>CM017440.1:43982813-44388422 GCA_007726485.1 Eragrostis curvula
GAATATCTAAAAAATTTTATGCTCCCTGGTTTCAATCGATGTGTCAAGATAAGGGTATTCTGGTGTTAGTAAGATAATCTAAAATGTGATAATTTACTGCATTAAGGTAACTTAATTTTCTCCAAAAATTCGAACCATCTCTTATTTACTCAGGCTATTTTCAAGAAAGACATGCAATCGGCGCCCACATTCAGCAAGTTAAAGACTTTGGTGCTTCATGGATGGGTTATAGCAAGCAAAGTTCATACACTGATTCCATTTCTCAGACATGCGCCAGTCCTAGAGAAGATCTCGATTAGACTTTACGAGGTACATACATACTAATGACGGCCGGTATCCTTCGAAAGTTATCATGTGTTTTAGATTGAACTAATATGTTGCAATCATCTGTAGGAGCAAGACTATATCACAGAAATAGAAGAAAGTTACAGACTGTTGGAAGAACAATCGCTTCCATCGCATCATCTTAAAATAATCGAAGTCAGCTGCACAAGTGGTCATTTTGGACGGGTTGATAAGATCGTGAAGTTCCTAGATACCAGCAGCACAACGGTTCAAGCGGAGCTCCTAGCGTCCATCCACGAGGATTCTCCAGTTTCGGAGTCAGAGATGATTTTGCAGCGGCGCCTTCACCCAGGAGCCAAAGCATCGGAACATTTTGTTATCAAATGGAGTAGTGGGCCGCCAGCATCGTTGGCAATCTGGGAGAGCCACCCTGGGCCGTTACATCTTTTATATCGGCCACCTGTTACGGCTCAAGGAACAGAGAACTCTCAAGTGAAGCAGTCAAGCAAAAGAATCAGGAAACCCAACTCTCGGTACCCGGAATCTTTATGGGTCAAATGAGTGACCTGAGTGTCAATAAATAGGCAGGAACAAGGATAGAAATGATTTGTAAACTTCGAATCAATCTAAATTACTTGGTGTCCTTGTCATCACTGCTAAGTTGTTCTGACTTTTAATGCTTCTTTTGGGTTCAGTTCAACATTTCAATGCTGCTTTTAGAAAGTTTTTGTTTCTACGGTGTAGTTTTGATTCACTAGGGTTTTTTTTTTCACTTGTCTGTGCTGTTTTTGTCCCGAGATGGGTACAGAAGATGTCCCAAAACAACATTTGGCACTGATGCAACTAAACCGTGCCCACATGTGACTGGAAGCTGCAAAATTTTGGTCACACAAGATTTGTTTTCTGACTTATGACAATTTCATTTGTCAACTTGCGGGTGCTCTCCTATGCCAGGTTTCATCAGTCCTGAGATGATGACTTATTACCATATTGCGTAACGTTTTTTTTTCCTTTCTAAACTTAACTTATTTTCTCCAACAGGATACTATTTCCTATGAGTAGCAAGGCTTCACCTTCACTAGCCTTGGTCAAACTCTTGTCACAGTGTGAAAAAAAAGTTTTCGGACTTGGATGACACAGACAAACAATTCGTGGATCTAAAGCTCCAAAGTAAAAAGTCTAATGGATTGGATGATACAAACAGACAAGTTCGTCGACCTAAAACTACAAAATAAAGTTTTATGGGCGGGGACACTTGGAAACAAGTAGATGAAGGCTCTAATGCATTTTACCTCTTTTTTTATTATTATTCACTAGTTTGTGCTGCTTTTGTTCCCGAGATACATAAGATGTCCCATAACAACATTTGGCACTGATGTAACGAAACCGTGCTGAAAATTTTTTGGTGACACAAGATTTGTTTTTTGACTTATGACAATTTCATTTGTCAAAGTGCGGTGCTCGATCTGCTATGCCAGGTTTCATCAGTCGACGTCCTGAGATGATGACTTATTGCCATATCGCGTAACGTTTTGTGTCTAAACTTCTTTCTCCAACTTTTAGTTGTTAGGACACACAAAAATTCTTGCAATTTGTTAAATCCGTAAATGAAAATTCCCAATGTGAATTTTTATAATTTTTTAAAAAAGGTATGTTTGCTTCCCGCCCAATTTATATAACCTAGCTTATAATCTGTAACATGAAATAAATATGTCTGATTATAACCCTAACAATTTAGGGGTAGTATCATAATTTAATAAAATACTCTCTTTCAGAATTTTTGTATAATTTAGATTACATTTTTTGAGCAAATATAATTTAGATTACATGGTCTGGGTGAAAAACGTCAAAGATACGCGCGTGCCCAGTACGAAGTACTATGTGTGGTTATAATCTGGACTGCGTGTTTCCGAGTCGGGACCCCGTTAAGCTCCGGTGAAGCCCAGCCTGACACGGAAGAAAACCGCGCGCTTTCGAGATTTGAGGGCGCTTTCGCTTTCCCTTTCGGTCATCGGTGGCGGCGCCGAGCGGATTAACAGCCGACGAGGCGACGACTGCGGTGAATTTCTCGTATCACCTGTGTGTTTCGTGATCGTCTATAACATCATCTCATTTGCTTCGGCTCTCGAAGAACCGGCGCTCACCACCTGCTCGACGGAATGCCTCCGAGGCGCAAGAACAAGAAACTCAAGGGATCTGCAGCCGCAGCAGACGGAGGCGAGGACCGCATCAGCGACCTCCACGATGATCTTCTCCGCCGCGTGCTCTGTTTCCTGCCGGCACATGAGGCCGTGCGGATGCTCTCAAGCCGCTGGCGCGAGGTGTGGAAATTCACGCACATCCTACGCTTTACCAAGGCGGAGACGTGGGGTAGCGCGGCGAGGTTCAACAAGTTTGTCAACGATATGCTGTCGTTCAGGGACCTCACGCCACTGGAAGAGTTCGTTTTCAAGACATATTTGTTCAGGCCTCAAATGACATCTGATGCCTTTGGCAACAGAGAGGAGCCGGTTCGATTATGCCGAGAACTGGATCCAGTATGCTTTGGGGCGTGACGTCCAGGTCCTCAGAGTCCTTAATAATTCCAGGGACAGGAGCCTTCTTCTGAACACACCTATCATCTCCAAGCACCGGCACGTACCGTCACGGGTCGCTCGCCGTACGCGGTCGGCGGCCTCCAACCGCCCAAGCACCTTTTTCCTGCTACGTGCTGCGCGATCACGTCGGTTGTTGGAGGAGCGACGCCGTGTGCCGTGTGCGTGCCGGGGGCATTGATTCCTTGATCGTATCGCGGTTTGTTGGGGGCAGAGGCCGAACCGATATGATCAAGGACATCGATCTCCATGTGCGCTGCCCTTGCGACGTACGTACTGGTGGAAGGGTTGGTTCCCTTGATCCGGCCGTGCCCCCGGATCAACAGAGAAGAAAGAAACCAGCGGATTCTTCCGTGGAAATAAAGGATGGATCGATCATCCGCGCCATGCTGCCACAGTGAAACACGTACATGTGGAAATCGCCGTCTCTCAAAAAGGGCAACAGCCGCGGAGGAGACATCAGCGCAGGTCGCTGGCTTCCAGGCCACGGGACAGCAACATCATCCACTGCATTGATCATCGCCGGCCTGTTGCCAAACGGACTGCCAAATCCATGCACAGTGGGGGAGCGAGGGATGGTTATCTAACACGTACCACGGCTACAGTATTCGCGGCGTACAAATAATTACTGAGTGTACAAAATAGAGGGGAAAAAACAACAACAAAAAGCGAGGATTTATAAATGCCCTAAAAAACAGTAGCTAATTATAATATTTATTAATTATTTGGAGAAATATGAAGCACATGTTCTTACTTGATATTTACAATATATTCTGCTTTTAGCAATTAGTTGTTTTTGTTGCTACGGTATAATTTTGATTCACTACTTTGTGCTTACATTTAGCCCGAGATGGATAGATCAGATGTCCCAGACAATTTTTTGCACTGATTGTAACTAAACCGTCCCCAAATGTGGCTACAGCTGCTAAATTTGATAACACTAGATTTTGTCCTGATTTGAGACAATAACAGTTGTCAGCTTGCAGCGCCCTGCTACGCCGGGTTCATCAGTCTTGAGATGATGATTTATTGGCATACTGCGTAACGTTTTGTGTCTAAATTTACTTTCTCCAACAGGATACAATTTTCTTTCTTGTCCTTTTCTAAAGCAGCCTAAAAAAACGTATTAGCTACACCATCAGACCACTTTTTCCTTGTCTTGACCTGTAGACGAGCCATTTAGTAAGGATTTGGAGTATGGTTTTGGGAGCCAATTGTTTTTTTTCATATACAGATGAAATCTTCTTTTTTTTAATGAAAATTTACAAATACCCACTTGAATCACAGGCGGGATTTATATACTCAACCACCAGAAGTTTTGTTATGGTCTATCACCTGCATTTTTAATTAGTTTTCATATAACCCTAGCTTTGTCGGCTATGAGTGCAAACAGAAGGATGGGCCGGTTGGTCTTAATATTCACGAAGTCATCATTGCCGTCTCGCTATCAACGGGACATCACTTTTGCCACAAAATGCATAATTACCCATAAATGTAACACTTGTGTCGAGTTTTGCTAGAGAAGGGTCAGCTGAAAGCTACCACTATGTATGAAAACTAAATAAAATAAAATTCTTGCAGGTTGCTAATTAAATGAAAATTCCCAATGAGGATTTCTTAATTTTGTTTTAGATAAAGATAGGGACTTTTTTTTTGTGAGACGAGATAGAGATACGGACGTGCCCGGTACGAAGTGTTTCGTTGTAATCTGGCCGGGGTGTTTCCGAGTCGGGCCCAAAGTAATAAGCTCCGGTGAAGCCAGGCCAACACGGCACAAAACCGCGAGATTTTGAGATTCGACGGAGGCGAGCGAACGGAGTAACAACCAACGACTACTGAGGTGAGGGGATCGTGGTGAAGTTATCGTATTTGCTCTGTTTCCGTGATGATCTTTGGCGCCTCATTTTGTTTCGCTCTGCCAGCAACGGCGCACACCACTTGTTCAACGGAATGCCTCCCAGGCGCATGAACAGGAAATGCAAGGGAATTACAGCCACGGAGGGACGCGAGGACCGCATCAGTGACCTTCACGATGATCTCCACCGCGTGCTCTGCTTCCTGCCTGCGCACGAGGCCGTGCGGACCTGCGTGCTCTCCCGCCGCCGGCGCGAGGTATGGAAGTCCACGCGCGTCCTGCGCTTCACCAAGGCTGAGAGCTGGGGGAGCCCGGTGAGGTTCAACAAGTTTGTCAACTATATGCTGTCGATAGGGAACTTGCGCCACTGGAGGAGTTCGTCTTCAAGACCTATTTGTTCCGGCCACTACTCACATCTAATGCCTTTTTCAATAAAGTGGAGCCGGTACGATATGCCGAGGCGTGGATCCAGCATGCTCTGATTCGCGATGTTAAGGTTCTCAGAGTCCTTGTTAACTCCAGAGACCGGATCCTTGTTCTGAACACGCCTTTCGTTTCACAGCATCTGAAGACCTTAGAGCTCAAGACTACAGTATTGGGTGGCTGTTCTATGGATTTCTCGAGGTGCCCTGCATTGAAGGACCTTGAAATGACAGATTGCAAAATTAAGACACACAAGATTCTGTCCCAGTCGCTAAGGCGCCTGTGTTTCAATAGGTGCAAGTTTTCTGATAGCATATGCACTCGGATCGTGGCCCCAAATCTGTTATCACTTCGATTGGATGTGAGACATGGTAGCAGGGTTCCTCTCCTTGGAAGTATGCCATTGCTAGTGACTGCATATGTTTATCTTGGCAATTGTTCTAGGGATCGTTCTTGGCACAACAAGTTTGAACAATGTGATTCTGATACATGTATCGATTGCTATGGTAATCATGCTGGTAGTAACAGTTGTGTGCTTCTTGAAAGTTTGTCAAATGTCACAGATTTGGAGTTGGCAGCTTATAATATACACCGCTATCGTCATCTTGGAGTGGTAGGCATGAACTTCTACTTTATGTTCTAGTGATTTTTGGCGATTCACACTTGTACGCAACATGTTTGTCTTCGATTGCATTTTTATATCATAACATTGCCTTTTCTATGTATATATCAACCTGGAAGTTTGTGTGATTCTGGGTTTAGTATTGTTGTTGCTACAGTTCTGGGACTTATAATGTCAACTTGTTTTGAAAATCATCTGGAGATGTTTAGACATTCATGTGATTTCTCATGGACTACTTTCAATGTGTGAAGGGTGTTCCTGTGTCAGTAAATTATTGATAGCGTGTAATGTTATAAGTGCACCATATACCTGTTCATGATCTCTCAATTTAACTTCAAAGGTCTAAACAGATGTTTTTCTTTACTTTATACAGGCCATTTTCAAGAATGATATGCAATTGGCGCCCACATTCAACATGTTAAAGACTTTGGTACTCTCTAGGTTGGTTGGGGCCAGCGAGGTTCATCAACTGATAAATTTTCTCCGACATGCACCAGTCCTAAAGAAGATCTCTCTTGAACTTTTTGAGGTATACATGCATACTAATGATGGCTCATATATTTCTAAATGTATCATGTGTTATAGATTGAACTAAGATGTTGTATTCTTTTGTAGGAGCACGAATATGTTGCAGAAATAGAAGAAAGCTGCAGACTGTTGGAAGAACGCTTGCTTCCATCGGATCACCTTAAAATAATCCAAGTCAGCTGCAGCAGAGGTAAAGATGGAAGGTTTGACAAGCTCGTCAAGTTCATGGATACCTGCAGCAGAACGGTTCAAGCGGGTCTCCTGGCGTCCATGCTTGATGATGCTCCAGTTTCAGAGTCAGAGATGATTCTGCAGCGGCGCCTTCACCACCATGGAGCCAAACAGGCAGAACATTTTCTTATTAAATGGAATTGTGGACCGCCAGCATCGTTGGCAATATGGGAGAGCAACCCTGGACGGATCATGTACTGCCCACCTGTGACGACTACAGCCACTGAGAACTTCGAAGTGAAGCAATCCAGCAAAAGGATCAGGAAGCCCAACTCGCTGTACCCGGCATCTTTGTGGATCAAATGAGTGACCTGATCGAGCGTTGATGAATAGACAATAACAAGGAGAATGATACCGTTTGTAACTTTGAACCTATCAAGATTACTGGATGTCCTTACCGTCACTGTTAATTTGTTCAGACTTTTACTGCTTTTTTTTTTAGTTCGGTTCACCATTTCGGTGCTGCTTTTAGCCATTAGTTCATTTATTTCTATGACACTTTTGATTCAATATTTTTGTGCTGCTCTGCGTCTTTGTTATGGTGTTTGCTTCCATGGAAGGATAATAAGCTACTCTGACTCGTCCACTGGTACCTTTAACTTGCAAACAGCACCCGGCCCGGCATGCTGGGTAGTACAGTCAGTGAAACTTGGAAACAGGTCATAGGAGCATTTGGAAAGGCTGTTGATTATTGATGTTTAAGTAGCAAAACAATAAATCCATTGGGCTTTGAATTCACCTGCAGACATTCTTTGAAGTTATAACCAAGATACATGAGGACATGCATAATACGTACTACAACACGCAGTCAACAATATATTCAGTACATGGTCAAGGAAAAAACATTTCGTAATAGCCAATTTCCACGGAACCCAAGACAGATTAACCTACAGACCCATCGAAATTCAGGATCCAATAAATAGGAAGAGAGCAATGCGTACAGATCAGAATTGAAACCTGCAAGGTTTAGGATGGCTTTCCTGAAGGGTACTCACGCATCATACCAACTGCTCTACTTCATGAACTGCAAGAATCAATGTTGGTTGCAACAACCTAACAATCTTAATAATAACTGAAAGAATCAAAACAAAAACACATCTAAGTTCTCTGTCTGCACTTTAGATTTTTATGGCATATACAGCTTCAAAAGGACATCAAAGGAAAA
The DNA here is from genome assembly GCA_007726485.1 of Eragrostis curvula. Classification (NCBI taxonomy): domain Eukaryota; kingdom Viridiplantae; phylum Streptophyta; class Magnoliopsida; order Poales; family Poaceae; genus Eragrostis; species Eragrostis curvula. The sequence continues at coordinate 43,990,517 of CM017440.1, forward strand.
ATGGTCAGTAAAGTTTCCCTCGAAGGAAAAATATGTGTACCCACTCTGAGATGACATGTTTCTGATCTTGTTTCTTGTGACCTTACAGTCAGAAACTAGTACAAGGTCCTGACACCAACCACTGACTTTGTACAGTTGTACCAGCATTTTGCTGATATTGGTCAACTAACCTAAAAGTTCTACAACAGTGAAATCGGTTATTGAACCAGATAAAGATATGCACTTGATTTCTTTCGAAGATTTCCGCATGATGTCAAAACTGTTGAAAGCAAAAATTCGTCAACATCGTAGCCTTCCTGCTGCATTAGGTACATGTATTTTAAAGCCTCTTCGCTCAATCCGTTGTGAGCAAATCCTGTAATAATCACTTTCCATGTTACCATGTTGTGTTCTGGCATTGCATCAAAGACTCGCATTGCTTCATCAACTTTCCCACACCGCATATACATATCAATCAGTGAGCATCCCACAAAGATATTTGAGAAAGCTTGGGTCTTGTTAACAACACCATGAATCCTCCTTCCATCTCGCAGAGTCTCCAATCTGGCACAAGCTTTCAAAGCTGAGGAATAAGTGTAAGTATTTGGTGTCACGCCATCCCATAACATCTCATCCAATGATTTAAGTGCTTCAACATTATGACCAAGACTGTTGTAGCCTGAAATCATAGCTGTCCAAGTCACAGCATCACGGTCAGGCATTGCTTCTAGAATTCTTGCAGCATAATTATGCTGTCCACATTTAGAATAGAACCAAACAAGTGTAGTGCCAATTTGAAGATTATCTTCCAGAGAGTTCTTAATTATCTGTGCATGTACTTCCTTTCCGAGATAAACTGATTGCACAGAGCCACACGCACTTAGTAGACCAACAATAGTCAGATTGTTGACAAAGACTCTGCGCATCTTCATCTTTCTGAACAACATGATAGCTTTTTCACCATAGCCGCTTTGCGCATAGCCAGAGATCATAGAAGTCCACGTGATAGTGTTTCTTCTCGGCATCTTGTCAAACACTGCCTGAGCATCAAAGACCTCACCGCATCTGGCATACATGGTGACGAGAGCACTCCCGACATGGATATCCTGCTTGTACAGCTTCTTCACAACAGCTCCATGTAACTGCTTCCCAAAGTTTAGAGCCTTCTCTTCTGCGCAAGCCTTCAGGACACTGCACACGGTGAACTCATTGGGGCGAAATCCCTCAGACATCATAGCTGAAAACATCCGAAGAGCCTTGTTACCATGCCCATGCTGCACATAAGCCGTGATCATTGTTGTCCACGAGATAACATCACGAGATGTCATCTTATCAAAAGTAGCTGAAGCACTGGAGACATCGCCACACTGAGCATAGAAGTGTGCAACGGCACTGTCCACTATCACGTTGCTCCACCCACCTTTCACAAGACAACAGTGGAACTGCCGCCCTAGGCTAGCATCGGACAGCTCACCACAAGATTTCAACAGACAAACAAAGGTCAAGCTGTTACCTTGAACTCCGCTGGCCACCATATCCAAGAACAGCCTCACGACCTCACCGTGATGGCCCATCATCCGATATCCGTTCATCATCGCCGTCCACGACACGACGCTCCTCTCCGGCATTTCGTCGAACACCTTCCTAGCATCCGAAACCTCATCGAACCTGGCATAGGCGCTGATCAAATTGTTGGATAGGAACAACCCCAGGCTTTCAACAGACCTCAGGGCGACCGCATGCGCCTTCCGGACGGCAGCCAAGCTCTCGCAAGAACGCAAACAGGAAGCAAGAGCCTCGGCGTCTGGGAGCGGCGGCGCTGAGGGCCCCAGCAAATCTCCAGCCTGGTCTTCCGCCGCAGGGAGGTAGCCATCAGACCGGTTGGATTGGGCGCGCAAAGACCGGGTCTCGGCGCGGAAAGATTGCGCCTTGAAGCGCTGATGCTTGCTCTTCTTGCTCCTCCCCTGCTCGCCAGAGCAGAGCACGCCCTGCGGGGAGCTGCTCGGGTGGAGCGGGGAGAGCGGAGAGAAATTTAGGACTCCAGGGGAGGAAGGAGCGCAGCAGAGTAGCATCTGGATTCCTCCCCCGCTCCGGCGAGCGCCTGGATTCGGACAGGGAGAAGAGGCACCGCAGCTCCACCAAGTGGCGGCGCGTGCTGGGCGAGGGACGCGCCGGCGGTGCGGGAAGCTTCTGGTGGCGACGGCGGGAGAGGAGTTGGCCGGCCGGCGAGGCTGCCGCGGCGGAGGGAGAGGATGGGCTGCTTTTGATTCTTTGGGAGTGGATTTCGGATTTTTGGGGTGAGTGGTCACGCTTCAGTTCACAGGTTCAGGGTTTAAAGGACCCATTTTCTTTTTGTCATATTGCTAAATTCAGCATCTGGTCCCACATGTCATACAGTGGGAACAAAAGGCTGAAAAAAACAGGGGAGCCTGAGCTAGTTTGTTTTGCATCAATTATTTTCCCCAATTGTGAGACAGTGCAGCTCAACAACATTCTTTGGATCAAAAATAAGGTTTCAAATCATTTTTAGAAGATATTAATTTGAAATTAATTCAACAAATTTTATCAGAAGGGGTATTGAAGATGGAACGTAGCATAACATACCTTAGCATGATCTTAGCAAAACCCACAGAGAAAATAGCCATGCATTTAAACTCCAAATAGAGCTTCAATGGCATCAGTGAGCAACAGTGACAAGATCAATTGACAACTGATTTAGGCCCAAATCTCGAAAGCAAATGGGCCAGAAGGTCACGTTGCTTGCATGCAGGTGCCATTCAAGGACGAATTGTGGGCATTCCTGCATAGATTGTGAGCATTGCAGGTGTTTGTTTGTTTGTTTTTTTTTTTTTTTTTTGTGGGTGGGGGGCCTCGAATCAAATGCACCTGGAGCAAAAGCAACTAGACGTGGTAGCTTCCTGACAAGCAACCACTCCGTAAATATAGAAAACACACAAAATAAAAACTACAGCATGTCATTCTGATAATCGTGTAAAAGATATGAATGACAACACATGCAACAATGTAACTGTAAGAACCTAATATAAACAATGTAAGCAGCAATAAAGTTTTTCTTTCAAAAAAGTAATGAAGTTCACAACCTGGTTCCATTCTTACGATGTTTCTTAAAAAAACGAACGGAGAACAATGCCATTAATTTCGACAAAGCCAAACAAGCACAACCCGCTTGAAAAAATTGGCCGCGAAAAAGCCAACCGTAGCAGAAGATGCCGACAAGAGGTGGAGGCAAGAATATCAAAACAGCAGTGAGGAATCAGCTTGTGTAAATTGAAAAATCACTGGGTTTTCACAACAGTGTGAATAAAAAGCTTCTCAAAGAAGCCTCTGCACTCTATGTGTATCTGCATGTTGTCTTCCAGTACATGAAAACTTCCAACAATAACCTTTCACTATTTGGTATGAATTTTTCACTTGTTTTGGAGCCTGAACTTCAATAGCTAACTCGTATCAACGTCCAGAAGCTTTATTACCATGTTGGATCTTAAATTGTGTGAGTGGTATGCCACAGCTACTCAAGATGCTCAAAGCTTCACGGACCCTTCCATCAACTTCACATTTGATTTCAACTTTTTTCAGCAGGTTGCATGCAAATGATTGTTCATCAAATCGCTGAAATCTCCTTTCTCTTTGAACTCGAACTTTAGGTACCTGAAGCACACAAATACTTTATAAAAGTTAACCGATCATCACTTGTAAGTAACACCCAATAGTAAAAATAATCTTCATCTGAATAAAAAGATGTACCTTTGAAATCTCGAGGGTAAGCTTCTCCAGAATTGGTGACTGTCGGAGGAAACAGGCTAACATATTGAGATCAGCAGCAATACCAGGACACCATTCACTGAGTAACAAAGTCTTTAACTTGGGGAATGTAGTGCACAATTCTAAATCTCCGTTGACAATAAACTGGCCAAAGTGAAAATAACAAGATCATATAATCATTTTGATAAATATTTGCTGGACTAATGTGATCAAACCAAAATTAATACAGTTCCTTTTTTTATTTCTGTACAAGTTGCCATTTATACTATTCATAATACAAATAGAAAGAGGTTTATGATCCAGAAGATTTCACAGATGTTTCTGATATACATAAACATACCCATGTATTTTGCTCATCAAGTAAACAACGCAAACGTTCACATACATCACGCACTATTACCAAGTACAAAATGAACCGCAGTGTGGAACGAAAGAATAGTAAATGCGCGCAATCTGAATCATGTACAAGAGCACAACATACCATATTTGAATCAACTGAGAGCTCCAACTCCGTAACTTGAGACAAACCTTTGAGAAGCATGGAGTCACCGCGGCCCTCGTCACAAGCTTTGTAATGGCCGTTACAGCCACAGCACCTGCCGTCATCACAATCCCCATAGCTATTCTTACAACACATGTCATCGCAGCCTGCAGTGACCCTGACAATCGCTGAAGCTAACAACGGCATGTTTCCAAGCACCGGTGTCCAGCCATTAAAACCAGTTAGCACCAGTGAGACAAGACTCGGAGAGTCGATCCGAGGTCGCGAGAAATCGTCGTGCACCATGAGACAATCCGTGAGGCTGAGATGTTTCAGGGACGGGGACGAGGACGAGATGTTGCCCAGGATAGCGCACCCCTTCATCTTGAGCTCAACCAGCGCGGGACACCCCGAGAAATCGAGGGCGCGGCCTTTCAATGTCACCATTTCAAGATCCAATCTTTCGAGGTCCTGGGAGACGATGGGCGCGTCCGGCAGCCCAAGGGGTCCCTCGTCGTCGTCCTCTATGTAGACGCCTACGGTAGTGCGCAGGGAGAGCGCCCTGGCGCGGCACAGCAGCGCGTGCCGGAACCAGAGATTCACGATGCTGTCGTAGGTGGGGAAGAGCGGCGTGAAGTCGAAGTCGCTGTCGTCGAGGTCGATGGCGAAGGCGTCGAGGCGGGCGCCGGGGTCGCGGAGGAGGAGGAGGTTGTCGACGTAGTTGACGAACCAGACGGGGTTCAAGCAGTCGGCGACGCCGGTGACGCGCAGCGCGGGCGCGGATTTCCAGAGGTCGCGCCAGCGGCGGGCGAGGCGGGACGTCGGAAGGACCTCGTGCGCGGGGAGGAAGGAGAGCACGTGGTGGAGGACCTCGTCGGGGAGGGCGCTCAAGCGGTCGGTGCCGCTCGCCGCCATCGACAGCTCCTTCTTTGGTCTCCCTCTCCTCTCGCGCAGTCGCGCCGCCGGAGCCGAGCGAGGGGTTTAATTGATGCGGATTAAGCAGCGTGGGCCGGGATTGCCTCCGTTGAGAAATATATATAGTGGTTTATCAATTTTCTAATTGAATTAATGCACTTTCATCAGTATTCATGCACCACTCATTGAGTAACGAGCACTACTATACGTACGACCTATTTGATAGACTTTTGTACAACTAGAAGATCTAATGGCTAAAATCATTCGGATTGTGGTTTATATATCAATTAAATGGTTTAAAACACTTGGTCATACAAAATTCTAACAAATAGGTCCCACATGAAGCATTTTCTTTGAGTAATACAAAACGTTGTGATCCGTACTCATGTTTCTAATGATTGATGTTTTTCTTCGTTAGCAACTTTCACATTTGCGGGTATTGGGCAACCCCAAAACTGCACTGGTTCATTTACAAAAACGGATGCATTGATACTAGCGCCTCCGTATAAAGATATACATATAGCCAGATTTACACAAAAAATGAAATAAGCTTTTCTAGAATTAATGCCATGAGCATAACTACATCGGTAGGTTTTAGGTACAGCTTAGTGAGGAACAATTATAGGTAGGGAGAAGACGTGAAGAAAAAGAAGAGGTCTGTTCATCAAATTACATCCTTCATGCGCGGTCTCCCTCATGCTCTCTGCCTATGTAATCCACGCTACAGATCTAGTCGATCAACTGGTTTCCGTGCTCTTGTGCTTCTCCTTTTGCCTTGTTCTGTTATTAGACCTGGGCCTGCAGTCGTAACAGTCATCACATAATGTAAAACAATGTAGTAACATTCAGACGATTCAATTAACTTATGAGAACAAGATCTGAATGGTGGAATTGGCTGAAGCCTGCAAGGATACTAAATCCTATTTGCCCTTTTGGACTGGACACTTTCAATATCGAAAATTAGGATGCCTTCAGTCCAAAAATAATGGCATTAAATTCCATTTTTAATCAAAATATATGTTGACACCCAGTACATTGTTATTGACCTGAAACACCTTATATATCAATATGGAAACTAATTCCCATGAAAAAATAGGTGCCTAACCATTTGAACAAATATTATTGTTACTATTATTTAACATTCTATAGCATAACTAAAAATGGTTGTTTTAATCTCTGCATTTCATCTATGTCGTAATGCAGCATATAGACAAGTGCAGGAAGATAATATGCAATAACAGTAAAATTGCAACTTACTCTTGGATGATTTGTTTTCTTGTTGGATACAGATTTTCCCAAGAGGTACACCATAGGCGACCAAGGACTTCAAAATTTTTTGAACCCTCTCATCAAGATCATAACATTCCACTTTAACGCTCTCAAGGTTTTGTGATCGAAATGATTGATCCACTAAATTACAGATGTCTTTTGAAGGAACCGTACTTTCGGTCTCCCATTCCTGTAGCCAACAAAGTGCAATAATAAGATAAATCATTCACAGATGATAGACTTCCATTATTATATACAAAACTCAGAGTGAAATAATACCTGATAATAAACTCGAAGAGTGAGCATCTTTAGAAGTGGTGTGTGTTGGAGAATACAAATTAGGGCACCATGGTCAGGGTACACACACCACTTGTTGAGTAATAAAGTCTTTAGCTTGCTAAATGTAGGGCACCATCTCAACTCCCTTCTGAGAATAAACTGCGCAGATTGTACAAGTAATAGACATGTTTAATGCATGAAGTATATATAAGTTGCAATCATATGAAAAAAGTATATGAGTTAAAGTCATAATGTCCTGTAAGGGACAAATAAATCAGATCCATGGTCCATGCCATGATTTACGGATAGTTTAATTCATATACACACACTTGTACAATAACACTAGCCATAATAAATTAAGTCGTGATGAAATATTGTTCACTAGTATTACACTTCCAGTAATTAAATTACTCAAAATTTACAGGTTTATCTACAAGAACAGTCCAAAAGTCCCATTGCTTATTTAGATGTAAACTTGCAATCTTTAGTGATGGATATGTCAATATATGTATGCTGCTAAATTGTAGAAGAACATATGAATTAAAAATGGAAGTAAAAGAGTACCACTTCAGGTGCCGCTGTCAGTTCCAAATTGCTAGCAGCTGACAACCCATTGAGAAGCACTGACCCTGCATTGCTATCGCAACAGCGCCAGCAGGAAGCATCATTGCAATCCTTCGGGCAATAGTTATCAAGACAAGCACGGTTCAATCTTACTGTTGCTTACCAGCACTGGCATCTCTTCAAGCAAAGCAGTTTTACCCCAATTGTAATTTACTTGAAGTGAGATGAGACTCGGGGCAGAAATATGAGCACGTCGGTCTGATACAAACCTGCAGTCCCAAATGATAAGATGTCTGAGAGTTGGGGAAGAGATCTTGTCAGTATAAATGCGGCATTTGGCCATCTTTAGATGCCACAATGCCCCACAGTTTGAGAAATCAAGAAACTTGTCTTGTAAAACTAGGCCAGAGAGCTCCAATGTGGTCAAGTATTGAGAGACAAGTTGCCAATCATCCAGCCTCAGCTCTTTGATCATCCCGCCGCCGCCAAGGACAGTAACACTCAACACCTGAACATGGCACAACAAGGCACGGCGCATCCACAGGTCCACATAGGTCCTATCAGACCCATTATGACGATCAAACTGGAACAGGCAGGCCTCCAGACTCGACCGGTCGCGGAGGAGCAGGAGATGGTCCACGAATTTCCGGTGTGACTGGATAAGGCCATCACCGCTGACACGCAGAACCGGCATTGACTTCCAGAGGTGGCGCCAGCGCCGGGCGAGCACGCATGTCTGCACGGCCTCCCGAGCTTGCAGGAGGCCAAGAATGTTGTGCAGGAGAACGTCCGGGAGGGAACTGATGAGGTCAGTGTCGCGCGCCGCCGAAGTCCACTTGCGCAGGGCGGCATTCCGCTTCCGCGCCACCGATGATGATGTCCTCTTGCGCTTTGGCATTCCGTCGAACAGGTTGGCTGCGGGCACTGATTTTTGGCCAAGCAGGTACGACTAAACCTCAGGGACCCACGCCAGCACAATAAAGATAAGGGAGAGAGCTGTCGTGGAAAATCACACTGGTGATAATGGAGAGAGCTGTCGGAACTCGTCGAGTACACTCAGATCAAGATAAAATTCCACGACGGGTGGTGGAGCGGTCGGCAAACCTAGACAGAAAGACAACGGAGGGAGATCCTGTGTTGGAATAGTTCCTGACTTCCGAATCATTTATTTCTGGATCGATATAATCCGGAGTTGACACGGGAAGGAAGAAGACTCTGTTCAAAATTCGGAGTTCGGACCGGGGAGGAAGAAGACTCTGTTTCTCGTGATGAGTGGGCGGTTTTGCAAATACCACCTCGATAAATCGTATTAGGTCTCAAATTGCAAAAGGCTTCAGAAGTAAATACACACGGCCAGTCTCTAGGACTCTCAAATTATATATTAGATCCTTCAATTTGTCAAATGTGTCATCCAAATCTAAAATGCCAAAATATCCTCATTAATGATGATGTGGCTTCTTACACCGCCATCGAACAATTTTTCTTGGTCTCGCCCTCCTCTCGAGCCGCCGGAGACGAGGGAGGGGATTGGTTGATGCGGATTACGCAATGTGAGCCGGGATGCCTCCGTTCAGAAATAGTTTGACAATTTTGTTTTTTACTGTTAATAATAATAATATAATTTTCTTAAATAAATGAATACATGCATGTTATGATCCGTGCCAGTGCCACAACACGTCCTCTTCTTTTTAGCAAACTGATTGAGATTCCTGCTAATGTTTGTAATTATTGATGTTTTTTTCGTTAGCAACCTTTTCACATTTACGGGTATTGGCAATCCCTAGAACTGCACTAATTCATTTCTTGAGCTGACTATGTCACGTAGATACTCTACTTGTCGCTGTGCTAACGGCCATTCGCTTTGTTTCACATAAAACTGATTTTACACCAAAACATCAATCACTTGCTAATTAAAGGTTCCCAAGGTGTTTCTCTAGTGCCTAGAGCTATATAGTAGGACATGATCCATAAAAAGCAGTACACACTTTTTCTGGAATGCCATGTTCTTAAGTGTATCGGTCGGTTTTAAGTACATTTCAGTGAGGAATTGGAGGTAGGGAGAAGAACATGAAGAAAAGGACTGTTCATCAGACTTATATATCAACCATGCTCGCCTGCCCAGTCACCCTCATGCTCTCAGCCTATCTACTCCACGCTATAGATCTAGTCGATCAATGGGCTTCCGTGCTCCTGTGCTTCTTCTTGGGACTCCTACTGCTATCGAGTTTGGGCCTGTAGTTAGGACAATCAACACAAAATCTCTACTACTTAATAAGTCTCCAAGAGGTCGTCGGCCACAATTTTCAGACCTCTGCCGTTTGAATTCGTGTCGAATTTGACTTGAATTAGATTCGAATTCAAATCTTTGCCATGCTTCTTATATAAGTCCAGTCGAATATAGGTACCAATAATTCCGTCGTCCAGTGGCAAAGTCCCTCCACTCCTACCGGTGTAACCCGAATTCGATCCCCAGGCCTTTGTTTTTATCTTCCTTTTTTTTAATGTCGCGCCCTGGGCTCCCTTCGCAGCCCGCTGACTCCGCCAAGATCGGCGCCGACAAAGACGAGGAGAACGGTCTCCCTTCGCAGCCCGCTGACTCCGCCAAGATCGGCGCCGACAAAGACGAGGAGAACGGTCGTATGGGAGACCACCGCGCGGAAGCTCGACACAGGCGATCGTCGACGCCCATCTCTCCGCCGTGCAGCCGGCGGCTGTCCCGTCGCACAGCAGCGCTAAGCCGGCACGGCAGTCGGCGGGCATTCAACTCGGGCGCGGGGGAGCGGATTGTGAGGGTGGAGCAGGAGGACCAGGCACAGGCCCAAGCGCGACCGGCGTCGTGGAAGGACGAGGCGGACAGGAAGCTCTCGCCGTCCGTCTCCGACTGGAAGAACGCCAAGGTGTACACCATCCGGCTCGACAAGCAGATCGCGGCGCAGGGCCGGCTCGTGCGGGACGTCCAGATCGGCGACGGCTTTGCCAGCCTCGCGGAGAACAAGGCCACGAAGGCCGTGCCCGACGAGGTCGCGCTCGTCTTGCGCGCCGTCGGGGAGCGCTCCTAGCGGCGCGCACATGACGCGTACGAGTGGCTCAAGCGGAGCGGCGCCGTCGGCGTCGTCCTCGGTTGCGCGCGCCAGGACGCGATCGCGGAGGATGTCTTCGTCCGCTTCGCGAGGGAGGGCACCATCGTTCAGGTGTTCAACGCCATGATGGGCGTCTATGCTCGGTCCGGCTGGTTCGATGACTTTCGGCAACTGCTTCACCAAATTCGCAACCAATCGAGGCACCGAGGATTTTTTCTTTTTTCTTTTTGCGGCTATCCGTCTGCCGTTTCCAAAATTGCCTCCGCAATCGATTCGGCGTCCTCGGCTCCCGCACAATCCCCCATTTTTTTCCTCGCCGCTCCGGCGTCCACAACACGAACTGCCTCTCCCTTTGTTCTCGTTCTCTTCTGTGATACGCATTCAAATTCCGTGGATCTCCCGCTTCAGCTTGTCTCTTGCCAATCCGAACTGCAGGTGAGCTTTCCCGTGCTCTCAGCTACCTCCCAAGCCCGCTCTCTTGCCCGGTTGCCCCCTCCCTCTCTCCTTAGCGCCAGAACCGTGCTCCACCTGTCAGTGCTCCATGCATGGGGAACAGCCAACGGGACAGCAAAAGAGCACGAACTCTTGTATCCATCCGTTCTAGGTTGGGCAACAAACCCTTTTCGTTAGTGGGAATAACTTAGTTCAGACTTTTTATTAATTTTTGGAGTTCATTGGTATAGATTTTCTATTTCATGTGTTTCGTTAGTGGGAAGAACTTATTTCAAATATTAGAATTGTCATGAAATTTGCATCTTGTGTTTCTTGCCACGTAAAATATGTTTTCATCTTATGCTGGCTGAACTTCTATATGCAATGCATCGACGCATACTGGAATATTAATATATATTCTTTTAAAAAACTTTTAATGGATAATAAAAGAATTGTACAACTTTCTAAAGTATTCATTGTTTCAACAGGAAGTGGATAGTTTTTGAAAGATGGTGATTTTGAATCTTGTAAATCATATTTTATATTAGCCTTAATCAACTGTGTTATCTTCAAAAGTTTTGCGCTCCCGTTGCAACGCACGGGCAAGTTGCTAGTGTAAAAGAAGTAAGCAATCAATGAAGATTCATACCATACAATTTGATTGTGAGAACAAGATGGAGGGTGAGATTGGCTTAAACATGCAAGGATACGAAATGTCATTTTCCCTTTTGGACACTTTCAAGTATAGAAAACTAGGGTGCATTCATTCAAAATAATGGCATGAACTTCCATATTTTTAAAGTGATTACTTGGCCAACAAAACATGTTCACAAAGTTTTTTTTTAACCATTTTTTGACCACATAAACCTATCAACCCGTTTACAAACCGGATTAGGGAGTAAACCGGTGCTGCCTAAGACTGGTCTATAAGCAGCCTTCTAGACCCATTTAGGAAAACACTGACTAAAACACAACTACATATCAATGTGGGAACTAGCTAGTTCTTATGAAGAAAATAACAGGTGTCTAAAATAAAGGTACAAATCATTTGAACAATTATTATTTGAACATTCCATAGAATGGATGCTTTTATCCCTGAACTTCATTTATGTTTTCACATTTTGTGTTCTACCTTTCAAGACTACGTTTAGACAAGTGCAGCAAGATAATTCGCACTAACAGTAAAATTGCAACTTACTCACAGATGATTTATTTTCTTGTTGGATACTGATTTTCTCAAGAGCTACACCGTAGGCGACCAAGGACTGCAAAATTTTGTGAACCTTCTTGTCAAGGTCATAACATTCCACGACAATTCTCTCAAGGTTTTGTGATGGAAATGGTTGATCCACTACATTGTAGACTTCTTTTGAGGGAAGCGTACTTTCGGCCATCCATTCTCGCAGCTAACAAGGTGCCATAATAAGATAAATCACTAATAGATAATGACTTTGATGACATACAAAAACTCGCATAGTGAATAAGTACCTGAGAAAGTTGAAGAGTGAGCATCTCTAAAACTGGCGTGTGTTGGAGAATACAAATCAGTGCACGGAGGTCATGATCCACACACCACGCACTGAGTAATAGAGTCTTTAACTTACTAAATGTTGGGCACCATCTCACATCCCTTCTGAATATAAACTAGACATAATGTACAAAGTACTATCAAAACATGTTTAATGTATAAAGTATAAGTTGTAATCATATAAAGCAAGTATTTGTGATATGAATTGACGTCATATATATAATCACTAATAATGGACAAATGAATCATGTCTATGGCCCATGCAATGTTTTACAAGCAGCATGGACACACATTCGTACACTAACACTAGCCAGATTAAATTGCGTCATAATGATATATTGCTCATCTGTATTAATTGTCAATGCAACACTTCCATTCACTACATTAATTCAAAGGTTGTCGTAATGTACTCTTTATAATATCAGAACTTAACAGATTATCTATATGAAACAGTTCAAAAGTCCAAAACTCCTAACTGAAACTTGAAATTTCAAATCTCCAATAACTTATCATATATACAAATTATTTAGATATAAACATGCAAATCTTTAATGATTGGTATATCAAATATACCAATTAAACTATGCCATTGAGAAGTAAATGTATATGGCCAATTAAAGTAAAATGGAAGTAAATGTATTAGTACCACTTCAGATTCCGCTATCAGCTCCAAATTGCTAGCAGCTGACAAGCCATTGAGAAGCACACATCCTGCATTGCCATCATCATTGGGAGAACACTGCCAGCAGGAAACATCATCGCAATCCCCAGTGATATTGTTCAAGCAAGAATCATGACAAGAAACGTCCAATCTAACTGTTGCTCTTAGAAGCATTGGCATGTCTTCAAGCAAAGCAGTTTTACCCCAATTGTAATTTACTTGTAGTGAGATAAGACTCGGGGCAGAAATACTGCAAGAAGGTACCTTTTCCAATAATTTAATTATGGCAAGGAAGTTCGGGTGCACAAAAATATAATTGTTGGATTCAACTGAGGAGGGGGGGGGGGGGGGGGGGGGGGGACTCAGGCCCCCTTATGAGTTTACCATAGACTACCAGATTTGTGAGTTGAAAGATGCAACATACAAAGCTGATGATATTATTGACTTGGACAGATTAAAAGGAAATAATATTGATAGCTGACAAAGCGTTGTCATCAAGATGCTCTACAACATGTATTATATCTCAAATGCTATCTTTCCTTAGTAATACTCAAGAATCAGCTTGAGAAGATTTCAAAGCTCAGTGAAAAAGCTTCATAATTTGCATAATAGGGGGCATGTCCTGACCGTGAGTGTGCATGCGTTGTGAGTGTCTGAGTTGAACTGTGTAATCACCAAAAAAAAAAAAAACTATTGCCAAAAAAAGTCCATAAGTGAGCTCACTAAATTTATGACGTAGGTTTTCGCTGTCATCTCTTCCGAGTATGTTAGTACAAGAAAGCTTGAAAGTTATTTTATTTTTGTTTCGTTTACATGTATAAAAGTTTAACATGTGCAGAACCGATCTTTAAAGAATCAGAAGTGCTTCACCTACGGCTGGGTAGTCCCGAGTCCCGACCATACGACCCGTATGGCATGCTCGTCAAACGTTGATGCTGATCCTGATTTGTGATAGTCGATAATCACCTGAGGTGTGCTGGACGACCCAGACGTATGTATAGCAAGCGTTTCTTAAAGAATTAGCCTTAAGTTTTTTTTTGCGAGAAAAAAGTTTGGTGTCAGTGTCACCTCCATATATGATCATGCAGCCATCTGTCATGATCAAACGGAGTGTTTCTTAAAAATTTAATCTTGCACGAGTAATTATTAAAATATAAGTTTTACAAAAGCATGATTAGAAATTAAAAAAAATGGTAAAGCAACAGTTTGTGGCGTGAACATGGACTTTAGCTCGGACAAAATTTAAAATGTTGAAATGAATATAAATTGTGCCTAGCTCGATTGGTGGAGTCCTTTAACTTTTGATAAACTATTGTTCAACAGTCGATCACCTGTTGGCTAGTTTCTTCTAAGCATTCATGGAGGTAGGATATTATGCATGAATGTGTTTGATCGAGTGAACAAGCTTGAGTATCTATATTTTGTTTTGTTACACAATTCTGTAGAAATAAACTTTGAACATTTGTTTTATTTAGAAAATAAGGTGGCTAAAACATGACAACATTTTTAAGGCACACTGAAGATAACACTCGATAGTGATTTATATCCAATAATGTATCCGTACGACACAAGTTTCTGCCAAATCATTTACTGGAGCCTGGAGGTGCATAAGAAGATACGTAAGTCGTTTGACGAAATAGCATCTTCATACAGCGAGTCATTTCCGTTGCCGCTGGTGGAGCATTGGAGCTAACATAGGATCCCTAGAGATAGAAGACCAGAGTAGCACATATAAATGACCCTGAAGATAGGAGTCACTCCATCTCAACTCCTCATTGAGCTAAACCTGTACAAACGAAACTGAAGCCTGTAGAAAAATGAATAAACACAGTGATTCATTGAACTCACATACTTGTTTTTTCCTTGAGGATAACGAAAATTTATTGAGCAAAAAAAACTTCATTCAATAGACCAGATAATCACTGGGACAACATGAAATTTCAATGGATATTATCAAGGTCATATAATTATAAACATTGGTAAATTGCAGAAATCTATACTCCTTGAAAAAAGTGCAATCGTAATGAGTTCTGTGCTATAAGACGAACATATATAGTGGTGACAACATACAAAGCAAAAGAAAAACTGTTCCTATATTATACCTATAGCTCGATGTTGGAATAATAAAATAGGGGCCAGCAGATTCCATGAATACTTTTAT
This sequence comes from Eragrostis curvula, assembly GCA_007726485.1. Lineage (NCBI taxonomy): Eukaryota > Viridiplantae > Streptophyta > Magnoliopsida > Poales > Poaceae > Eragrostis > Eragrostis curvula. Next base: position 44,005,649 of record CM017440.1, read on the forward strand.
GGGGAAGAAAATTATTTGATGAAGATCTGGAAGCAGAATTTGCTTAAACCAGCGTGAATAGTGAATGGTAATGGCCTAATCAGATACTGTCAAACGTATGCAACAGGGACACTGGCAGCATTTTATATAATAATAGCATCAGCCTGCATATTTGCAAGTGAAAAATATACTTTCACAAGTAACACTTTGTAATTCAACTCTAGATAAAGGGGCAGAAAATAAATGTATGCTATTTAAACAACCACTTTTTTTTGCACTAGAGAAATGGATGATTATAACTCTACATTCTTCTATGGGTTCGAAGTTTATTTCTCCCAGATTTTAGACACATAGCCAAACCTAAAAGGTAACCACTAGGAGTGAAATAATAACTACACCGAGACAATTCGTTTTCTTGCTGGATGCTAATTTTCTAAAGAGGTATACCGTAGGTGATCAAAGACTTCAGAATGTTATGGACCCTCTCATCAATGTTGTAACATTCCACTTTGACATTTTTAAGGCTTTCTGATGGAAAAGATTGTTCCACTGAATTGTACATTGTTTTTGAAGAAAAAGAATTCTTGGCCTTTGCTTCTGGTAGCTGAAAAGATGACATAATAAGATAAATCACTGACCACAGATGATAAACTTTGAAATTTACAAAAAAATCACGTAGAGAAGAAATACCTTAGAGAGTTGAGTAGTGAGCATTTCTAGAGCTGGCGAGTGTTGGAGAATACAAATTAATGCACAGCGATCACCAGTCATACACCACTCGGTCAGTAATAAAGTCTGTAACTTGCTAAATGTTGGGCACCAACTCAAATCCCTATTACATTCGCAAAAAAAAAAAAAACTCAAATCCCTATTGAAAATAAACTAGACAAACTGTACAACCGGTTCAAATGTCAGTTAATGTTTACTGTCTGAAGTATTAGTTGTAATTCTCTGTCGCTATAGGTCTGTTGAAATCAATCAAACTGGCGTACTAACATAAAAAGGGACCAATATATCAAGTCTGTATTTTTTTTTCTCGAACACGCAGGAGAGCTGCGTATCATTTCATTAATAGAAGAAGAAATAGTTTAGACAAATCCCAAAATATATCAAGTCTGTAACTAGTCGAAATTTACATAAACGATTCATAGATTACCCATTTCAAGTTAAGTCATGAAAACTCAATTTTGCTGACTACATGACTGCTGATATTATGTTTTGGATATAAATTACTTTTAGTGGCCGTGATATCCTATATTTTGCAATATTAGAATCTGAAGTGATCATCTATATTGATAGTCTAAACTCCTGGTGAAACTATGTTTCAGAGCACACTGTGCTTAGTACATTTGTAACCAATTTATAATTACAATTGCAGATATTAGTGGTGCATATGTATATACTGTTAGAGAAAGAGTACATGACCAGCTGGAGAAAATATAGAAATAAATTTAAGAATACCGTTTTAGGTTCAGCTATCAGCTCCAAACTCCTAGCAGCTGACAAACTTTTGAGAAGCACACAGCCTGCGCTGCCATCAGCTGTTCGATAACAGTTCCAACAGGAAGCTTCATCACAGTACTCAAGGTCGTCCTGACAAGAATCGAAACAATCATGTCCAAGTTTAACTATTGCTCTTAGTAACGCTGGCATCTCTCCAAAGGAAGGAGTTAAACCCCAATTATCTTTTATTTTCAGTGTAATGGGACTTGGGGTAGAAATATGAGACCGGCAGTCGTCCCAAAGAAACTTGCAGTCTTGAATTCCCAGAGACTCGAGTGACTGGGAAGAGATCTTGGTACAAAAAATGTTGCATTTGGTCAAATTCAGATCCTTCAGTGCCGGGCAGCTTGAGAAATCCAGAAACTTGTAATCTAAACTCAGACCACGAAGATTCAGTTTTGCCAAGTATTGAGAAACAACGGGAAGATTATCCAGTGCCAGTTCGTTGACCATTCGACAGCTACCAAAGACAGCAACATCCAGCTCCCTAACTTGGCACAGTAAAGCATGGCGAATCCACAGGTTCAGGTAGGACACATGGACAGAAAGATATTTACCGAACTCAAACATGCACACATCCAAGCCTGAGCGATCGCGGAGGAGCAGAAGATGATCCATGAACTCCTGGAGCGACTCGACAGGGCTGGCGCCAGTGACGCGCAGCTCCGGCATGGACTTCCAGAGGTTACGCCAGCGCCGACCGAGCACGCACGTCTGCACGGCCTCCCGAGCTTGCAAGAGGCCGAGAATTTGGTGCAGGAGAACGTCCGGTAGGGCACTGATGAGGTCGGCGACGCGTGACACCCGAGTCCTCTTGCACTGGGGCATTTCGTCGAACAGCTCGACCACACAGGCGCAAAGGAAGGAGACGGGCTCTCTCGTCTTATATTATCCGAACAAGATCAAAAGCCAAGGTGGGCAAGGTGCTATGATGGAACGGCAACCTGACTCCTGACCTATCCTTTATTTCTTGATCGTGAAAATCCGGATATCTGACACGGGGAAGAAGACGACTCTGTTCCGAATTCGGAGTCCTGACACGGGGAGGAACGGGACTTCACCTGCGCGGGCGCTCGCCGTGCTGTCACCTCCTGTCCATGGGCGCCTTCCACGGCGTCAGCTGCGCAGGCCACGCCGCCCATTGCTCGCCTCGCCGTACAGTGTCACCGTTTTGATCGCCGTTTCTCTTCGGCTAGTTGTTCCTTTTCGCCCAAAGTTAGGAGTTGGTAAATGCAGAGGCATTAATAGATGTTGACATGTGGACTGGTATAGCGTTGGGTTCGCAAGTCATCGACTGATAATAACATCACTACGCAAATGTGGTTATCTACGAATTCCTAACTGGCATGACACTATAACAAGGTTTTGAACAAGAGCCCAATGAGCGGGAGGTGAAAGAAAATCACCATGTTCTAACGAAAGGTTTTTTTTCCGCATCTCTACTACTTAATAAGTTTAAAGTGGGTCGTCAGCCCGAGATTTCAGACCTCTGCCATCTGAGTTTAAATTTAAAATGAATCAAATTCGAAATCAATTTAAATTCAACAATCCGAGTTCCACTCTGTTTTCTCTTATAAAGGACAAACTGCTTCTCAATACAAGCCACCGGTGGTAAGGAACTTCAACACCAACTGAGTGAAGGTTCGATTCCTGCATGGCGCAAATATTGTTTGCTTTTTGATTTTGTTTTCCTGGCTATGGTCATTGGCCGGATCCGGTGCTGCCGCGGATCCCGTGCGGCCATGTGTGCTGTCCGGTGTGACCTTCCGTGTGGCACCATTCAAATTCGTTGAAATTTTCAAAATCGATAGAAAAAATTTATAAAAATGTGAAACAAATTTTGTTAGAATCCATGTGACTAGATCTACCCAAAGCTACAATCAAACCCTTATGTTTTTCAGTACTTCCTCCGTCCCACAACAAATGGCATCGAAGCATTTAAATTTTGTCCCAAAACAAATGACATTGTAGCCAGTTATGGCAAGCTAATCTGCTATTTTTGGAAATCTGATTGCGTGCATATCATTAAAAGGCAGGCAAGCGTAATTAAAAGGCATTATTTCCCATTTAGTTGGCTCATACAAGACAAATTATCACTAATAATTAGGGGTATTGGAGTCATTTTGCTCCACTCCTAATCTGTCTGAAATTTTCTAGGATGTCATTTGTTGTGGGACGGAGGGAGTAGATAGTTTTACAAATTTCTAATAATGGAAACAAAAATAAATGCATATTATGTGCATGAAAATAAATGCATATTCCTAATCTGCAGATTCCTATATTATACCTATAGCTTGATAATGACACCTCGTCCGCTACCATCTTATTTCCTTCCAATCTAGCCAAGTCAATGATATCATCGGCTTTGTATGTGCATCTTTAAGCTCACACAGCTAACTGTCAACTGTTGATTCTTCTGTTCTCATTTCCTCTGCATCATTAAGACAGCACTTTATTTGCTTCATTGTTCACTGAAGTTCATTGAGATCATCTTTTACCCCGAGAGTCAGAATGGCCTCCTCTGTTATGACATCTTCAACTTTTTGGCACATGATCCAACCAGATTATCAAGTATGGTTGCCATCAGACGAACACAATGAGAGATCCCTCAAAAATACCGAGTAACCAATGTACGGGATTGTCAACCCTGCACAGCTTCAGCCTGGAATGAATATATGACAAGGGTCGCAATGGTTTGAGAAAATAGAGAGGTTTCACTAAATTATAATTTAAGGAACAGAGGTACTTAGATAATGTTACTAATTCACAACCTACAATTTTAAATAAGTTAAATAAATATACCGTGGCTTATCATTTGTTTTACGACATTAGAGGGTGCTCAATTGAAATTTTCTTAGGGCTCAAAAGCTTGAGAAGTACTGATCTTAGTTATAGGCCCTACGTGTTCAAAAATTATGTATATCCATTATGGGATTCAATTGTTTGTCATGAAACATCAAATTTTATTTCATGGTAAGGATAAACTGTTGCAACAATCAGACGTTCAGCAAGAAGTCTTTTTTTTTTTAAAGAAATTCAGCAAGAAGTCTTACCAAACAAGCAGTATCTTCCATGCGTAATGATCATTCAGAAGCAGTTGACTAAAGATGATGAATCCATAGGTAATTTCAGATCTCCCGAAAATGTGCCCAAGGAGAAACCAGTATATTTGTGGATTGTAGAGAGAAAAATCCGAAAAATCAAGCTGCAATGGAAAAAAAAATGGAGCCATATGTGAAGGTGAAGTGCTGGCTCATCAAATCATAATGGAAATATCTCGATGGATTAGTGCAGAAGTAGAACAGATTGGCAAAGAACTTGAAGGAATAACCAGTACAAGATCATTTCCTTTGCATCCAGTCAACCAAACCTTGATGGTCCTAGTTACAGGATTTAGGGAAATTAATCAGTGGCGCGCTTCCAATATTCTTATCAAACTTATAAATCGAAGCCTGATTGAATTAGTGAATGAATAGAACGGATTAGCATACAACTAGAAGAATATCAACACTTCTAAATCAGAGATAAGTATGCGTGAAGTCATCGTTTTGGGACGCCTTGCCAGAAATAGAGAGGTTTCACTAGATTTTAGTTTCAGTAACTGAGGCCTACAGATACTTTTACTTATTTAATTACCACCTATAATTTTGAATGAGTTAACTCAATTTAGCATGGCTTGTCATTTGTTTCATGACAGAGGCCGATCAATTGACATTTTTCATAGGACTCCAAAGCTTTAAAAATATTAATCTTAATTAGTTACAGGCTCTAGATATTCAACATTGATGCGTTTCTGTAAATGGGCTTCATTTTTTCCCATGAAACATCCGATCTTATTTCACGGTAAGGATACACCGTTGAAACAATCAGATGTGCAGCACGAAGTCTTACCATACAAGAGGTATCTCCCAGACGTAATAATACCGAGCAACCAATATAGCGGATTGTCAACCCTGCACAGCTTCAGGCTGGAATGAATATACAACATTGGTCACAATGGTTTTGTGAAAATATAGTGGTTTCACTTGATATTAATTTCAGTAACGGATATCCAAAGATAATTCTTCTCAAAAGCTTCAGAAATATTCATCTTAGTTACAGGCTCTAGGTATTCAGCATTGATGTGTTTCTGTTAATGGGCTTCAATTTCTCTCATGAAAATAGAATCTTATTTCACAGTAAGATAAAATATTGAAACAATCAGACATTCGGCAAGAAGTCTTAACGTACAAGCAGTATTGTCCAGACGTAATAACCATTCGGAGGCAGTTGGCTAGTGACCAAGGAGAACCAACAGATTTGTGGATTTTAGAGATGAAGAAATCCGAAAGATCACACTGCAAATGAAAAAAATGGGAAAATGAGAAGGTGAGAAATTCTGGCTCATCAAACCAATTGGAAGATAACTCAATGGATTCGTACGTAAGTAGATCAAATTGGTAAAGATCTAGAATGAATAACCAGTACAAAATCATTTCCATTGCATCCAGTAAACAAAACATTGATAAATTAATATTGGTCCCAGTCACTGGATTTAGGAAAATTACATCAGTGATGCAGTTCCATTATTCTTATCAAACTTCTAAATCAAAGCCTCGGCCCTGGTGAAGCCAACAACTCGGACAGAGAAATTCTGGAGATGGGGCCAGCTGGGGGCCATGCCCCCCCCCCCCCCCCCCCCCCCTCCCCAAAAAAAAGAGAAAAATTGTGAAATGCCCTTCATTCATTTGAACTTTATTTTTTTTCCAAATTTATTGTAACTGGCAACCTTTAAATCAATTTTACCTGAAAAATTTTCTTGCTTGGCACGGACATTTGAAGCCGCTTGCCGATCATGTTATTATTTTTTAAATTCAACAGAAAAACTGCCTGATTTTGTAGACCTGCGCCCCAGTTGGGAAGTATAACAATGATTTTACACAGTAAACAGTAGCAATATTGCCTGTTACTGAAGTGTACGAACCTTTTTTCTTGGATTTCTGATATAGTGAAGCAACATACTGACGATGCTCTCTCGGAAAGGGTTTGATTTGTTCACTCAGAATGTGAGGAAAGTTCAGCACCTTTAAACAAAAGTTAGTTTCTAGGCCACATAGTCTTTTACCACCATTGTCTTGAATCCTCTCATGTCTAGACTAGCATCATGTCAGTTCAAGATTCGCTTGGAAAAATATGTCATAGCTGCATAAACATATGAAAGCAATATCTTTACAGGGAATGGGACAGATTGCTATACCGTCTGTTACCACCATTATCTTGGCTGGACGCCAATTTCTGCATGCATTTTAGCCAGACCAGTATGGCAATCTGGACCACCTCAGTGAATAATGTGAAATAGTAGCGACCACCGTGTTCATGGTCAGAGACAAAGTCCATCCTCGAGGTGCTGGACTAGCGTTTCACCAAGCACCGTACGGCAAGTGACCCTATAAGGAGATGGCGCAAGCACCGCACGCCACGCCAGTAGGGTTGGCTTACTATATCTAGATATAATGGATGAAATGAAGGAGTGAGAGGCACTAATCTAGGAGATTAAAGGTTGTTCACAATTTATAAAATTAATCCTAATACCAGCCTGCAGTTGCAGTCGGAGGGAAGCAAAGACTGGACCTAAACTCTGTAAACAACTGTACATGCACGCCTCCGTCATGATGTCAGCAAACTGGTGGGATGAAGGAACATGCAAAACACGTACTTGTCCAAAGAGAGACCTTGGAGACAAAGTGGATGCCGATCTTGAGAAGTCCGGAAAAGGTCTCTCCTTAGACAATGCGGACCTTCTCACGAACATAATGATTGGGAGCCGTATGGTCGACGAAATTAAGTTGAAGGCTGCTGACAATAGGACGGTTTGATCAAGTGTACCATGAAGGAAGGCATTTCTGGCGTGTAGTTGGTGAATTAGCCAGGGGTGCGACGTGGCAATGCTGAGGATGGTACGCCAATTTCATTCTTTTAACTAGGCAACCGGACTATAAGTCTCATCATAGTCGATAGATGCCGTGCTGCTGGAAGTATCTCCGAATGATCCGTCGTGCTTTATGTCGGGCAAGGGACATCCGTCTGCATGGAACTTGTGACATGGGGGATACCGAGGTGTGGATGGCGGACAGGTTCAAGCACTTCATTGTCTTCATGATTGCTTGGCGTGCACACTTGTTCAAGGGATGCGGCTTGGAGCCGGAGTAGTGGAGGCGCGGGTGGTGCCGGCTCTCCGCAACAGGAGCTGCGCGGGTGGTTGCAGTTGGGGCACAACACAAGGCCAGCCCGTTGGTGTAGCATCCCTCAACATTTTAATCTCTTGAGATAGAAGTTTGTAATAACCCAAACATTCATATCCTAAAATCTTATTACAAAACCAAAAATCTATTTTTTCTCTTTCCCACGTTTTTTGATATGTTTTTCCTAAATTAAAGCTGGTGGGCCATGATTCCAAGCTCGTCTTCCCTTCTCCGTACAGTACATTTGGTGCGGTCTGCAAATTTTCCATGAATAAACCAAGCAGAAGAAAACACGTGACAATAAGATTGAAAAAACATGTGTACACAACTGGTTTTCTCTTCATCTTCCAAAAACATAATTAAGGGATCTTATACAATGGTCGTACTCCTACTTGATAAATCGCCTCACATTCCCATTAATCCATTATATCATTTGAGTTGATAAATCGCCTCAAATTCCCATTAACCCATTATATCATTTGAATCCCAGTCATCTTAACACATGGATGTTTTTGAGTTCATGGGCCGAAAAGGAACAACTAGCCGAACATACAACAAATGGTGAGCAACGGAGAGACTGCACGCGTGGCGAGCAACGGGGTGGCTTGACGGCGGTTATTGTAGTCCCTGTTGCTTCCCGTGTCTGGATTCCGAATTCGGAGCAGATCTTCTTCCTGCCAAGTATCAGAACTCCTGATTTTACCGATCAAGAAATAAAGTAGAGATCACGAGACAGGGTTCCGTTCAATCATATCATCTTGCCCACCGTGGATAATGGATTTTGAGCAAGTTCGGAAAGTATACGATCGACGAGAGAGGCTGTCTCCTTCCTTTGAGCCGGTGTGGTCAATCTGTTCGATGAAATGCCCCAGCTCACCCGTGTGTCGTGCGATGCCGACCTCAAGAGTGCCCTTCCGGACGTTCTCCTGCACCAAATTTTTGGCCTCTTGCAAGTCGGGAGGCCGTGCAGACGTGTGTGCTTGCTCAGAGCTGGTGTAACCTTTAGAAGTCCGTGCCCGAGCTGCGCGTGAACGGCGCTGGCCCTTTGACTCGCTCTAGGAGTCCATGGCAACGTTCGCCCGGCCCCTTGCCAATGTATGCATTTTAACTGTTGCCTAGTTTGGATTTTATTTGAGAAGCCTGGCACACAGAAAAATCTTGATTTTCAAAAGAATTTTCTTTTCCAAAGTTTCTTAGCTCCTTTGCTGTCAATAATGTGGCGAGTGAAGAATGTGAACAATAAAAAGCTTCAGAACTTCCGGTTTAGGGAGCAGGTCTCGATCGTGAGGAGGGTCAAAAATTGTGAACTATGGAGCCTACTCTAGTAGGAAAAGAGACCTCAGTTGTACGAAAGTGGTGGAATATTTATTCTTGCACACAAAGAAAAGGTGTACAAAATTGGAATTCTAGGAACAACAGGGGTCGGAAAAACAACGTTAGCCAACAAGTATTTAATGACGACAGAGTAAAGAGTGAACTTATCAGAAAGCTTGCAGTATAGCCGTTCAAAATAAAACACTCTTTCTTGTATTGGATGATATAGTGGGGTTGTGGTGCAATATAGTGGCTCGAAGACGCAGCCAGCTGGGGGCGATTGCCCCCCACCCCAACCTTTGAGAAAATTTGAGAAATGCCTTTAGATAAATACTAGAGAGAGGGCTCCAAATAAAAAGTATTCTAAATTTTCAAATAAAAATGAATAAAGGAAAAGAGCGCATATTTTGATTGTACAAGCTATATTTATGTCATAGGAATAGACGGTTTTGATTGTACAATGAATAAAGGAAAAGAGTGCTTATTTAGATAAAGGAAGAAGTCTACTTTACTATCCTCAAGTATCCATGTAGTTCACTTAACCCCCTAAACTAATTTTTGGTCTATTTTACTCCCTCCAACTATTTAGATTGGTTCAATTCACTCCCTCATGAATTTTTTTCTTTTTTGTTTCTCTTTGTATGGGTTACATTTGAAGCTCAAATTTTGTAGGATGGTAGATGACATCATCCAATATGCTAGAAAAATTGTTCCAGATTTTTTTCAAAAATATTTTCTTGCATTATTCTATCTTATATGTCGAATTTATATTGCACATTTTTCACATACAAAAAATTTGAAAAAAATCTTTAAACATTTTTCTAACATAAGGTATGTTTTAACCTATAATCTCACAAAGGTTTACGCTTAAACATGATGTGTAGCAAGAGATACAAAAAAGAAAAATTTCATGAGGGAGTGAATTGAACCAATCTAAATAGTTGGAGGGAGTAAAATAGACCAAAAATTAGTTTAGGGGGTTAAGTGAACTACATGGATACTTGAGGGTAGTAAAATGAACTTCTTCCTTAGATAAATACTAGCTTGTACAATCAAAATAGGCGAAATAGGCGCTCTTTTCCTATTACGTAATAGGGATAAAATTCTAATGTTGAAATATGGTGCATCCTTGCCACACTGTTCAGCCCAAGCTGCTCAATGCGCTGATATGTATTGCATATTAAATCAAAATCTTTCTATCCTAAAAAATTAAAATCATGGTCTGACCAAAGATGATGTAGGAGAATATTTTCCCTACATCTTTGATCAGACCATGGCTGTGCTTAGGTACATCAAAGTCAGAACTAAAGATAGAAGTTGTAACTTATCCGTAGCAAAAACATCTGAGTATCATCCAGGTGAAGAGCCATTGTCTAACAGACTATCACGGTGGTCACACTGGCTCATAACCTCCAGCCATCACAAGCAAGCCCAACTTAGACGTTGCATCCGCCATCTGATTCCTTAGCCGTGTCTTGCAGTACGACGTTGCTCAGCTCCTTGTGAAGGCCCTCGAGGAAATGATGAAGGGCGGTGAGCTGCCGTGCATGAAGGTGAAAGGGTAGTGGAGATGAGAGGTGAAGAGAGGGTGCCCGAAATGGACGAAGTGAGGCGACATGTGGGCAGGTGGAGCTGATCGCAGGCACACACGACAATATTCGGCTCCTGGAACAGAGAAGGCTCTAGGGAAACAGAATTTGACTATGTTATTATGACTACGACCTCTAAATTTCACCGTTGCTTTTTTATTCAAAGGTGGAAACTTTTTTACTGACTTGGACTGTCTCACAGTAGAGAGAAACGCGATCACGTTGAGACATTAGAAGATCTTGATGCGAATGATCACCCCGATGAGCATATGCTTTATTGAATTCATTTGTTTTGGTCGATGCAGGGCCAGAAAAAGGCTAGGTTAACATTATTCAAATGATTAGATGATGCTTATTCATTGTGTTTCCACGAAAATTCTTGTAAGTGGCAAAACTCAGCGCAGCGATGTTTATGCTTTCATAAGCAGTTTTTTTTTTTTGCCGAATTTTGAAAACACGTGAAGATTATACTACTGGAAGTTCCCTATTTAGATAAGAACTCTATTGGCTGATCCAAAAGATTTAAAAGGGGTAGAATGGGTGATGATGTGCTTATCGGGTGATTTTTTACAATTAGATCTTGTAGGGGTTTGACATTCCCAGCAAAACAAGTGGGTGAAATCTCAAGCTACAAATGTGTATACGACCAGTTTTCTATTCATCTTCCAGAAACAGAATGAAAGAATCTAATATACCTGATAAATCGCCTAACGCTCCCATTAATCCATTATAATTCGATTCTCAGAGTTATCTTAACACATGGACCGTTTTGAGTTACATGGGCCGAAAAGGAACAACTAGCCGAACATACAACACATGGCAAGCAAAGGTGACACTGCATAGTTCAAAAACAAAAAAAAGTCGGTGACACTGTATGGCTAGCAATGGGCAGCACGCCCCCCACAGCGGACGCTGTGGCAGGCGCCCATCGACCGGAGGTGACAGCATGGCGAGTGAATATCCCTGCTGCTGCATAGGCTAACAGAGTCCCATTCATCCCCGTGTCAGGACTCCGAATTCGGAACAGAGTCTTCTTCCTCCCCTGTGTCAGAATGACTCCGTATTTTGCCGATCAAGAAATAAATTCAGGGTGCCGCTCCATCATAGCACCTTGCCCGACGTGGATTTTGATCTTTTTTGGAGAGTATATGACGAGAGAGGCAGTGTCCTTCCTTTGCACCGGTGTCCTTCCTCGTACCATATTGACCCAAAAGCGAGGGCATATGTCCCCTACTCATCAAAATGTAGGTCTGCCCTTGAACTTATAGCAGCTATATTTCTTGAACGAGAAGAAACCCTACATTTCCAAGATTATGGTCCATACCTCATGCTGCCAAATGTCATCCAACCTTGAAGAAAACAGCTTGGTCGATGAGTAAAGTTCCTATTGAGCTAACAGGTGCTTTGTATCTAAGTTATGATGACCTAACAAGACATTTGAAGTAATGCTTCCTCTACTGTGCCTTATATCCGGAAGCTGAGGGCATGCACCGTAATGACCTTATCCGATTTTGGATTGCTATAGGATTTGTAGAGGAGCAAGAAGAAGAACTTCTTGAAGATACAGCTGTACCGAACTAATATATCGGAACCTTCTCCAACCTGATCCCCATTATGCAGACTCTGGCCGATGCACAATGCATGACCTGTTAAGACGTCTCGCACTCTCGCTCAATATATATCTCAATATAAGGCCTCCTTTGGAACGCAGGAATTTCACAGGAATCTCACAGGAATTTCACAGGAAACAGTTCAATTTCACAGGAAAAACGCAGGAAAGGAAAAATTTTCCTTCAATCCAAAGGAGGCCTAAATGTTTTTGTGGGGATCCACACTTACTGGATCCTAAATCATTGTCCAAAGTGCGACGCATTTCCATCATCCCTGATAAAGGTTCTTTTATTTTCCCAGATCTGGACCAAGATCATATTAGAGCAAGGACATTCCTGATTCATAATCTTAATGTGGAGCCCATTACGGTTGAAAATACAATATTCAGAAGGCTTCGAAACATCAGGGTTCTGCATTTACTTATTTTGGTTGGATGAAAAGGAAATGGTTTAGCAGTGGTTGTTCTTTCTGTTTGCTTCCAGTTCATTCTGGTTATGCGCTCATCCATTGACTTATTTTCCATCTCAACCATGCCGTGATTTAACTGGTTGTCCAGTTTCACCTTGACCAGTTTCCATTGACTCATTCTGTTTGCTTCTTGCTGCACGTCTGATTGTTTTAACAGTTTGCTTGTTCCTTTAACATCCTTACTGTGAAAGGTAGCGTGTGAGAATTTGATTCCAGTTACTGCTCAAGATATTTGGTCAGAAAAATTAAAGCACATTAATGGGAACACGTCAATGTTGAACAGTAAAGCCCCGTAACGAACATGATAACTAAGATCAGTAGCTTGGAAGCTTTTGAATGCTAAGGAAAATGTGAAGTTGATCATCCTGTAATGTCGTGAAACAAACTATAAGCCATGCTAAGTTAAATTAACTTGGTGAAAATTTAGACGGCAAACAAATAACATTATCTATGAATTTCAGTCATCGAAATAAAAATCTAGTGGTGCTTCTCTATTTTCTCAAACAATATATAATTCCAGCCTGAAGCCCTGCACGGTTTCCAATCCCGGATACTGGTTGCTTAGTGGTATGTCCAATGTGGCTGTCCACTGCCGCAATTTTGAGCTGTTACATCGCATGCCACATCTTGTCAAGTTTTTTCTACATGGATGCAAATAAACTGATTGAGTAGCTATAGTTGTCTGCCATCCATTCTAGTTATGGACTTCACCTTCTCCTTATCACACATTTTGCAGGTGAAGCAAGTTTTTCTCCGTTCGACTTAAATTACTAATGGGTTCATCATCTTAGAAAAATTCTTCTGAAAGATGATTACATTGTATTGTTATCATCAATCACTTGCCAGACGATACTGCTTATATGGTAAGACTTCTATCTTCCTCTCAGATTGATTCCGCAGTTTTCTTGTTTCTGTGACTTCCATACTGTGAAAAAGGAGACTATTTATGGGATGGTATGGAAAATGTCAATTGATGTCCCACTAATGTTGTGAAACAAGCGATACGAGACACTAACATAAATTAATTAACTTATTCAAAATTTAGATGGCAAATAAGTAACATTATCACTGAACCTCAAATACTGAAATTAAAAAAATAAATAAGCTTGTCTAGTTTGGAACCATGTTAACCCTTGTTTTATATTCATTCCAGCCTGAAGCTTGAGTTGCCAATCTCCAGATAGGTTTGGTGGGGCTCTCTCATTGGGTTTATCTGATGGCATCCGTACTGGGTAATCTGGTTGAATCATGTGCCAAGAAGTTGCAAGATATTATAGTATAGGAGGCCATTCTGACTCGTGTTAGAGATAAACCTCTCTCAACCGAACTAGATTCACTAGAACATGGAAGATTATTCATGCTAACAACTTTCTGAACTATGACACCTGAAGGGTGACCTAAACGACTGTGCCACCTAGTAATGGATGGCTTGACGACTCCATGAGCTTGCTTTACTGAAGAAGGAATGGGGTAAAGTCCATTGCGGCACTCCCCTCTAAGTAGAATGGTCCTCGTGTCCAGATCCTTGAGACAGAAAAATTTAGGATGAAATTCAAAGAATGCATTATTATGAGAGGTAATGCGATGAACGGAAGCAAGGTTTTTAGTGGCCTGAGGGACATGAAGAACATTCTTAAGATGTATGTCACGAACAGGGGATTGAACAACAGTATGACCAACATGATGAATGTCCATACCTGCACCGCTTGCGGTTTGTATCTGATTGCCGCCATTGTACTTGTCTCGAAAGGCGAGCTTGTTGAGTTCCCCTGTTATGTGATCTGTCGCGCCCAAGTCGGCAATCCAGAAGGGATCACCTCCTCCAGAGCGTGACGCCGAGGCAGCATTCTTCTCAGGTGGCACGTAGTCTTCGTCGAATCTATACCAGCACTTGAGCGTCGTGTGCCCGACACGGTCGCATACTTGGCACTTGGGGCCAGAACGCTTGGTGCCGGTGCCGCCGTTGTCGTTGGGGCCACGGTTGCCGTGGCCGCTATTGTTGGTGTTGGGGCGGCCGCGACCTCCGCGGTAAGCCTGCTGTGGCGCACGTCCCCCTTGGGCATGATCAGGAGCGCGGCCACGGGACGCCGCGTTCACGGACGACGCGCCTCCAGACTGCGCGCCAAGAAGATTCATGCGTTGTTCAAAACTTTGGAGCTGAGAGTACAGCTCGCCGACGGTAATCGGTTCAACTCGCGCTAGAACAGCGGAGACAACCGGGTTGTAGTCATACTTGAGGCCGGTCAGGATGTAGGAAACCATCTCTTCGTCGTCGAGTGGTTTGCCGGCCGCCGCCATCTCATCCCCGAGAGCCCTCATCTTCATGAAGTACTCTGCCATGGATATGGCGCCTTTGCGGGTAGTGGCGAGCGCGATGCGCGTGTTCACAGACCGCGCTTGCGTCTGGGAGCCGAAGAGTTCTTCAATGCCGCACCATGCTTGTGCGGCGGTCCTGGCGGTGGCGACTTGCACCATTATCTCCCGGGAGACGGACGCCAGCAGGAAGCTCAAGACCTGCTGGTCAAGAGCCACCCACCGCGCGTACTCCAGGTTCGCGATCTTCACCTCCTTTCCAGCGTCGTCCTTGCCGTCGATCTCCTTGGGAGGGGCGGGATGAGTTCCATCGAGGAACCCTTCAAGCTGCGTGCCACGCACAGCGGGAAGGATTTGCGCCTTCCAGATGACATGGTTAAGCTTGGTCAGCTTCTCGGTGATGAGACTTCCATTGAGGAGCTGGTTCGTGCCGAGAGACGATGTGCTGGCCATTGGAGAGTTCGGGATTGGATCTATGGAGAAAGATAGGCTCTGGTTATCATGTACAAACCGGAGATTGTGATTGAGTTTAACGTGCATTGGCCAGCACGGTTACGTGTTAATTTATATGAGGCAAACAACCTGCCCCGTGGTTTACAACAGAAGATTACATCCTTGTCTTGCAAGGCAAGTTGAACATATTCGAACTAGTTTATCTATACAAGAATCTAGTTCGGTTGAGAGAGGTTTATCTCTAACGCGTTGCCAGAAAACGCGTCGATCGCGTCTGCACCTGCGCGCACGCCCACAGAAGCTGCGCGCCTCTCCGCTGGCGACACGTTGGTTGCGGGGCCCGCCAGCGCGCCCGCTCCCGTGACCGGCCCGACATTTGCGGGGGCCTCCACACCGAGTGGTTCCGCGCCCGCTTCGCACCCGACATCAGCGGGGCTTGCTGGACCCCACACTGCTCCCCACCAGCCAGGCGGATCCAGCTCTACGTCAGCGCCAGCACAGCTCGAGGCGGATTCGCCTGTGCAGGCTGCGGGATCGACTGCGGCTGAGCGTCCTGTGACCCGACTGCAGAAAGGTATTCATAAAGAAAAAGTCTACAATGATGGTACGATCAAGTATAATCCCAAGCATGGTTTCTTTACATCATCTGGTGAACCTAGTAATCTAGAAGAAGTCTTAGCAAGTAAAGACCGGAAAAATGCTATGGATAGTGAGTACAATGCTTTGATCAAAAATGAAACTTGTCATTTGGTAGCTTCAAGCAAGGGGAGGAACATTATAGATTGCAAATGGGTTTATAAAATCAAGAGGAAATCTGATGGTAGTATAGACAGATATAAAGCTCGCTTAGTTGCTAAAGGTTTTAAGCAGCGATATGGAATTGATTATGAGGATACTTTTAGTCCTGTTGTTAAAGCAGCTACTATCAGATTGGTATTGTCTCTTGCTATATCCAGGGGATGGAGTCTTCGGCAGTTGGATGTACAGAATGCGTTTCTTCATGGTGTTCTGGAGGAAGAGGTTTACATGAAGCAACCACCAAGTTATGAAGACAAGACACATCCTAATTATGTCTGTAGACTTGATAAAGCTCTTTATGGTCTAAAACAGGCACCACGAGCATGGTATTCTCGTTTGAGTAATAAATTTTGTGCTTTGGGGTTCAAGTCTTCTAAGCCAGATACATCTTTATTCTTCTATAACAAAGGTGATATTACAGTATTTGTCTTAGTATATGTGGATGATATCATTGTTGCTAGCTCAACTCAAGAAGCCACCATAGCACTATTAAAGGATCTCAAGCAAGAGTTTGCTCTTAAGGATTTGGGAGATTTACATTATTTTCTTGGCATTGAAGTGAATAAGATATCCAATGGTATTATCTTGACACAGGAAAAATATGCTTTTGATTTATTGAAGAAGGTCGGCATGCAAAATTGTAAGCCTGCAAACACTCCTCTATCTGCTTCTGAGAAGTTATCTGCGCATAGTGGTACCTCTCTTGGTTCTCATGATTCAACACAATATAGGAGTATTGTTGGAGCTTTACAATATTTGACATTGACTAGACCTGATTTATCCTATCCTGTGAATAAAGTTTGCCAATATTTGCATGCTCCCACTACTGATCATTGGACAGCTGTGAAAAGAATATTGAGATACTTAAGGCATACTCTTAATGTTGGATTAAGGATTTGTAAATCAAATTCCATGCTTGTGAGTGGATTTTCATATGCAGATTGGGCTGGATGTTTAGATGACAGAAGGTCTACTGGTGGATTTGCTATCTACCTGGGTTCTAATCTTATTTCTTGGAGTGCTAGAAAACAAGCAACTGCTTCTAGATCCAGTACTGAAGCAGAGTATAAGGCACGTGCAAATGCAACTGTTGAAATCATGTGGGTTCAATCATTATTGAAAGAATTGCAAGTCAAAGCGCCAACATATGCAAGACTTTGGTGTGACAATGTTGGAGCAACATATTTGTCAGCCAATCCTATTTTCCATGGCAGAATGAAGCATATAGAAATTGACTATCATTTTGTCAGAGAAAGGGTCTCTCAGAAATTGTTAGACATCAGGTTTGTGTCGTCTGGGGATCAAGTAGCAGATGGGTTTACGAAACCTCCTACTGCTCGGCAATTAGAAAATTTTGTATACAATCTTAATCTAGGAGTAGCTTAGATTGCGGGAGGGTGTTAGAGATAAACCTCTCTCAACCGAACTAGATTCTTGTATAGATAAACTAGTTCGAATATGTTCAACTTGCCTTGGAAGACAAGGATGTAATCTTCTGTTGTAAACCACGCGGCAGGTTGTTTGCCGCATATAAATTAACACGTAACCGTGCTGGCCAATGCACGTTAAACTCAATCACAATCTCCGGTTTCTACAACTCTGGGGGTACAAGATGATCTCAAAAAACTTCAGCGAACTATGAAACAAATGCAATGCTTTCTTAATGATGCAAATCAAAGGGGAACAGAAGAGTCAGCAGTTGATAATTTGCTTCGTGAGCTGAAAGATGCCACATATGATGCGGATGACATTATTGACTTGGCGAGGTCAGAAGGAAATAAGATGCTAGCAGAGGACGCTTCGGTATCAGGATGCTCTGCAATAGCTATAATATGTCAACTGATATCTTCCCTTCCTAATATTCAAAAGCATCACGAGATTGTGGTTTGAGTGAAGAATATATGTGAACAATGAACTTGAGAAAATTTCAAAATTGGGTGAGAATTCTTTAAAGCTTCAGAACTTTCGGCTTAGGGAGCAGGTTTGGACCATGAGGATGATGAAAAATTGTGTACTAGTGGAGCCTAACCTGGTAGAAAAACAAACCTCACTTGGTTGTACAAAAGTAGTGGAATTTATGAGTGCACACAAGGAAAGGATAGTGTACAAAATTGGAATTCTAGGAACAGCAGAGGTCGGAAAAACAACCTTGGCCCAACAAGTATTTAACGACGACAGAGTAAAGAGAGTGTTTAGCACGCAAGTATGGATTTCTGATTCTCAGGAATACTCCAAAGATAAGCTTTTAAAAGATATTATTTGAAACATCAGCGTAAAGTATAAGCAAGATGAAACACTTAGCAAACTTATCAGAAAGCTTGCAGTAGCCGTTAAAAAAATAAACACTCTAGGGCCAACATGAGGTTTGGACCAACCTGCTCAGAACATGCGGCGCTGAAGGAATTTTCTGCAGTCCCAAGCGTCCTTTGCAGTAGCTCATGCACACTACCTGTCATGCTTCCTCATATTTGTACTAGTCATGACCTAGGAAAAATATTTCAGGAACAAAAAAAATTTCAGAGGTCACTGATAAACATGAAATATCTGGAATTTTGGAAATTTCGGCGAACAAAATTTGAATTTTTAAAAAAGTTTTGACATGATTTCACAAGATATTGTCTCAAATCAAGAAAACATCACGGTTGCATATGGAAACAAGACAATTTAGACGCATTAAGTTGGCCAAAGGCGGAATTTCGGTGGTATTGTTTATTTTTATTTCATTTCTGTCCCTACCAAAAAAGACGAAATGTCGGATATTTCGGTGAAATTTCTCTGAAATTTTTTTCCTAGGTCGTGACGCTGTAGCAACTGTTGCCTAGACCACAAGCTCATGCCAACGGTTCCTGCATTTGTTTGATCCAGTGGTCCTATAGTTTGATATGATCAATGGCATGTCGTCTGATGTGGTGGTATGGATGCTGATTTAGCCTCTGAGGGCTCTACACCGCCGGAACTAAGAGCCGATACGTCCCTCGTGCAAAAGGCTGCTGTTCCCATCACTCGAGGAAGAACTAGTACAAGCCGGGGGAAGCAGCACCAGCCCTAGCTAGCTCGTGAAGGAGAGGCTAAAACTCCAAAAGTCCCCCAAAATAGAATGCGCTCTTAATTACTTATCCTGACCAATGAATTCACGCTTCCTTGGAGCAGATAGCCCTGAACCTCTTGAAGATGGTTCCCGCGAGGAGGCACGCACGGTTCAAGATGCGGTCCAGGCCACCGCTGGGTGAAGGACTTCGAGGGGGGCCTCTCAGTCCACGCAACCCTATATGTCTGTCATCATGTCGCCATCCTTTCGTTACAGCAAGCCATCCCGGATTGCCTCATTTGGACAAGGAACTACTCAGCCACGACTGCCTACAAGGGGTTCTTCGCCAACCATCAAGAACTCCCTGGGGGGCGTGTTCTATGGAAGACCCGAGCACCCAACAAGTATTGGTTCTTCATTTGGCTCATCCTTCATGCGTGGTCGCTGCTGGAGACCTCCAACCTCTTACTATGCCATGGTCGGCAGGACGAGGATGATTGCGCCTAAGCGCTCAAGAGTTGGAGACCCTTGACCACGTCCTCATCTCATGCGTCCATAGCCATGAGACCTGGTTCAGGGTTCTCCGTCAGGTCGGACTGCAGCACCTAGCTCTGGGTGCTAACCACCAATTTGTGCCATGGTGGCTCGACACGAGGAAGCTGGTCGCGAAGGAGTTGCGTCAGGGGTTTGACACGCTGGCCGTCCTTGTTGCTTGGTCGCTTTGGAAGGAGAGGAACAACCGGATCTTCCACTTCACTGCATTACAGACGGTGGCTCTTAGCCAGGCCACCATTGACGGGGCGCTAACTTGGACAGCTACAAGGTTCAGAAGGCTAGGTCGTCTGTTCTCGGTTCTCTAGCTGTGTTAAGCCTTTCTAGGTCGTCCGTCTTGGTTTTATGCTCTTCCTGTTTGGGAGCTTCCGTTCCCGCGTAACTCGTTGCAACTTATTCTACTCTTTCTCCTCCTTAATGAAAAACGTTCACACCACGCTCTCTAAAAAAAAAGAAGTTCAAACACAAGGTCTTTTCTAACCTTAGAATCCTGAACCAATTTGCTCCAATTGAAAGGAGTCCCTTCACTCCCTTTTCATTTCGTCTGTAAATGAAAATCCAAATCTGCAAGAAACACTAAGCCGATTTGCTTCTTTATTTGTGATGCATAGGAAAATGTGGCCGTTTTGGTCAGTGTGAGTTGATAATTAATATTTGGATATTTATACATTTTAAGTCATAAAAATATGAGTATTAAAGTGTAGCGTGTTGCAAGTCTTTAAAAAAGATGTTATCCTTAAAAGAACTGCTCCGGTGGAGCTTTTTTCAAAAGTGGCACGAATCTTAAAGCAACTTAATTAGTCTAATTACCTTCCTAATCGCGGGGCCCTGGTGGCCCAGACCCGATCCGAGGCCCACACAAGGAGCCCGAGCCGCCGAACTGGATCGAACCGGAGCAGTTCCGAACCGGGACGGGAGTGAATATCGGATCGAGCAACGTCGCTCCGTCGTCATCGTCGTCCATTCCATTCCTCGCTCCTCTGCCAGACGCTCCATCGCCGGCGACTGCGGCGCGGTCTCCTCCACCATTTCCCGTCCTACGTTCGTCGTCGCGAGTGCCGCTCCACCAGAACAGAGGCGATTCTCCTGGTGCGGCGCGGCGGTGCTGTCCATCCGCCGGCGTCTGCGCGCTCCATCGACCTGATCCGCGGCGTTTGGCAGCGGCGCTCGACGACAAACGGAGCAGCTTCGTCGCCGGGATTTACTCCTGCTCCGCATTGCTACTGAACCGTTGGGCGTCGTCCTGAAGCGCTGCAACCATTGATTCATGGTAATTCCTCTATATACAAGAAGATATGAGTTAATGCAGTCATAAGATGAAGTTTATTTGGATGAATCTGTGCGCTGGCTTGTCTGTAATTGACGATTGTCCTTAGTTTTAATTCATCCTAAACTCTGGTTGTTGCGATCGACTATTATTCACATATATAAGTTGAGAAAGAGGATACATATTTTCAGGTTAATGCTTACTTACAATCGAGAATCGATTAACAGAAAAAATAACAGTATGTCTATCTCTGAAAATGGAATCATGCATACCTCAGTCGATGCAAATTACCTCTTCTGCTTTTTTGTTTTAGTTTTTCTGTAGCTTATTGTGCTACTTTTTTTTTAACACTTTCACTCTGAATGTTGTAAAGTTTGACCATAGCTGGGATTGGAAAGCGTCAACCTGTATTTGCTTTATCCAGAGTTTCGTGTACAAAAATGTGAACCTGTATTTGATCGATTAGATTAATTTCCGTATGTCATCACTAGATGCAGTAGCTGACACTTCATTTTTGCAGGAGCACGGCAATGAAGAATGTACGAATGAAAAGTTCAGAAAATTTGCAAATTCTTTGGAACAACAGAAAATATTGAACGAGTACTGGAATATAGTGAACAAGACTTTTGCGAGTGAAGAGGAGGCCTACTCATTCTACAATAAATATGCCTTCGTCAAGGGATTTGGTATTAGAAGACAGAATGTGAGGCGTGCAAAATACTCAAGAGAGTTGTTGTTCAGACGTTTTGTGTGTTACAAACAAGGAGAGCGGGAGGACAAATATCTTGAAACCGAGGATTGCAGCCGAAGACCAAGAGCTCAAACTCGTTGTCATTGTCCTGCTGAACTTGCAATAAGACTTGATCGATCCCGTGGAGTATGGTTTGTGTCAAACTTTGTGGATGAGCACAACCATTGCCCTGCTGGGCCTGGTGAAGCTCCATTCTTGTGGTCTCACCGGAAAATCAAGGATTTTCAGAAAACGGAGATTATTGCAATGGAAGCTGCTGGGATCCGTAAGCACATAATAATGGATGTCCTCCAATGCAGGTATGGTGGCTATGACAGGACTCCCTTTCAAAGGAAAGATATTTACAATTTTTCTTCTAAGTACAAGAGGAAAAGGATAGAGCATGGTGATGCGAACACGGTTCTAAGACTCATGCTGAATTCGATAGATAAAAGCATGTCCTTGAGTCCCATGTATAATCCCGTTTCTATCTTGTAGATAATTGATGGGTACATTGAGCATATGACACGCAACATCAAGCAAAACTCACGAGAACGTTTCTTCTGTCCTGTCCGACATGGCTACATGATGTCAGATGACAAAAGAGTTGACAAATGTCTTGAGCCTTCAATGCGTCCTACTTATGAAGCCATTGTTGCTGATTTTTTTGCTCATGAGTTGGTAAAAACTATGGTCTCACTTAGATATAAAGTACATATTGAATTTGATCAAATGGTGTCATCACATTTTCTTACCATATGTGCAGGTCTTTTTCCCTATGCATGTGAAGCATGGTCTGCTTGAACATTGGATTGTTGTTGTAATGAATACTGAAAAGCAACTATTTCAAGTCCTTGATTCTATCTGGGATCTTGATATGTACAAAGAAAAGATTTACAACTTGGTATGGTACATGATTTCAAGTCCTTGATTCTATCTGGGATCTTGATCAAATGGTGTTATCACTTTTTTAATATAGCAATATGTTTTGTGCCCCCTAGACAGAGATACGGATTTCCTTCTGATTCCTTTCTATGTTTCATTATTGTTTTCATTTCAGACATGTTTGTTGCATTTTTTTAATATAGCAATATGTTTTGTGCCCCCTGGACAGAGATACGGGATCGCTCGAATTGCTTCTTCAGCTAGGGAAATGTCTCCCAACCTACCAGAAAATGTGCATAGTTGGGACATCCAAATGGGTTCAGGCGTGCCAAAACAACAGGATGGGTAATTACCTCGTCAAAAACACCTATCATAATGAGCAATCGTTTGGTTTTCCAGTTCATAATTTATCATGTTATGTAGGTCCTCATGCGCATTGGCCATCATGCAACTCATGCAACATTGGAATGGCAACAATATGCCAATTCAATATACTAAGGTATCATTTTTAACAAGTCTTGCGTTCCCAGGCAGTTGACATTGCCCTCCTTTCGTGCAACCTTTTAATAAGTATTATACGAACCTTCTGCAGGAATCGCTACATCTGTTCAGGAAGAAATTGGTGGCTGAACTAATTTTCTCGGATGCAAATGACAATGCCAAGGCAAAAGAAGAAGTGACTCAGATTATGGAGCAGAAGAAAGATTATCCGTAGTCCTTGTTTTTAAAAAAAAATAAAAAGGCATCTATAGAACTTTGTAGATCAGCCTAGTCCTTGTTTTTATTTTTAAATAAAAAGGCATCTATAGAACTTTGTAGATCAGCCTATGGTTATTCTTTATCTATCGTGACATTGTGTCAATTCTGTTGGATTTTGTTGCACTCAGACGGTTGTGTGATGAGACTTGTCTTGCACTTCATTAATTTATTTCAAAGTTGGTGGTATTATGAGTAATTTGCACTTCATTTGTTTTTGCTAAATTGTCCGGTTCATAGCAAACCTTGCATATTTGGGTAGTACGTCATTGCTCTATAGGTACCTGCTTTCTGTTAGCAGGGATTTGTATTTGTGAATGATTGATAAGTACAACTGGGATTGAAAGGTACCTGCTTTCTTTAGTGGATTAATTAATGGGCTGATCTTTTTCAGATTATTGGCAAAGTTGACAGCTGGGTCTTCTTATAGACAAATATATTTCTCAATTGTAAAAAGTTGCTTGAACAGTTAAGAGTTTTCTTGTATATTATAACTAGAGCTGACGGCTCAGATAGCCTTCCTTTAGTCTGTAGAGTGTAGACAAATTGAATGAGTGCACACAGTCTTGATCAGTAGCAGATATCGATTGACGGTGTGATGTGTCTAACATCATATGCCTGTCTTTCTGTTTAATTCCTTTCCTTTGGTGAGGGAGAAGAAAAAAAGTTTCATTCTGCTAGCTGAACGCATGTTTGTGACAACATTCATATTAATCACTGATAAGCAACACAGACCGGGGATGGAGAGCGCCGCTGCCATGTGAGAGATGCGCCGCAGCCCGCGATGGAGATAACGAACAGAGGCGCGTGGAGTAGCCGAGGAAGATGAGTACGCGGTTCGATCCGATTTTGCCGCTGTTCGATCTGTTCGCCCCACTTCCATCGCCGGCGATGGAGCGTCTGGCAGAGGAGCGAGGAATGGAATGGACGACGATGACGACGGAGCGACGTTGCTCGATCCGATATTCACTCCCGTCCCGGTTCAGAACTGCTCCGGTTCGATCCAGTTCGGCGGCTCGGGCTCCTTGTGTGGGCCTCGGATCGGGTCTGGGCCACCCGGGCCCCGCGATTAGGAAGGTAATTAGACTAATTAAGTTGCTTTAAGATTCGTGCCACTTTTGAAAAAAGCTCCACCGGAGCAGTTCTCTATCCTTAATAGAAAGATGTATAAACATGCCATTGATCTGCTTGGTAGGCACGTTAGGTTTGCCACCATGCGATTTGGAAAATTGCTTCCTGAACTGATTTTGAGCCACCTCTGCCGCCCATCAGCATTGAACGAGCATCCTTGGCATTGAATGAGCATCCTTGGTGCTTCGAACGAAGGTGCTATTGCTGCAGATGTGCTGGTGAGAATAGTAGAGCTGTGCCGGTCAGCCGGTGGCCAGCCAAGGAGGAGAGTTGAGGACCTCACTCATGCCCAACGACACAATAGTTGAGTTTCCTGTTCAGTCTCTGTTGAAGTGTTCACTGAGCTATAAACTGAACTATTGTCTCATTATCGACAAAATGGGGCAGGGGCAGGGCACCTGCCTTCAAGTATTTCCTCACTGATGATGCCCATGAAGGGGAAGAATGATATGGTTTTTTTTTTTTTGGGAAACAGAATGATATGGGGAATTGGATATGGTGGAAAGCAGTGAGCAGCAAGGGGAGTGGTGCTTCATCTAATGCCCGGTTCTGAAGAAGAGGAAAAGAGCATTTAGGTCCATACAACATTATGGTATGAAAGGGAGATCGTATGTGAGATGTACAAAATAGCATTCCCTGTTTTACATATATGACACCGTTGACTTTTCTCGTTGCTTTGATCATTCGTCTTATCTATACATATTTGTGCAAATAATTAATTGTATAAGTTATTCTAAAAGTGCTTTTGATGACAAATCCAATGATATTCATTTCATGTCAAGAAACTAATTACATAAATATATCTTGTTGGTCAAAGTAAACAAAAAAATCAATGCTATCATAAATTAAAACCGGGCAGAGTATAAATTATAATCAAGTTTGGCACTCAAGTTTAATAGCATATTTCACGTCAAGCAAAAGATAAACGACATAAATCTAATTAATCGGATCTTTTGAAATTTTTTTTGATTAAACCAAACGGCGGAGGAATTTTCCAATAAAAGGATCTTGCATGACCATTGAAGTGTGAAGTTTGATTTAGAACTAACATTGGAAATAACATTTGCAATTTATGCCATGCTACCCATGCTACTTGCATTGCTAGTTTCATGGTACCCATGCTACTTGCATTGCTATAGTGATCTAGGATACAGCAGTTTCATGGTATCCCATGCTACTTGCATTGCTAGTGCTACTGCTAGACGCCGGGCACGGGCCGGTACGCGGAGCAGAAGGCCGCACCGACGTGGAACCAAGGAGCCGGTGCGGTCGTCGGGGACAGTGGACGCCGAAACAGGAGAAGAGATACTCATCCACGAGTCAATCTTCAAGCAGCATGGTCAACCTGCCTAAGGACGAGACCGTCGGCGACGCCAACGTCTTCTACTGTTTCCAGTACCGCCGCTCTCCCGTGGCTGGCGCTGCCGTTGCGCTCCGTCTGTCATCTCTGGGTCATGGGCGGGAGTGCATGGATGCCAGTACGAACAGTATGCGAGCTCCTCCTCGTCGTCGGTAATTACTCGGACAGGTGGTAGGTTCGTGTCGAGCTTGGCGTACAACGTCATTACTCAGCCATATTACACAGTAATTACTTGAAACTAAAATAGATGCCAGTACAATCAATGTCTGCATTGTTTGCAAACTCACTATTCGAAAATGCGATAGAAACGAGACTCATATTACTAAGTAAACAGGCTCAGGTGTCCATTGAGCTGAAACCAGTACAGAGGAAACTGAAACCTGTACAAAAATGGGAAACTCAATAAACTCAGACACCAATGGAAATTCTGAATCATGAAAGATTGATACTCCAAAACAAATTTTTGCCTTCAAAGAATAACAAATGTATCCTAAAGACAACCAAAGTTTTATCTTAATCCGCAATTCTGAATCTTATGAGATAGATAATTAATCTTTCATGCAAGCATTCAAGAATATATTATATCAAACTATTCATTTAAGAGTGGCCATAACAACACTTGAAATAAAATATTTCTTTATAGCAGGGCAGGATTTATGAATCATGCGATGTACTTGGTCCTTTGTTAGCCATTTGAATTCAACTCAAACAACTCGTAAAGTTTTGTGGAGAATGCGTCGCCAAAAGAAAGAAACCCAAAATAAATGTGATGTTACAACAAAAATTAAGAATTTTAAACCCTTCTACCTAAATATTAAGAACCTTCAGTTTGATAATTTCCTCTCAAGGTTCCAAACATATATAGGTCAACAGTAGAATGTAGATCGCTATAAGTTCTCAGAGTGAAACAGGTAACTTACACTGAGATGATTTGTTCTTTTGTTGGATGCTAATTTTGTCAAGAGGTATGCCATATGTGACCAACGACATCAAAACGTTGTGAATCCTCTGATCAACCTCGTGACATTTGATTTCAACTCTCTCAAGTTTGTCTGATGCAAAAGATTCATCCACTGAATTGAATATTGCTTTCGATGGCACCAAACTTTTAGGTTTATGTTTCTGTAGGAAACAAAAATATTATAATAAGATAAATGATTCATGGGCAACAACTATTTAATCCATGTTGACAACACATACCTCATAGAGTTGAAGAGTGAGCTTCTTTAGAATTGGTGAGTGTTGCAGAATACAAATAAGCGCATGGTAGTCATCAGCCACGCACCACTCACCAAGTAACAAAATCTCTAACTTATGAAATGTAGGGCACCATCTCAAATCCCTTTTGAGAATAAACTGGATTATGAAGCAATGTCAATGAATGCAAAGTGTGAGAGTTACGACACAAGCACACAAAAGGGAATATTTTTTTTGGCAGAAATTGAAGTGATAGCCATTCCAAAAAATCAACAGTTGAACCAGGTCTCTAGCCAATCATATGTATAAATCTGTAATTTATGAAGAGGTATTCACTCCTTAGCTATTTACACATAATAAATTAAATCATGACGAAAATTAATATTGTTTGCTAGTTTTCTGAATATTACATTTTCAATATGTACTAATTTAGTGATCTTGGAAGTACACAATTTGTAAAATAAAGCAACTACATACACAAACTGCAATGTTTTAGACACCTAACTAAAACTCTATATTTTCTAGTTTCAATTGCGAGCAGATATGCACCTTATTTAGTTGCAAAAAATGAAAATATTGAACAGATAGGTCATATGTACTGAAGATGAAAACTCCACGACCAAGAAAAAAGAGCAGTTGGACTAAACACAAGTAAACATACCATTTTAGGTTTGGCTATCAGCTTCAAATTCCTAGCATATGAGGAACCTCTAAGAAGTACAGATCCAGCACCACCATCATCAATGCCATAACAAGAGTCACAGGAAGCATCCTCGCAATACCCAGGGTCATTGTTGTCACAAGAATCCGCACAATCAGAGTTAAATGTAACTTCTGGTGTTACTAGCACTGGCATGTCTTCAAAGAAAGGAGTTCTACCCTCAAAATTAACCAGTTGCAGTGAAATGAGACTTGGGCAGAAATACGTGTACGCATGTCCAGTGGAAACCAACATTCATGCAAGTTCAGACGTTCAAGGGATCTGGAGTAGATCTTCTCAGCATCAATGACGCAATTAGTTATTTCCAGATCTTTCAGTGCCAGACAGCTCGAGAAATCAGTACACTTGGCCCATAATGTTACACCATCAAGGTGTAATTCAGTTAAATACTGAGAGACCAAATGTAGATTGCCCAGCACAAATGAACCAGACACACTCAGCTTCCGAACCTGGCAAAGCAACGCGTGCCGAATCCACAGCTTCACGTAGTCCCCACCATCCGTCGAGTCTCCGACAAACTCCAGCAAGCATACATCCAGATTGGACCGATCGCGGAGGAGCAGGAGATGGTCCATGAATCTCTTGATCGGTCGGACACGGTGGACACCAGTGATGCGCAGAACGGGCAT
This sequence comes from Eragrostis curvula, assembly GCA_007726485.1. Taxonomy (NCBI): domain Eukaryota; kingdom Viridiplantae; phylum Streptophyta; class Magnoliopsida; order Poales; family Poaceae; genus Eragrostis; species Eragrostis curvula. Next base: position 44,034,154 of record CM017440.1, read on the forward strand.
GGACTTCCAGAGGTCGCGCCAGCGCCATGCAAGCACGCACGTGCCAACAGCCTCTCGCGCCTGCAGGAACGACAGAACGTGGTGGAGAAGAGCGTCTGGGAGCGCGCTGATGAGGTCGGGCTCGGGCACCCCCGACGCCCTCTTGCTCTGCGGCATTCCGTCGAACACGTTGCGAGCCCTCGATCCTGCGCAGAGGAGGAGTCTCAGTTCAGTCGCGCACCGCACGCGCGGACGAGAGTGAGGGACGGAGATGTTGCCGGAGGGTTGGGATCGGGTGCTCACCTGAAATTGGCGGATTCAATCTGCTGCTCCCGCGGCAAGCAGGCCACGGCGGGAATAAGGGACGAAGACGGGTGGACTCGCAGCCGATCAGGATCAAGATCTAGAGGATAGTCCAGCTCGGCGGTGGATCGCCGTCGACCGGGCGTGGGTGCCGGCGCGGAGGGCGAACCTAGATGGACCGCATTGGTGGGCGAGTGAGCTGCGGCTCTGGTTTTCACAGAACGAACGGAAGCACGGGGAAGAGGAGAAACAAACGAGCGGACAAAGTTACACAACGCCCCCTACAAACAATATTATTACGGAAGCGTCCCTTGAAACGTAATAGCCCCTTTTCAGTGTCAGTTTTCAATTTTCCAGGCAACTGATTTCTCTCCATTTCTTAGTCCATGCTAGAGCTGGCCAACCTGTTCTAGTGCTTGGAACATACTCCTCTCTTCTGAATTTAGGTTCATTCATTTATTGGCAAAAAAAAATCTCCCAATGCTCTCAAAGTGTGATTGATTCATGAAGATGTTCACAAACAGGCTTAGCTAACGCAACATTTTAATTTTTGCACTTTTTTGAATCCCTGGCTCAAAAAACAATAAGCTTCCTTCGGTTGGCTGCATTGCAGCAGATGCGATTCAGCAGCTACATTGTTTCAGTTATTTTTTCAGCGATCGCTACTGTATAACAATTGCGATTCAGACTGCCGAACAGGACGAACGTAAGCCTGGTTGTGCAAAAGTGGCCCTTTACCTTGTCTAGCGCGAAGTTTCTGCCAAGCCAAGTTCGTGCTAGTGGCGGGTGGCCACATGATAGAATCCTCACCTTGTTCTCAACCGCCACAACAATTGTCCTCCTTCCTCTCCCTAAAGGCTAAAGCTACTGCGCTCAAGGTCTGCCAATCCGCCGCTCCAAGTCAAGCAACAATGATGGTGCCACCCCAAGCTCTGGCCCAGGGGCGAAGCTACATGGAGTTGTAGGTGTTAGCTGATACCGATAAAATATTGCTAACTCCACTTCAAATCTGCATGAACATAGTATTTACAGGTTATGACATCGGTAATTTTGAAGGCTGACACCGGTGACCTTTAACTCTGGCTTCGCCCCTGCTCTGGCCAACTATGGACGAGCTCGCGTGCACTCGAATAAACGCCACACCTCAAAAATTGAGCCCGCGGCATACCAAATCGAGGTTTGTCGCCCCCGCCGCCTATTCACCTTGGATCCCCGTGCTCGTCACCATGCACCTTGCCCAAATGCCCCCTACCGGTTAGCTCCTTGCATGCGCCATCGCCGTGAAATCCTCTTCGTGCGCGCGCAGGTCACTAACCATGCCAGACGAGCTCTTCAGTGTTCAGCATCGCGTGCTTGGATGCTAGGCAGCGGTTCGAGACGGACTACGTACAAACTCTTCAACGTCAGCCTCACGGCCATATATACCCGTCGACCCGCCGGGGTTGGGTTCGAGTTCCGGCGCGCGAGGTTCAAGCATGTTCCAGCGCAACTTCCTGGCCTTCGGCACTGCCCTGCACCAGTTCATGGCGATGTTCGTGTCGGTGATGGACTTGTGTACATGCCGACCATCGTGCCCAAGGACGGCCGCGCCGTGTACCTGAAACCACTGTCCGTAGATGACTGCCCCTCTCATGGAGTGGTCCTCTCCTTGCTTAATTTGCAGATCAGCTAGTCTGAGGTCTTAAGTCATGCATGGTACCAAATCAAGGGACCTGTACGTTCTGCCAATCTGCCATTGTAAATTTTAATACTGGAGCAAACAATATCCAAACTAAATTAGCAACAGAAGCTGATGTGTATTATCCACCATTTTGTTATCATTCAGAGATACAATTGGACGGTACCTGAATTATTTCACTTCAAACCTTTTTACAACATACAGCTCGTGTTGGGATCAGACAACAAGCAACACACCAAACGAAGGGGCAGCGAAGACCCGCGAAGGGGGACGGAGGCCCGCTAGAATGAATATCGGCCCAACTTGTAGGCTAACAATCCAAGTTAGAATTGCCAATGGCACGCCTGTAAATATGATCATCCCGCCCCCTATAAATATGGAGGGGGATGACCCTGTAATGACATCTGTTTTTCGGGCCACGAGCCAAAGGAGTACCATTCGACGCACGTTCAGAACGCTCTCGGCTCTCAACCCCTTCGCCTGGCATCACAGGCTGAAGAGGGCTTCGCATCGTGTAAAACTGCAGGGACACAAACTACAACCATCGGATGACGTACTGAGGACATCGACGAGGGCTTCGCAACGTCCAATCGAAGAACACACGAGGCGAAGGGGGCTTCGCCAGCACGCGGAGGGCTTCGCCAACACGCGAAGGGCTTCGCCGAATCAAGCTTGGGCTGAAGACACCTTCGCACGCACCACTCGAGCTAGAACTTATCACTACCCCCGTTGGAGGGCTTCGACAGGCAGACCAAGACCTTCGATCCCCCAACATTTGGCGCCGTCCGTGGGCCGAACCCACGATGAAAAGAAAACAAGATCTCTGCCAAGCAAAAGCTGCGAAGGCAAGAACAGAACAACAAGAATGGAAAAGCTCAACCATTCGCTTCACTTCGGATGATATCAAAATCACCGATTACCCACACGCAGATGCCTTCGTAATCAAGGCCAACATAGAAGACTGCATAGTACACAGAGTAATGATCGATGAAGGAAGTCTGGAAAACATCATCTTTAAAGCCACGTTAGAGCGCATGCAAATCAATAACTACACAGAAGCAACCGAAACAGTATTGAAAAGCTTCGGAGAAGAAGAGGTACACCCCGAAGGCAAGATAAAGATGAACGTGACCTTCGAAGAAGAGGATAAGCTTGTAAACCAAGAAACAGAGTTCGTAGTCCTGGACGTTCAAAGCCAATACAACGCCATCTTCGGCAGAAATATCCTGGTGGCATTCGGGACAGCTATCCATCACAACAATTTGACAATGAAGATACCATCGCAACAAGGGATCATCAGTGTCCACTGCGATCCAATCAGACCAAGAGAAGAAGAAGGGCAAGATAAAAAGATCGAAGACTTCGATCAACCGAAGACAACACAAGCAAAGCTTGAGCCTTCGAATGAATTCGAAGAAGTAATCTTATGGCCCAAGAAGCCAGAAAGAACTGTCAAACTAGGAAAAAACCTGTCAAAAAACGAAAGAGACCAGATAATAAAGTTCCTCAAGCAAAACTCAGACATCTTCGCATGGTCACCACAAGACATCACTGGGGTCAAGAGAGAGACAATCCAACACGAGCTGAAGGTCAATCCAAAGATAAGGCCCTTCGCTGACAAGATAAGGAAGGCATCAGAAGAAAAGAAGGCGGCCGCCAGAATAGAAGTCGACAAGCTGCTGAAAGCCGGAGTCATAAGACCCACAATATTTTCAAGCTGGCTAGCCAACGTCGTACTAGTCAAGAAGAAGACAGGAGACTGGAGGATGTGCATCGATTTCACCAGATTAAACAAGGCCTGCCCTAAGGATAACTTCCCGCTAGACCGCATCGATACAATAACCGATTCGGTGGCAGGCTGCCAATTGCTGAGCTTCCTGGACGCCTACTCAGGCTACCATCAAATACACATGGCGAAGGATGATGAAGAAAAAACAGCTTTCACCACACATGATGGGACTTTCTGCTTCGTAAGAATGCCCTTCGGGCTACGAAATGCAGGGGCAACCTTCGCCAGGCTGGTAAAAATGATATTTGAAAAACAGTTGGGAAGAAACGTCGAAGCTTACGTGGACGACATAGTAGTCAAAACAAAGGAAAGACAAAATCATCTAGCAGATCTTCATGAGACCTTCGAAAGCCTAAGAGAACACAATGTAAAGTTAAACCCAGCGAAGTGTGTCTTCGGTGTGGAATCAGGAAAACTATTGGGATTCATGGTGTCTCAGCGAGGAATCGAAGCAAACAAGACAAAGATCGAAGCTATCCAAGGTCTCGCTCAGCCTAAATGCCTAAAAGATGTGCAGAGGCTAGCCGGAAGAATCAACTCCTTAAGCAGATTTATTCCAAAGCTTGCAGAGAAGAGCAACCCAATCTTCAAAGCGCTCCGTTCGAAGGAAAAATTCCAATGGAGACCCGAACAGAAAGAAGCCTTCGAGGAACTAAAAAAGACCTTAACAGATCTAGCCGCTCTAGCAAGTCCAAAGCCACAAGAGGATTTGATACTATACATAGCAGCCTCAACTTCAGCCGTAAGTGCAGTATTGGTACACGAGAACGAAGAAGACAAAACCCAAAGACCAGTATACTTCGTCTCAGAAGCTCTATCAGGCGCGAAGCTACTCTATTCAGAAATAGAAAAAATGGCTTACGCAGTGGTAATGGCTTCAAGGAAGCTGAAACATTATTTCAGTGAAAGGAAAATAAAAATACCTACTTCTTTCCCCCTTCGCGACACTCTGCGAAGCAAGGAAGCGATAGGGCGAATCGGAAAATGGTCGACAGAGCTAGCTCCCTTCGATATCGAGTTCAAAGCAAGAACAGCCATAAAGGCAGCAGCCCTCGCAGATTTTATTGCAGAATGGACTCCACCAAACCCCGAAGCTATCACCCAACTGGAGGAGTCTTGCTGGACAATATTCACGGATGGCGCATGGGGAGCTTCGGGAGCCGGAGCTTCGGCTATAATCACTTCGCCTTCGGGAATAAAGTTGAGATATGCAGTCAACATAGATTTCCAGTCAACCAACAACATCGCAGAATACGAAGGAGTATTGTTAGGGCTTCGCAAAGCGAAGGCTCTGGGAGCAAGAAGGGTACTCATTTGCACCGATTCGGAGATAGTAGCAAATCAAGTGGAAAGCAACTACAAAGTGAAAGATCAAGAGCTGGCCAAGTACCATCAAGCAGTAATCAAAATGCAGAAATACTTCAAGGGTTTTACGGTAAAAAGCTTAAAGAGAAACCTGAACAAAGAAGCAGACTACATAGCGAAGGCAGCCGCCAAAAGCGAAGGCCTACCCCCGGATGTTTTCTTCGAAGTTCTGGAAAAATCAACCACCGAAGAATCCACGAAGAAAGTACATCATCTCTTCCAGCTATGGGAAGATTGGAGGGCTCCGATAATCGCCCACCTGAACAACCAGTATGAACCACAAGACGAAGCTGAAGCAAAAAGAATATCACAAAAAGCAAGAAATTACAAGTTAATCGATGGCCAACTGTACAAAGGAGGAGTCTGTCAAGCCTGGTTAAAGTGCATCTTGCCAGAAGATGGAAAACAACTTCTCAGCGAAGTACATTCGGGAATGTGCGGATCGCACATCGCATCAAGACCCCTAGCTGCGAAAGTCTACAGAATGGGTTTCTACTGGCCGACAGCCATCAAAGATGCAGAGGAAATAGTAAAAAAAATGCTCCGAATGCCAATTCTTCGCAAGGCACCAGCGAAGTTTGGCAGCAGAAGTACAGCTAATGCAACCTATATGGCCGTTCTATCAATGGGGTATTGACATAGTTGGCAAGTTACCAGCAGCTCCAGGAAATCTTCAGTACACCTTCGTCGCAATAGACTACTTCTCGAAGTGGATCGAGTTCAGAGCAGTAGCTTCGATCACCTCGGAGAACATGAAAAAGTTCGTCTGGCAATCGATAATCTGCAGATACGGAGTACCCAAAAAGATAGTTGTTGACAATGGAAAACAGTTCGACAGTGAACTATTCATCGATTTCTGTGAATCATTGGGTATTAGCCTGAGGTTCGCATCGCTCTATCACCCCCAGTCGAATGGGGCAGTGGAGAGCGCAAACAAGAGAATATTCGAAGCAGTAAAAAAGAGGCTGCTCAACATCAAAAAAGGCAAATGGCCAGAAGAACTGCATTCGGTACTCTGGTCACTAAGAACGACCCCATCAAGATCAACCGGCTTCAGCCCATTCAAATTACTCTTTGGTGAAGAAGCAATGACACCAGAGGAACTACAAAACAAATCTTTGCGAAGCATCGCAGGAAATTCTGAGGAAGCGACATTAGCTTCGAAAGAAAGCATGGAAGAAACACGCAACGACGCCGTCCTCAATCTTCAGAGGTACGAAGAAGAAACCAAGAGGTGGAAAAACAAAAACATCAGACCGAAGGATATAAAAGATGGAGATCTAGTCCTTCGAAGGAAGCCAAACGAGACAACTGTGGGAAAATTACAGAGCAAATGGGAAGGGCCATTCATAGCGAAGGCAACGGCAAACGAAAGAGCTTTCAGACTTCTAAGTTCCGAAGGGGAAGAAGTCAGCCACACTTGGAATGTGGAAAAGCTGAAGAAATATTATGTGTAAAAGTTAATAAGCCGGACTGTACTCTTTTCCTTGCAAAAGGGAACCCCTTCGAAGGGGCGCAAGGTTTTTAACGAGGCAGGACCGAAGAATAAAATCATTTCCCCAAAATGCGGCTCCCGAACGAAAAGTCGGCAAGACAAGTAAAACATCGATACAATCAAAGGGGCTAGCAGAAAACGCTCACACCTTTCGATTACGTCCAAAAGGACAAGTAAAACATCGATACAATCGAAGGGGCTAGCAGAAAACGCTCACACCCTTCGATTACGTCCAAAAGGACAAGTAAAACATCGATACAATCGAAGGGGCTAGCAGAAAACGCTCACACCCTTCGATTACGTCCAAAAGGACAAGTAAAACATCGATACAATCGAAGGGGCTAGCAGAAAACGCTCACACCCTTCGATTACGTCCAAAAGGACAAGTAAAACATCGATACAATCGAAGGGGCTAGCAGAAAACGCTCACACCCTTCGATTACGTCCAAAAGGACAAGTAAAACATCGATACAATCGAAGGGGCTAGCAGAAAACGCTCACACCCTTCGATTACGTCCAAAAGGACAAGTAAAACATCGATACAATCGAAGGGGCTAGCAGTAAACGCTCACACCCTTCGATTACGTCCAAAAGGACAAGTAAAATACCGATACAATCGAAGGGGCTAGCAGAAAACGCTCACACCCTTCGATTACGTCTGAAAGAGACCAGAAACGGAAAAAACTTAAAAAATCAAATTCTGAAGACAGGTGGGCGCGAAAAGGAAATACTAAAAACGGATCTCAGTCATCGCGCCTGGACCAAACAGGTCACACAAAAGGCATTAATCGAAGGCAATAATACAATTTACAATAAAGACCTTCGCTTAAAGCATTGTTTCGCTACAACATAATTAAAAAAAAAAACATCAGGCTTCGGTGGAAGTATCACCAGAACCCTCAGAAGAGCTCGAGCCCTCGCTAGTCGAGGAGCTTCGCTCAGCCGAAGAGTCTTCGCTCCGGTTACCCGAAGAATCCGAAGCAGCCCTATCAGCAGGAATCCCGAGATGAGTAGAAACGCGCGAATGGCAGATCTCAGCCCATCGAGGAAGAAGCTTCGCTAAGGCCCCCCGAGCATTCCATGAAGCAGCCTCCGTTTCAGTTGAAACAGAGAAGCCTTCGTCCAAAAATGGACTAAGGTCACCTCCAGAAATACTGAGCTGCGCGAAGGCTTCCTCAATACCAGCAGCACCAGCGACGACTCCATAGTTCTTACCAACATCTTCCAGGGAGCCGGAGTTCACCGAGATCCACTCAGAAAACTCGGGAATCGAAGCAGCTGACGAAGGGAAATCCGAGACTGTCCCTCCAAGAGAGGTTATAGCCTTCCTCAAGCTTTTACAAGCTTCGAAAAGGGCCGCCGAAGATTTTCTTTCTTCCTCCTTCTTCTCGGCGAGCTTCGACCGATAACGGTTAAGACGAGACCGAACAAAGCCGAATTGAGTGTCGATAGCACTCAGAATCGGTACGGCCTGCAAATTAAAGAAGAGGTTCAGAGAAAGTTCCAATTTTTGCGAAGGAAAAAAGAAAAAGGACAGAAACAAACCTTAAGCTGGTTGGCGTGAAGAGCATCCAAAAGGCAACCGGTCTCAACACTAGCAAGTGCATTTCTTTCATGAGCGAAGGGAATTTCCTCCAGAAATTCATGCACACTGCCCGCGAGGTCGTCGCTAGGAAAGACGTCAGTCAAGGCAAGCGAGAGTAGCGGTCCAGCACCTCGAACAGCCCAGGAGTACTTAACTGGAGACCCATTATCATACGGACGAAATGGAGGCATATCAGCGAAGGGATTCCCCGGTTCAGTACCTTCGCCTCCACCTTCGCCCGAAGCATCGGCAGGAGGGGCAGAATTAATGGGATCCACAGCCAAAGCAGGCCCCTTATTCGAAGCGCGACGGCGACGCTTACGAGAAGTTTCTCCTTCATCGGCAGCAGGACCTTCGGAACGCTTCTGCCTCTTCGGAACAGGGGCACCATAGTCATCATAAGACTGGCCCCGAGCCTCAAAGGACCGGTTGAAACGTGCAGGAATACCAGCATCTTCGCGCGCCTTGGCTTCCTTCTCAATGTAAGGACCCAAAATACGCCTAACAGAGGCCTCGACTGCAGCAACAGGAATGGCTTCGCCACTAAGAGTATACTTGCGAAGACCGTTAGCATATGTCCCATCTCCAAACCGAAGGGTCAGGTCAGACCCAAGAGGGTTGACATCAGCAGCGATATACTCCTCGACAATATCCCGAGTACTCAAAAGAGAACTAACCCTCCGAAGAGCATCAGTGCAAGCCACGAAGCCGCCATCTGGTTGAACTCGAGCGAACGACACCCAATCAGGATGCCTCATGGTGCTAACAATACCGGACTCAGCTCCGAAGTTCACATAAAACCACCTTCGCTTCCAGGGGCTGGTAATTTTATTGGCCTGGCCATACGAAGGGGCCGTTCCAAAAGGAACGAAGTTAACTACCCCGAAGCTATCAGACTCATCCCTCGTGGTCGGCTGAAAATGCAGCTTGTAATTGCTGGCGAAGACAGACAAATTCGGCTCAACCCCTTCGGAAGTGCAAACCCAGATAAACGAAGCCAGTCTAACAAAAGCACTGGGAGTCAGCTGATGAATCTCCAAGCGAAAAGCTCGGAGGACTTGCCCCACGAAAGGATGAGCAGGAACCCGAAGACCATTGGTGAAATACTCCAAGAAAACAACGGCTTTGTTGGCACTGGGCCTGGGAACAGTATCAACCCCAGGAGAACGAGCACACTCCCTCGCTCCGAAATCCGAAGTAAAGAAGTCATCGAGGTACTTATCAATGCATTCTGATGGACCAAATTCCTTCTTGAAAACTCTCTGCGACAGGGGAGTTGGCTTCGGACCCATCTCCGCGAAGAAAGCAAAAGACGGAGGTCGAAGGAGGGTAGCGAAAGGACGCGAAGGCAACGAATAACAGAGAAAGGACGAGATCAAAATGAAACTGGTAAAAGAGACCAACATCCGCACGACTCTTATAAGCGTCCGAAACGCACCGGGAAAAGAGCCGGGATTCAAAACTCGAAAGGACGTGACGTTAAGACGAAAAGACGCAATGAAGAGGCTTGTTGTTGAACCTGAGAAAAACTGGCCAAACACCACGACACGCATGGCCCTTCGCCAGTTGAGGGCTAATGTTGGGATCAGACAACAAGCAACACACCAAACGAAGGGGCAGCGAAGACCCGCGAAGGGGGACGGAGGCCCGCTAGAATGAATATAGGCCCAACTTGTAGGCTAACAATCCAAGTTAGAATTGCCAATGGCACGCCTGTAAATATGATCATCCCGCCCCCTATAAATATGGAGGGGGATGACCCTGTAATGACATCTGTTTTTCGGGCCACGAGCCAAAGGAGTACCATTCGACGCACGTTCAGAACGCTCTCGGCTCTCAACCCCTTCGCCTGGCATCGCAGGCTGAAGAGGGCTTCGCATCGTGTAAAACTGCAGGGACACAAACTACAACCATCGAAGGACGTACTGAGGACATCGACGAGGGCTTCGCAACGTCCAATCGAAGAACACACGAGGCGAAGGGGGCTTCGCCAGCACGCAGAGGGCTTCGCCAACACGCGAAGGGCTTCGCCGAATCAAGCTTGGGCTGAAGACACCTTCGCACGCACCACTCGAGCTAGAACTTATCACTACCCCCGTTGGTGGGCTTCGACAGACAGACCAAGACCTTCGATCCCCCAACAGCTCGTAAAAGTGTAATTGAGTACATGACACGTAAAAACTATGCAGGACAAACACGAGACGTGTTTCCTCATCAAATCCCAGAAACGTAAACATAATTGAGGCAGCAATCCTTCGACTCAGGACCACGTACGGCTAGACATCGGGAAGCGGTACACGGATGATATATGGGGCGGATCAAGAGGCCCGACTTACGGCCAACTGCGATGCGAAATGCCTCGGTCATGTCTAATTTAGTAGGGTCATCTAGACCTGGCACCTCCCAGTCAAAATGGAATAAGAGATTCACCAGTGGAAGCTCAGCGTTGGCGAGCCCAAACGCCATCCCGGGGCACATCCTCCGGCCGGCGCCGAACGGCAAGAGATCAAAGTCGGGTTTTTTTTTTTTCAAAATGTTTTTCTCTTGATGTCTGTTTTGTGAGAGCCATTTGGTGTCTTATTTTTGTTATTTTTGTGCTTTTGTGCTAATTTATTGAGATTCTCCTGATATCTGTTCGCGGTAGAAAACTTAATAGCTTTATTAGGAAAAAATCCTATAACAATCTAGAAGTGGGCTAAGGCCCACGGTTGCCTATAGGTCAGCCTGCTAGACAGGCATGCCATTTCTTGTTGCAGCCCAATCTAGCCCACTAGCCTGCTCCTGTGCACCGCCGATCTGCTCGCCCATCCGAGTGCGGAATACCTATATCTAGCACGTGTAGCTTCCGGGTAGCGCTTTGAGATCCAGGCAGCTGTTAACGGAAGAAAACAAAAGCGCGTTGTAAAAGAAAAAAACCTCCGGATGGGGAGCACGCTCTGGCAGGACACGCTGCTCAAGTTAACACGTGTCGTCGTAAGATTAGATAGGACGTGGTTAAAATTGATTGTAAACTTCAAATTGATTTTTCTTCTGAACGATAATTTTTTTTCAAATCCATCTGAACTATGATGATCTTTACAATTAATTCAACAAAACAAGATCTCATATGGATATATTTTTTTATTTTTTGAAAATTAGCATTTTAAATATATTATTTTAATATTTTTTTACTGTTTCAACATTGTTTTAACAATTAAAACTAAATGTTTCAAGAAAAGAAAATAATTATTTCAGCAATTAAAATCAATTATTCTAGCCTTCTTAATTAAATGTTCTAAAAAACAAAATCAATTGTTCTAGCAGTTATAACTAATTGTTCTGGCTTTCTTAAACAAATGTGAATTTAAAAAAAAAATGAATTGGAAGTACCGTGGCAAAGTAGCAGCAAGGTTCCGCAGCAGTGGCGAGTCTAGAGGGTGGGCCGGGTGGGCCGCGGCCCACCCCCAGATTCGGCCATGACCCAAGAGACCCTGTCTTCCCCGTTAGGGAAAAAGGAAAAAAAACTAGATTCCGGCGAGAGTCGAGAGCGGGAGAGAGCGAAGAAAGCTAGGATTCTGGCGAGCGGCTGCAGGCGGGCTGTGACCTGCGCGCGGTGCGATTTCTCTTGCTCCCGGCGGCGACTTCTCTTGCGCTGCGGCCTACGCGCGGCGGCGTCGACGGGCGGCCGCGGGGCACGGGGGCGCTGCGCGATGCAGCGATTCGACAATGGCGGAAGGTGGGGCAAGCTGCGGGGCGCCGGGGGGCTTGCGTTTCGCTGAGGAAGGCAGGTGCCATGCTCCTCTGTTCGCCTCTCTTTCTTCCGGACTGCCATAAGAGCAAGAGCAGAGCACTGAGTCAATTGGCAGAAGGCAGCCGGCAGCGAGAGGTAACAACCCGTTGTACTCATTGCTCAATTGGGGTTCCTAGGAATATCAAATTTATAATATTTTCTTTTCAAATTGATTGTTACAAATTAATGAAATATGAAGAGATGTGGAAATATTGCATCCCTATTTGGGATTGTTGCATCACAAATTAATGAAATATGAAGACATGTGGAGACATTTTATTAGCCTTTTGAATTTATAGTGATATGTCATGTTAAATTTGTTGTGCGGCAGGGGAAAAAAATTCCGGCCCACCCCCATTTCTAATCCTAGACTCGCCACTGTTCCGCAGGCTGGGTCTTTGTTTTGCATGCCACAATCACACTTAGAAAAGTCGTTAACCCGCTCCGTTTCTCCCGATCTGCACCCGCTCGCGCAAATAGAAAATTAAGTGATGGCGGGCCGGGTGCCTAGTGCCCACCCCCATGCTCCCAGAGCAGGCCATGGGCCGCGCTATACCCAGCTGGCCAGCTCGAGCGTGGTTGCAGGTGTGCGAGCGCCAATTGCTCAAAAAGAAGCAAAAAAAAAAAAAAAGGATGTGCGAGTGCCGTCCGCCGCCGTCGAAGTGCTGCTCTGACCGTGCTTCCCGTCGCAGCTGCATGGCTCGTTCTTATTTGCTGCTAGTTCAAGAAGTCCCAGCGGAAGCCGCCGTATCCGACGGCGCCAAGGGAAGCTCCCAGAAATCATTCCAAGCCATAAGCTAGTGACGTGCTTATATCATCTTCCTCCCTGTTTCCACATTCCAACCTCAATCCTGCGCAGTGCACCGTATAGAGGGAAAAAACGAGGTTCCATGAAGTGCAATTCTGTCAGGAAAGAGACTTCCGTTTGCACTGTTTTTCTAAACACGCATCGAATACTCTTAGGGCATCTCAAATTTCGAGCAATCAGAGTCGAGCAAGCCGCCGCAATAGTCAATTGATGGGGCGTCCTCCATGTGCATCGGGACGGTTCCGTCGCGTTTGGAGAGATACGTGCCGGTATGGATGGAGCAGATTACGACACCTTCACCATAATAAATCCTGAACAAAGGTAGGATTAGAGGATATTGCTTGAATCGACCACGTCGCCCTCAACGGCCTCGGGTGGGTATTGACAATTGATGGACCTGCATGGTCACTGGTCTCGATCAGTCACTGTCCCGTACGTACACAGTCCAAGGTATAATTGATGGACGACCTCGGAGTTGGTGGGTAGTGCAATGCCGGAATCAAGGAGCGCTATAATGTTGCTTTCATGATGTTTTGTCTTAGGACATGTACAACCCAGGGCGTCATCTCTAACATATGAGCACATGTGAACAGATAGGTCATACAACCCAGTGACAGAAGATCGTCTATAGGCAATTTATTGCTACTCATACTCATGTAACTAAATATCAACTATAAATTATTTATGTATACCATTGTGTGGTCATTTGATAGAAAATGTATAAATCATGAATGGAAATCTTACCACTCTATGAATACACCATCACAATATAAATAGTCATAGAAAAATAACATAAACATTTATTTTTCAGTGATGATAATAGTTTAATAGAACCTTTACCAGTATCATTTCTGAGATCAAACAAACATGAAGCCGGCATTGTATTATTACGACAATTTCAGTAGGCCCAATAGTTTAACAATCAATACTATTAACCATGCTACATAAAAAAACCAACAACGTTTTGCCTAGGAGCAGAAAATAAAAAAGTTGAATCGAGCTACCTCGGCATAGCAGAAAGCCCAGCCGCCCTCTCTCTCTCTCTCTCTCTCTCTCTCTCTCTCTCTCTCCCTCTCATCGCATTAAAATTCTTACTCCTTGACGGCGCATCTACTGCTTTGATTTGTTCCTTTCCTCTAATCTCTCCCTCCCGATGGTGCTCTTGCCTCTCCCGATGGATTCTTCTGTTGGGTTCGATTGCAGAGGGTGAGGCGGAGAGAGCAGTTCGCGCCGTTTCTTCTATTGTCGCGGGAAACTGCTTGATGCTTCGCGTCGTCCCCTCCAAAGGATGAGGTCGTACATCGGAGAAGCGGCCGTCTCTTCCGCTTCGGAGCACGGGAGGAGCACGTCGCCGAGCGAGACGACGGGCAGGCTGTCTCTCGCGTAACCTGGGAGGTAAATTGAAAAAACACCCGTATGGAGATGGAAAAAAGACGGGCGTTGTACATGCCCTTACAGTGTTGGTCCCCGCCACCATGCCTTCCCTCTCTTTGTCGCCACAGCGTGTCACTCTCCCTCGATCGTCGCAACCACACCCCTTTCTCTCCATTGGTCTTTGCTGTGGTGGAAATGAAAAGAAAAAATAAATGGAAGATTATTTTAACTCCAACCACCTCTGCAACAGAACCAGCAACACATCTACTCAAACCATATTGAAATATATTCCCTTTTTTTAAAAAATCAACTCAAACCATATGGCCCTACTTTGTGAGACCATATAGAACAGAAGCAACAACACATACAACGCAAATTTCTCTACACATGATCTCACAAAGCGGCAACAGGTCAAACTACAAGCGCATGCATGTACAGTTAGTCAACCAAATGGGGTGCAAAAATTCAACATTCAAAATCACACCATCCAGGCATGAGGGAAGAAAAAAGTGGCACCGCTTGACCACACCCTGGTTATACTAGCATAACAAATATACTCCCTTACGCACTCCAGTTCTAGCCATATTTCTTCAGTCACACAAGACGTGCTAATATTGGTATGTACTCCAGTTCTACAAGAAGTTTGATAGATATTTTGTCCGTTGTGGCCTCAACGCTTGCTATCCTATATAAAAGACCATGGTATGCAGTAGGCAGAGTCAAGCACCACAAAGACAAGCTAATATTGGCTCAGAACCTAGCTACTAAGCTAGCAACATGGCGCCACTATTGGCAGAAGTGAGCCCTCAGGACTTACTCGTTGCTCTTGCCGAGCTCCATAGCCATGTCATCGGGTACATGAAATCCATGGCGCTCAAGTGCGCCGTGGACCTTGGCATCCCCGACGTCGTTCTCCGGCGGGGTGGTGCCGCCACCCTGGCCGACATCGCGACTGAAACTGCGGTACATCCAGCCAAGGTTGTCGACCTCCAGCGCCTCATGGAACTGCTCAGCACTACGGGCATGTTCACCGTTGCTGACACCTCTGGCACCGTCGTGTATAAGCTAACCACGGCGTGGCGCCTCTTACTGGGAACACTCAACCTCTCCCCTATGGTGCCGGTCTTGGTGAGCCCTCCAGTCGTCTCTTCCTTCTTCAGCATGGGTGACTGGCTCAAGAGTGAACCGGCCGCTGCCGGGTCTCTATTTGAGCTGGCCCATGGCTGCTCGATTTTTGAGATGACAAAATCGGATGCCACGCTGAACAGAATGCTTAACGACTGCATGGCCGCTGATAGCAAGCTCTTCGTTCAACTCATTATTTTGGACAAGGACCATATCTTCCGCGGGTTCAGCTCGCTTGTTGACGTGGGTGGTGGCAACGGCACGGCCGCATAGGTCATCGCAAGCGCCTTCCCACGCATCAAGTGCACCGTGCTAGACCTTCCTCAAGTCATCAGCCAGAGCGTCACCGGTGATGGTAAAGTGCATTTCATCACTGGAGATATGTTTGAGTCCATTCCACCTGCAAACGCCGTCTTTCTCAAGGTACTGAATATTGCACCGTTTACAAATACTCAATTTGAACTAAATTGATTAATGCATATTTATTACTCTCCCCCCTCTTGTCTCCAGATGTGTCGTTTAATGCCACTAAATTTTATCATCAACGCTAAATATTTATACGACGCGCAACTCTAGTCTCTACGCCAACATATTTTTTTTTTTGCGAAATCTACACCAACATCATTACAGTATAACAAAAGTACATTTCAAGATTACAATATGCGCCCCATTGATTTTTCTCATCGTACAGATGGGTACAACTTTTGTTGCATTATAAAAGAATATGGAATATAAACCATGAAAATGTATAACGAAATTTCACTATTTCAGTTTTCTCCTTGGACAACGGTGTGCAATAGGGAGAAAGATGTAGACATGCGTGAAAATAGCTAGGAAAGAAACAATAAGTGATGAGAAAAAGAATTATAATAACGTTAATGAAAGTAACAGAAATGATAAGCCACAATTGGCTATGATACCTCAAGGGATCAACTTCCTAGAGCAAGTTTTATAGTTATGCCCGCTGCTGGCACAACAATATAAGAATTACATGTTTTTAAGGAGAACATAATAATCACATGCATCAAGTACACTACTACAAAACATGCATTTTGTAACACATATTTGTAACACAAATAAGAATGTGTTACAAAAATATTTCATAGTAACACAAGCATAGTAACACAAGCATTTGTGTTACTAGGTGTGTGTTACAATTAATTATTCTAGTAACACAAAAAAATGTGTTTCGAGTATTGTGTTACAAGAAATAAATGTGTCTAAACATAGCAAGCCTAGAACTCAATAACAAAAATAAATGTTACTGTTATGTGTTACTACAAGGCGTAGTAACACTTTTCTTGGGCTATAGTAACATATATTCAAATAATTTATACGTTAAAATCCATTAAGGATAATTTCTTATCAAATATGCATGTGTAGTGCAGTGGTAACTTAGCAATAATACAAAGGTGAGGTCCTAGGATCAAATCCTAGCAGCCTCTAATTTTTTTATTTTTTTATTTGTGTTACTATATTAATATTGTAACACATTTTGTTAGACATAGTAACACATTCACATGTGTCGCTATATTGTTATTGTAACATATTTTTCACAAGTAGTAACATATATATGTGTTACACTAAAATTTGTTCTAGTAACACCAGTATATGCATCACTTATTTTTTGTGTTATTATAGGTGCCTGTAACACTTTTTTTTCTAACTTCAATAACACATATACGTGTTACAAAAAGCCTGACCTGACGTTGTGAGGAGAACCACAAATAATCACATGCATGTGATTAAAGCAGCCAGCTCTCGCTATATCGTGTCTGGGCCAGATCTGAGGGCTGGCCCCTTTGTCTTCTTTTGCGAATATGTCTTACAGCTTTGTGCAGAGAATCTAACTCTTTAACACCATCAACTCTTTTTTTTTGAGGGAAAATCAAGAGAGCTTTATTCAGAAAATAGCAGGATTATTACAATCTTTGGATGTGACCTCCCTAAGCCAGTCTGGATATTCATCCACACTTAAACAAAAACGTACATGACGTGAGTTGATATGGGAACAACAATGCGCAGCCGAATTAGCATCACGTTTAACAAAAGAAGTTCTCAAATCTGAAAAGGACTTGCGGCTACAGAAATTTTTTGTTCATGCCTTAAAAATCGTATTGACTTAAATGTTAAATTATCAAATATTAGAGCACATGCACAGACATTAATGTCGCAATTGATTAGGCTTAAATAATTTTGAAGTTTGAAATAATAGTGTTTTTTATGTATTGTTTGGAACATAAGTGTGCATCATACAGAATAATTTTTGTAACACAAATGCTTGTGTTACTATAAAATATTTTTGTAACACATTATTACTTGTGTTACAAATATGTGTTGACTAAAATCAATGCTCATGCAGAATATTTTTTCGGAAGAGCATTGCTTTCACTTCTTATATATTAATGTGAAGTTAATACTTATTACTGTAAGGGCTTGAATTGAATGGCACCAAATATTGGATGGGACAAGTTTTAATATTTCATAAGTATTTTGTGGGGCAAATTCATCTATTGAACCTCGAGAACATTATTCCATGAATTCCGAAATAGTCTTCAGTAACATACAATTACAAATGTCTCATTTTCTTCATATTTTCTTCATTTTTTCTTTTTTTTCTCTTCATCTCATTTTTTTTTATATATGTTCTATTGTAGAACGTTTTGCATGATTGGGATGATAAAGATTGTGTCAAGATACTTCAACGTTGTAAGGAAGCAATCCCTTCTAGAAATGCTGGAGGAAAAGTAATCATTATGGATATGGTGATAGGATCCACCACGGGAAATGAAAAAATCAGTGAGATGGAGGCATTGAGGAACTTGTACATGATGCATGCTAGTGGTGTGGAAAGAGGCGAAAATGAGTGGAAAAAGATCTTTTCTGAAGCTGGATTCAGCAATGACTACAAAATCATGCCGGTAATGGGTCCTTATTCAGTTATCGAGATCTACCCATAATGCTTGGAGTGTACGTACTGTAGTGGATAAATAATATACACACACCTCAGACGTTCCTTCGTATGTGTATGTATGAATTCTATGTGTTGTCAATAAGATGGCTAATGAATAGAGCCTCTGTTGTTGGGTTGTCGTCAAAGTTCAGATTTATGTAGGAGCCCACTGAGTATTTAGTTGTTTCTGGACTTTCCTTGTAACACTAGTCAACTAGTTCATCTGCATGGGCTGGTTGACAATATTATATGTGATACTATATGTTATTTCCTTTGTTAATGACATTTATGGACATTGAAAATAAGGATATATATCATTTTATCGAATCTGTAGCTCCGTTGTTTAGTTTGGCTCATTTGATTACATCAGTTGAGACTATTGCAGCTGGCATCCTAGCTATATATTAGCTAGTTTTTTTGAAGAAAAGAGGAAGCGGAAGGTCTCCTATTGATTATATTTAATAGTCAAAGGAAAAACTAACCTATAGACTATTTCCATTCTTTTAGCCATGGGAACTACATGGCCCTGTGCAACAGAATAACAAAAACATGGCGAAATATTGCTTTGCAGCCATTGACTGATGAGTCGACTTAGCATGTACCTAATGAGCCGAAGGTACTCCTGGCTGAACTTCTCGGTATCTTTATTGGGCTCTTTGATCCTTCTCTCATGGACTATAATAATGGTCCGTTGTGTTTAAGATTCTTTGCCAAAAATATTTACACTCATTACCAGTAGATTCTAGATTTATCTTGCATCTTATTAATTTAATAAATATATCATCGCAAATAATGTTTTGAGCTTTTCAGACAGATATATAATTCATAATTCTACATAAACCTGAATTGTTTGGTGTTTTACAACATGATAATTCTGAATAAGTATTGGGGTACAAATGTAGGGCGTGTAAGGGACTTTATGACGAATTTATACTGCATTGGAAGGGGTAGCATATATATGGGAGATTAATATTGAGGGGGACACATTCCAATTGGCTTAGATGCAGATGTGGGATACTTTATGTTGGAAAGAAATTGTTTAATTTTGCCTTTGCATATAAATGGCAGATTTAGAGGCAGGTGTGCAATATTTAATTTTGGAAACAACATGTGACGTTAACGTTGATTTTTTGTTTGGTGATTCTCCAATTTGTTGCCACATTATCATTGCATAACTATACAAAGTTTATATTTAATTTGATATACATTCCATTGTCAGTCGGCAGACGTGGTATACTCTTCCATTCACATGGAATTTCCAAACCTAACAAGGTTTTATATATACAGCTCCATTGATGTGAAATTTATTGTAGAATCCTCTTTGTTTGCTGCATGGAATTTATTCATCTTACATGGAGCCTTTCTTTGATTATGAGAATTTGTATGCAAACATTGCAAAAGGCCAGATTTTCATTCCTTTATCTAAAAAAATGTTTAACAGACTTTGTATATTAAATAATTGAAGTGAATCGGCAAGCTGATTGTTACAGGGAAAACGATGGTGCTTGGTATCCACAAGAGACTGCTCCAGTATTCAAGTGCAGTGAGTCAAAGCCCGCCAATTAATCTACAAGTCCGAGTGAAGAAATGAAGGCCTCAATTATTACAAAGATAAGGTTTAACTGTTAATAGTCTTAATTTTCTTTGTATATTAAGTAACAGCCGGCAACCTGATTGTTACACGGACAACCATGGTGCTGACTATCCAATTGGAGACTAGTATTCAAGTGTAGTGAGTCACAATAAACAATGTTAACTTTGACCATAATCGCTAGGCTCCAAAAAATTAAATGCAATGTTTGAACAGATATGATTTCTTCTTTTGTTTGGTTCCGTGAAGTGCATTTCTGTCACGAAAGAGACTGCTTCCGGCCGTTAGCACTGTTTTTCTAAACACGCATCCAATATTCTGAGGGCATCTCGAATTCGGAGCAATCAGTGTCGACCAAGCCGCCGCAATAGTCAAGAGATGGAACAGACCAGAGAAGAAAATGGGGTATCCTCCATGTGCATCGGAACGGTTCCGTTTCGTTCGGAGACTCACGTGCCGGCATCGATACAGCAGATTTCTACACCTTCAACATAATAATCCTGAACGAAGGTAGGATTACAGGAGATTGCTTGACTCCTCAGTGTCACCTCGACTGCCTTGGGTGGGTATTGACAATTGATGGACCTGCGTGGTTACCGGCCTCGATCAGTCACTGTCCGTACGTACACAGTCGACAACGAGGCATAGTTGATGGACGAGCTCGGAATTGGCAGCTAGCGGTGCAACGCTTGAATCAAGGAGCGCTATAATGTTGCTTTCAAGATGTTTGGTCCTACAGCGTTGGTCGCCGCCGCCATGCCCTTCCCTCTCTCTTTGTGGCTGGAAATTGGGGAGCCGGGCTTCCGGGTACTGAAGTTCATCTTTGCTAGGCTGCTGCAGGTGAGTGGACACCCGCGCGGCGAGGCAAGTGCCATGCTCTTTCTTCCGTGCTGAAAAGTGGCCCCAGTGCTGTCATGACGCGACGTGAGGAAGACCGCGCGGCGCGGCTGCTGTTTTGGTGCAACGCACGCAATGGTCGGGGAGGCATCTTGGCAGATGCGTCATCCACGGGGACCAATAGAGAGGGTCCAGGGACACGTAGCGCGCCCTGGGCCAATGCGGAGGAAGGCCACGGATCGTGTGTTTCCTTTGAGAGGTTGCGAGCCATCGGATCCAGGCGGGGCGCGTCCAACGGTCTGTGAGGCATCTTGGCTAGATCTGGATGGTGTCAAGCTTTTGGGCCCCCCGTGGATCCCTCCTCTGGATTTTCCTTGGGCCACGCGGGTGTGGTGCTCCCTGCTCTGTGTATAAATAGAGATCAACACCCAAGGCCTCCTCCCACACACACACACACTACAGAGCAGAGACTTGCTCCAGTATCTGCCCTCTCCTGTAGCAAACATGTCTCCGATGAAGGTGTTCGGGCACCCGATGTTGACAAACGTCGCACGGGTGCTGTTCTTCCTGGAGGAGGTAGGCGCCGAGTACGAGCTCGTGCCCGTCGACTTCCTCGCCGGCGAGCACAAGAGACCCCAACACCTCAAGCTAAACGTAAGCAGACGACAATTCGTCGGTCACCGTATCAGGTGATGATTTCTGACAGAGATGCTACGTTTTCCTCCTTGCAGCCGTTTGGGAAGATGCCTGGGTTCCAAGATGGCGATCTCGTCCTGTTCGGTGAGCCCTCCATCCATCCGTACACACGAATCATTCCTGTCTGTTATTGTTAATCTATTCTCTTCTCTAACAAATCGACGAGTGAGTTCACAGAGTCGCGCGCTATCTCCAAGTACATCCTCCGCAAGTACGGGAAAGCCGACCTCGACCTGCTCAGAGATAACGGCAGCATCGAAGAATCATCAATGGTGGACGTATGGACGGAGGTGGAGGCCCAGCAGTACTACCCGGCCATCGCGCCCGTGGTGTTCGAGTGCATCATCAATCCCTTCATAATGCGTACCGCGCCGACGAACCAGACCGTCGTCGACGAGAGCCTGGAGCGGCTGAGGGGTGTGCTGGGGATCTACGAGGCCCGGCTGGAGAAGAGCAGCTACTTGGCCGGGGACTCCGTCAGCTTCGCCGATCTGAACCACATCCCATTCACGTTCTACTTCATGGCGACGCCGTACGCGTCGCTGTTCGATGAGTACCCCAAGGTGAAGGCCTGGTGGGAGAGGCTGATGGCGAGGCCGGCGGTGAAGAGGGTCTGCAAGAATATGCCTACCAAGTTTTAGTTGCGCCGTGTTAGAAAATAAACCACGCCGTGTATGGCCATGGTGTGTGTGTGTGTGTGTCGAGTCTTGCTGGTGCACGTGTTCGTGCTCGTGTTCGCATCCAGCATCGAGTTTGCGTCAAGCCGGGATGGCGGCGTGGCCGCGTTCTGGGTCGAGTCTGATGGTGCGCAGGTGTGTGCCTGCGTCGATGTCCATCATGTTTGTGTGCATTGGGTCCAGGATGTTGTGTGGCGCGTGCTGGTGCGTACTAAGGTCAGGGAGTCGCGTCGTGCCGGATGGTGGCCATGTCTTCGATCGTGTGGCGGCGAGGATGTTGCAGCGTGCGCAGGATCGTGGTCAAGGCTGGAGACCGATTCTTGTGGAGAGCAGCGGCTCGGAGCGAGAGATGTCCGGTTCTCCAGGAAGTGCGTTCGTGCGCGTGAAGATCGGCGAGTAGGTTGCGTGGGGGCTGCGTTGCGATGGGCTATAAGTCCGGTTGTAATCATTGTGGAGTCTTTGAGTCGAGTTCAGCAATAACAAGTAGCCAAGATACAGGCCGTCCGAGCGGCCGCGGCGACACCGCAGGAAAATACTTGTGTTTGTGTGTGTGCACTCCATTGCCGTAGTTGCTCGAGCTCCAATTCACGTGTGTGCGTGAGTTCTTTTCTTCCTGGGTTCCAACAATTGGTATTCAGAGCAAGGTTGAGAGATGTCGACTCCACCATCGTCTCCAAGCAAGGCGGGGAGGAAGGTCGGCGACGGCGGCGACGGCACACCGCGTCCGGTCGCGGTGGAGCGCATCGCATCGAACGCCAGCACCGTGATGGAGTTCCCGGCGCTCACCAGGTCGAACTATCATGAGTGGGCACTCGTGATGCAAGTTAACCTGGAATCGCTCAGGTTGTGGCATGCCGTGGAGTCCGCCGGCGTCGAGCGCCGCGAGGATCGGTTGGCAATGGCGACAATCCCGCGCGCAGTGCCGGCGGAGATGAAGGCGGGTCTCGCGAAGAAGAAGAGCGCCAAGGAGGCGTGGGAGGCGGTGAAGATCATGCGCATGGGCGATGCGTGTGTTCGGGAGGCGAACGCACAGAGGATCCTCAAGGTGTTCGAGAACGTGGCGTTCAAGGAGGGCGAGTGCATCGACGACTTCGCCATGCATCTGCGTTACCATGGTCACCGAACTGGGCGAGCTGGGTGAGGACGTGGAGGAAGTGCGCGTAGTGAAGAAGATGCTACGCGTGGTGCCGGCCAGGTACAGGCAGATAGCTTGTTCCATTGAGATGTTGATGGATTTGAAAAGCATGAAGCTTGAGGAGCTTGTTGGGCGTCTCCGTGTGGCGGAGAATCACGCCAACGATGAGGAGGCGGCTGCTGCCGGTGGTGTCGAGCGCCTACTGCTCACGGAGGAGCAGTGGGAGGCGCGGCGATGCCAGCGTGGCAAGGAGCGCCGCGGTGATGGCGACAAGAAGGGAGGCCGTAGCGGCGGCCGTGACAACGACGACGACGGGGGAGCAGCGTGTGCTCTGGTGCGAGCGGGCGTCGATGCAGCTCCGGCAAGGGCAAGTGCTTCAACTGCGGCGTCCGAGGCCACTTCTCGAGGGAGTGCCCCAAGCCGCGGAAGGAGGAGGCGCTGCTTGCCGACGCCGACGAAGAAGCAACACTCTTTTAGGGCGGACGTGCTATGGAGTCGTGGTTTAGGGGGAGATTGTTAGAAAATAAACCACGCCGTGTATGGCCATGGTGTGTATGTGTGTGTGTGTCGAGTCTTGCTGGTGCACGTGTTCGTGCTCGTGTTCGCATCCAGCATCGAGTTTGCGTCAAGCCGGGATGGCGGCGTGGCCGCGTTCTGGGTCGAGTCTGATGGTGCGCAGGTGTGTGCCTGCGTCGATGTCCATCATGTTTGTGTGCGTTGGGTCCAGCATGTTGTGTGGCGCGTGCTGGCGCGTACTAAGGTCAGGGAGTCGCGTTGTGCCGGATGGTGGCCATGTCTTCGATCGTGTGGCGGTGAGGATGTTGCAGCGTGCGCAGGATCGTGGTCAAGGCTGGAGACCGATTCTTGTGGAGAGCAGCGGCTCGGAGCGAGAGATGTCCGGTTCTCCAGGAAGTGCGTTCGTGCGCGTGAAGATCGGCGAGTAGGTTGCGTGGGGGCTGCGTTGCGATGGGCTATAAGTCCGGTTGTAATCGTTGTGGAGTCTTTGAGTCGAGTTCAGCAATAACAAGTAACCAAGATACAGGCCGTCCGAGCGGCCGCGGCGTTCGTCGCAGGAAAATACTTGTGTTTGTGTGTGTGCACTCCATTGCCGTAGTTGCTCGAGCTCCAATTCACGTGTGTGCGTGAGTTCTTTTCTTCCTGGGTTCCAACACGCCGGTCATGATTCCATTCAACGGCGGAGCCAGGAAATAAACATAAGGGGGGCCGGGCATTGAGCACGACTCTAAAATCCCAAATAAATGTACTGAATATATAGGTTTTTCTAGTGATCGTCACAACCAGCATGCCCCATTAGATGCTGATAAAATAAAATGTTTACATATCTACGATAGGTACGTAGTATGGAGGCAAAATATACGATTATATAATTATGAAATTACAATTTTCAGTCATATTGCACACTGCATGTCCTTGTAATGAATTCATGAATAATTCAAACCTTTCCCTACAAAATAGAATATATATATTGAACCTTGAGAATCCATGCACTACCGGATTTCCTAAGTATGCCGAGTGTTAAATTCTTTGCCGAGTGCAAATTCTCGGGCACACGGCAAATATGAACTTTGCTCCTGTTTGCCGAGTGCCGAGGCAAGGACACTCGGCAATTTCTTTGCCGTGTGTCAACGGCACTCGGCAACCTTCAGGCACATGGCGAAAACTTGTTTGCCGAGTGTCCGTTAGGGGCACTCGGCAAACAATTAACAGAAGCCCCGGCCGTGAATGTTTGCCGAGTGTCCGTTAGCGACACTCGGCAAACAATTTGATCCTGCCCCGGCCGACACCAGTTTGCCGAGTGTTTTCTACAAGCACTCGGCAAACTGTTTTTTTTTCACGCATTTTGCTATCCAAAAGTTTTCTAGGGACTACATACTTAACGTGTTACCGCATAGTGAAATATGGTCAAATATCTCATCATTTTTCTATATTTAGTAATTTCTTATTACGAAATGTTGTCTGCGGCATAGGAACCGCTTCACGGTCATACAAAGGTTTCTCAACTAGATGCCATTGCGCGCCTAATGGCCGTGAAGTCCCAGTTCAGCTTGAGTCACCACGCCTTCAAGGTTATGTTGACAGTGATTGGCAGCCTACTTCCTGAAGCTCACAATCTACCAAAGAGCATGTATGAGGCACAGAAAGTACTCAAGGCACTCAAGATGCCGTATGAGCAGATACATGCTTGTCCGAATGGATGCATATTATTTAGGAAAGAACATGCAGAGGAAAAGTACTGCCCAAAGTGCAAAGCTTCTAGGTACCTGGAGGTAGACTCTGGTGATGGTCATATGAGGCAACTCACGGTTCCAGTGAAAATCCTACGGTACCTTCCTTTCATACCGAGGATCCAGCGTCTTTACATGATTGAGGAGTCCGCAAAACAAATGACATGGCACAAAAAGGGAATTCGATACAATTCTGATAAGCTTGTACATCCATCCGATGCTGAATCGTGGAAACATTTTGATGATAGGCATCGTGAGAAAGCTCTAGGGCCTCATAATATTCGTGTGGCACTTGCAACAGATGGGTTCAATCCTTATGGAATGGGGGCTGCCCCATATACTTGTTGGCCTGTGTTCGTTATACCCTTCAATCTCCCTCCCGGCGTCCTCTTTCAACGACAAAACATATTCATGTCTTTGATAATTCCTGGACATCCGGGAAATAAAATGGGTGTGTACATGGAGCCTCTGATTGATGATTTGGAGCGTGCTTGGGAGGAAGGAGAATTGACATACGATCGAGCTACAAGGACAAACTTCAAAATGTATGTTTGGTTCCACTACTCTCTGCATGACCTCCCCGCGTATGGCATATTCTGCAGTTGGTGTGTTCACGGGAAGTTCCCATGCCCAGTATGCAAGGCAGCTTTGAGGTTCATTTGGTTGAGGAAGGGTGGCAAGTATTCTTCGTTCGACAAGCACCGACAATTCCTCCCTCGTGACCATATATTCAGACGAGACAAAAAGAACTTTACAAAAGGTGTCGAAGTTAACGAACCTCCACCGCAGATTTTGACTGGTGCCGAGGTTCGTGCCTTGTTAGATGGTCTCGAGTTCAATGAACAAGAAGGTGGTTTTGTGGGATATGGCGAGCTACATGCCTGGACTCATATCTCGAGCTTGTATAGGCTTTCCTATATGGATGACATTCTTATTCCACACAACCTTGATGCCATGCACACTGAAAAGAATATTGGCGAGATGAGTTTCTGCACAATCATGGCTATCCCAGATAAGTCAAGGGACAACGTTAAGGCAAGATTGGATCAAGCGGAGTTATGCGATAGACCAAAGCTAAACATGGCACCTCCTACATCCGGCAAGTCATGGACAAAGCATAAGTCTGATTTCGTCTTCACAAGGGCTCAAAGGAAGGAAGTACTAGAATGGTTCAAAATGTTAATGTTCCCTGATGGGTTTGCAGCGAATTTGAGTAGGGGAGTGAACTTATCAACTATGCGAATCACCGGGATGAAGAGTCATGACTACCACCTATGGCTTGAGTTGCTTCAACCGGTGATGGTTCGAGGCTATGTCCCTAATCATGTGTGGCTAGTGCTAGCAGAGTTGAGCTATTTCTTCCGCCAACTTTTTGCTAAGGAGTTATCTAAGGCCATGATTGCAGACATGGAAATAATGGCGCCTGTGTTGCTCTGTAAGTTGGAGAAGGTCTTTCCACTCGGCTTCTTCACTTCGATGCAACATATGATATTGCACCTCCCGTATGAGCCACGAATGGGGGGGGGGGGGGGGGGGGGAGGGGGGAGGGGGGGGGGGGGGGGAGGGGCCTGTGCAGTACCGTTGGTGCTATTCAATTGAGAGATGTCTAAATGTTCTTCGAACTAAATGTAAAAATAAATGCAAAATTGAAGGTTCAATGGCAGAGGCATACATTCTCGAGGAGGTGTCAAACTTCACCACAAAATACTATGGTGAGAACCTTCCTAGCGTGCATAATCCACCCCCTCGTTACAATGCTGGCGAGAATGAATCGACCCTGAGCCTTTTCCAAGGGCAACTTGGAAGTGCAAGTGGTTCGACCGGCAAGACATTGAGACATGAAGAGTGGCGCACGATCATGCTATATCTGTTGACCAATCTTACTGAGGTCGACCCGTACATTTCTGAATTTATCGGCCTACACCTGGGACCACTACATCGGCTTCCCCGATCAGGGAGATCGGGATGGTAGGTTGTTCCCCAACACGGCAGAGCAGGTGGTGGGCGAGCTATGGGTAAGTCTTCCTCGCACTACATTGGTCAATACATCACACCCATTACAAATTTTTGAAATGATGACATGATACATCACTTCCATATGCAAGATTTCTTCAGGTGCCAGGAGGGATACGAGGCCGCTGCGTCTCGTGTGGCTCACAAAAGATGCCAGAAGCTCGTGAAGGACATGCATTACGAGGCGCGAGTCCAGGTTGTGGTGACATTCCACGCCGTCCACCTTGGGGTGAAGATGAAGAAAACTGAAGTAAGAAACCTGAGCCTTACCCGGGAACAATACATGCAGGTAAATATAGAACATTCCTTCTGATTATTTCTGAGATTAGGTACCCTTAATTTGCTCTTATTATATGTCACATACTTGATGATACACTTGATAACGTGTAGGTGCCTCCATATTGGTGTGCAAACAAGCTGGGGTGTTGGGCAGCTATGGTCGACAAGTGGTGCGACCCCCAGTGGGAGGAGACGCACCAGGCTTGTTGGGAGCGGCGCTTGATGATGCCAGGTGCGGCACACCATCAAGGAAGTTGCCTGGAGGACTTCAGGGATAGATGGGTACGTGAATTCACTTCTTTATTCTAACTCTTTGTTCTGCATAATTTCTAATCATCTTGTTGTTTTTGTTCGCAGTCGTCGGCACATAGTGGTCAGCCTTGCAGCCAGTTGAAGGCATGGGCTTTGGCCCACAAGGGCAAGGCGATGACGGACATCGACTACAACCCGGATGACCCGCCCTCCGCGTACAGCAATGCCACCATCCAAAGCCGCCTCAGTGAGTACACCTCGATGGCAAGGGAGGTCCATGGGCCTGAGTGGGACCCGAGCACCCAGGATATTGATGGAGAAGTCGTAATGAGGGTGGGAGGGGGTAAGAAGCATGGGCGGTACTGGCTTGGCGACAGCATTCTCGACACGGCCAGTACTCCCACTCTCCCTGAGATTCGAGCGAGGAGCACGAGCTCAGGCCCGGGTATACGACCTCGGCCAGGCACCGCACAGGCCCAGATGGAGGCACTTCAGGTTATTTAAGTTCCATTTGTCGTTCATTGCATTTTACATACGTTCGTCTTGCATTGTAACATTGGGGTGAAATATTGCAGGCCCAGCTGGAAGAGGAGAGGAAACGGCGGGAGGAGATAGAGCAGAGGACGGCGCAAATGTATCAGTGGATGCAAACTATTAGCGAAAGGATGGGTGCCCCTTTGCCACCGATGCAATTCTCCCCACCACTACCTCCTCCTATGGGTACTCCTGTAAGTATGAATCATTTAGTTTCTTTGTTCCTTTGTTACAGCTCATATCACACATGCAATCTCTTATCATTGTGCAGAATCAATCGGCGGGATCGAATGTCAATCCGAATGACCAAGACCGGGATTTGAACCCATCACCATGGTGACAATGGTGATTTCTCGTTTTCCTTGTGATGCTTGTGGTGAAGGTAACTACCTAGCTTTTGCTCTCATTTTATACCTTTTGTCCATGTTGGGAGATATATATTTTGGTTGTCTAATAATTTGCATACCTCGGGACTGGCCACTCTTAGATCAGTTTGATCTTGTGGACTTTGCTTATAATACTGTTATGCCAATACAACATTAATGATATATGATGAACTATTACTGATATGAACAGAGTTGGCAGCACTATGATGATGTATTATAATTTGTTCAACTTAATTGATGTGCTTCACAGTAAAGACCAATTTTATTTTGTGGACAGATCAAATGTTAAATTTGCAATATTGTAAATGCCTTTCATGTACTGCGTTTCTTAGAGAACAGTATTTTCTGCAGGTGGTACATTTGCCATGTATTCCCTGTTGTGTCGGCGTGCCAATATTGGAGTAATTCCTTGCAAAAAGGTTCATTCTGAAGAGGAACTGCTACTTATGTTCGTGAACTTCATGTGCTACTAGTGTGTGAGCACTCTGTGAGATACGTGACTTCATGTACAAAAATTTCATGTGTGTAGCTACTTGTGTGTGAGAACCCTATGTGATGCTACTTATGCAATGCATGTGATGATTATTGTGATGAAATGCCTGTGATGATTATATTGATGCAATGCATGTGATGATTATTGTGATGAAATGCCTGTGATGCTACTTATGCAATGCATGTGATGATTATTGTGATGAAATGCATGTGATGAGTAGCACCCATTCCTGAAATTAGTTTTCTAATTTGACTTTATTTAGTATTCCTAAATGGTAAGATTCTTTTTGCTACAGTAAACTCAACTCTGAGGTTGGGGGTGAGATGGAGCCGATCTAACCTTCCCTCTGTGGAGCATCTGCCCCTCCCCTTATAGGGGCACTAGTCCTGCTCCCCAAGAAAGCTTGGGAGAGGGGTTGCCACAGTCGTGTCGAGCAAGGAGGGACACCTGTCCTCTACCTTACAAGATGGACCTGGTCTATGGACTAAAGGTGCTGCGACACCCTGGGGCATGCTTGGACGGAAGCATCTTTTGCCAGCGGGTCGCGGCGTGCTCTGCTGCTGCTCTCTGACATCGCAACCACCCCGCCTGACCTCCGCGCGGGAGGTGGGTGCGCCTTTACATGCGTCGCGATGCTATGGTGAGCCTTGTGCTTGGACGAGAAGGGGCCACGTCGCCTCCACCGTAGGAGGCGGGCACCACCGTGGCATCAATCCCTTCTGCACCACGCCTTGGTCTGTCGATAACGGGCTTCATCTTCTGTGCCAAACTGCTAAGTGTCGCTCTCCTCGCGTAGCTTTCCTCCGCGAGGGTCTTGTCCTCCGCGAGATGTCTCCTTCTCGCGGAAGTTTCTTGTCCTTGTCAATGTAGATGGGCCGTTGATGGGCCGCGCAGCAGGTGGACAGTGGTACCCCTTGTACCAGTACACCGACAGGAGCATGAAATTCTGCACCGCCAACTGCACAAGAACACCGAGGCCCAAGGCAAAAGAATCATGCAACTCCTTGATGCCGACGATGAAAAGGACCAAAGGATCGCGGAGCTAGAACATCAGCTCAAGCAGAGTCATGGTAAAATTAATTTTTTCGGCATCTTTGCTTTCTTTTACTCCGGGTGCTTATCTTGGGTATCTTAGATGCAGGCGTAGTTTTCAAAAATGACCTGGAGACTCTGAGATCCGGCTTCTCCAAACTAGAAAAGAAGTACAAGCTTGTGGAGCAGAAGTACACGGAATCTCTTGAGGCTCAGAGCAAGGTGGAGAAGAAGCTTCATGAGAAGGAGGAATAACTGGCGGCCCTAAGGAAGAAAGCCGAGGAGTCCTCGAAGCAACTGGTGGACCAAGTGTCAAAACTCCAATCCGATCTTGAGGAGGCCTCCAATGACTCTAGCACTTTGTACCAGGAACTCTTTGGTAAATTGTTATGCTCATCCCATCCTTTTTCGAGTAATATCCTCTGGCTTGCTAACTTTGCAATTTTTGGATGACCAGATCCACTGGGCTATGGGCAGGAAGACAGGGCAAAGTTTTCACGCGGAGATCTGTACAAGCTTGCCAAAGAAACAGCGCAAGATCTGATCAAAGGTTGCCGGGCAACGTGCAAGTACCTGACCATCAAGAAGAGCAGCAGTTGCAATGCTCGCGAGTTGGCGGAGAAAATGCAATTCGTGCCGGATCTTATCAGAGATAAACAAGCTTCTTCCGCGAGGGGAACTGCTCGCACTGCCCTTGTCGTTTGCCTTGCCAGATATCCTACCCTTGATCTTGAGTTATGCACCGCCGGAGTTCCACAAGGCTGCGATGCGGCCGGACTTCTAAAAAGATGTCATGGGCTCGGCAACCGCATTGCCATGATGCTTAACCATCATGACTTTTATGATGTGTATGAGCTGTCTCCAGCGGACTCAGAGCGTGAGCGCCTGAGGAAGGAGAAGGAGGAGGCATTGAAGAAGAAGCTGGCGAAGGAGAAGGGTGATGCTGCTGCTACCGCCGGATCCGAGGTCGACGAGGATGCTGAAGACTCAGAGGTTTCCGGGGAAAGCAAAGATGAATCAAGCGGCAGCGCTTCCGACAAAGAGTCAACTCATGCCTGCGACTCCGACAAGTCCGTCTCTTCTCCGACAAAAGCTGCCTCTTCTCCGTCAAGGTCTTCTCCGGCGAAATCTGCATCCGAAGACAAGTGATCCTATCCTGCGAGAATAACCTGCATCAAGGTCTGTTTCAGCTCGGGATGCGGCGCTCCGGGAGAAGGAAGAGCTTGACCGGACACAAGCCGCCTGGATCGCTGAGTTGGAGCTGGACATCATGGGTGAGTTACTCAGCTTCCTCGTCCTCTGTTTTACGACCGCTCAATTCCTCCATTCTGCTCTTGGCAGACATGGAACTCAAGCTGATGGATACCAATCTTACCATCGCAGCGCTGAAGGAGGGGAACCAGAACCTGGTCCAGATCATCAAAGAGACGAAGCAGCAACTCGCGGACGCACAGACCGAAGCCGTCAGGTTGGACACGGTGCTCACAGCAGCCGAGTCTGACAAGAAGGTGATGGTCGACCGTCTCGAGGAGCAGCTTCGCATGCTCAAGCATCGGACCCGGATATGGCGCGAGGAGCATGCTCGTAAGTGCTCTGGTTCCTCCTATCTCTTCATTTTGCCACTTTGAATATCTTCTGACCAATCGGCGTGCCCCAGAGTACATGGGCGCGACCAAGCAACTCATGGAGTTCATGCTTGGGGACGTCCGTGCCGCGACCATGTCCATCAACGAGTTGACGTTCTAATTTGGGCTGGGCTGCTCAGATTTGGTGGACTATTAGGGCGATCTATCGTATGTTAACCATAGGACGCCAAACATATAGGAGGTCCCTTGTAGTCACGTCCCGTCACAGAGGGCTTTTGTGATGTTTTCTACTTTCTCCGTCCCAAAATACTTGCCATTCTAGTCATGTCAAGATCTCCTAAAATAATTGGCATTCTCATCTCCCGATACACTTTTCTCTCTTTCTAATACACATCTATTCCTATCTCTTTCCTCCTCATTTTCTGCGTACCTACCTTATTCATCTTCTACTTAATCTTCGTGTCCAGGGCTACAATGCCAACTGTAATGGGACAGAGGGAGTATCTGATAAGTATAAAGTGCGGATGGACGCGCGCTCTAGCCCACGCGCGTCCAGTGAAGCCCGGCCCATGTGCGACGCGAGTGGAGCACGGGGGCAGCGGAGCTCGTCGGCGCGTCGCCGGTGGTGGATTAGCGCCGGTGGTGGAGTTCGGGGGCGAGATAGCGTCAGAGCGCGGGGTGGGGGCGGGTGGGGCGGGGAGGTGGTTAGGTTGTCCGGGTTAATCCGATAGCTATAGTTCGGGTTCCGGGGAGGGGGTGGAGAATTCTCCATTTTTCTTCTTTCTAAATCATTCTTAGGGCACTGACTTTTCTGAAGCTTATTGCCCTTTTGGAATGGGACAGGTGATGAATTACACTTATCCATATTATACCTCTTAAGCATTTTCTCAATATATGCTTTCTGAGATAACCCTAGCACTCTCTGGGCCCTGTCACGGTGTATTTAAATGCCAAGTACATACGAGGCTTCACCTAGATCCTTCATGTCAAAATGAGACGACAGGAAATTCTTAGTTTCAAGCAGCATATTCTTATCACTGCAAGCTAATAGTATGTCATCGACATACAACACTAGGATTATCAACTTTCCACCATTTTCTTTAATGTAGATACAACTCTCAACTACATTCTCTTTAAATCTGATTCTCTTAATAATTTCATCGAACTTAAAGTTCCACATTCTGACCGCTTGCTTAAGGCCATAAATGGATTTCTTTAATCTGCATCCCATATGTTCCTTACCCTTAATAGCGAAACCTTCCGTTTGTGCCATGTAAATAGTCTCATCTAAATTTCCATTAAGGAATGCAGTCTTAACATCCATCTGATATAGCTCCATATCAAAGTAAGCCACAAGTGCCATGATGATTCTTAGAGAATCCTTAGTATTTTTTTTTGTTTTTTGAGAATAGAGAATCCTTAGTAGACACAGGGGAGAAAGTCTCATTATAATCAACCCCTTCTTTCTGTGTAAACCCCTTAGCTACAAGCCTCGCTTTGAACCTTTCGACCTTCCCTTTAGAGTCACATTTAGTCTTATAGACCCATTTACAGCCTATTGGTTTGACTCCATCAGGAATTTCTACTAAGTCCCAAACTTGATTGGTACTCATAGACTTTAATTCTTCTTCCATGGCTTCAATCCATTTAGTGAAATTCTCACTCTGAACTGCCTCCTTAAAATTGGCAGGATCATTAATCTTCCCGACATCATATAAATCTTCAATTAAATATGTCTCATAAATGTCAGGTATAGCCCTTCTCCTTTCCCGCTGTGACCTTCTTAATGGTTTGTTCAC
The DNA here is from genome assembly GCA_007726485.1 of Eragrostis curvula. Taxonomy (NCBI): domain Eukaryota; kingdom Viridiplantae; phylum Streptophyta; class Magnoliopsida; order Poales; family Poaceae; genus Eragrostis; species Eragrostis curvula. Next base: position 44,067,933 of record CM017440.1, read on the forward strand.
AACCGGTTCAGGAATAGGCTCAAGCTGCGCCTACTCATCTTCATCTGGCGCCTGAACCCCAGCAGCTGGCGCAGTAGCTGGCGTAGGAGCTGGCGGAGGAGCCGGCACAACTAGTGCATTAGCTCCCCCAGTCCCTAGCGCCTGTGGTTGAACTGTGTGGTTGAACTGTCACGGTGCTGCTTATTTGAGGAATAACCGGTGGTACGAACTGATATACCCCGTAGGCTCTTGGGACTGCAAATCAGGAAGCTCAACCCGCAGTTCTTCGAGACTTATATCCCTCTTAGGAAAACTTCCATTAATTCCTGAGTCCTCTAGGAATACAGCCTGTCTAGTCTCAACAAACTTAGTGGAGCGACCAGGACAGTAGAATCGGTATCCCTTAGACTTATCTGGGTATCCGATAAAGTGACAGCTCACTGTCTTAGAATCTAATTTCTTTTGCTGTGGATCAAATAACTTAGATTCAGCGGGACAGCCCCACACTTTAAAATAATTAAGAGTCGGTTTCTTCCCACTCCACAGCTCAAAAGGTGTCTTGGGAACTGACTTAGATGGAACCCGATTAAGTATGTGAGCGGATGTCTTTAATACTTCCAACCACAGCTCCACAGGTAAATTAGAACGACTAAGCATGCTTCTTACCATATCCATTAATGTGCGATTATGCCGCTCAGCCACTCCATTTTGTTGTGGTTCGCCTGGCATAGAGTATTGCGCTCTAATGCCATTTTCCTCAAAGTACTTAGCAAATGGTCCCTTAATTTGACCATATTCTGCATGCTTCCCGTAATATTCTCCACCCCTGTCTGACCTTACAATCTTAATTGATGTGTTGTGCTGTTTCTCAACTTCTTGACTGTATATCTTAAGTATTTCTAGCGCTTCAGAACGTTTCTTAATAGGGTAGATATGTCCATATGCTAAGACAATTAAGAAATGAGCCACTAGGATATCTGTGGCCCGCTCTCAGTGACATCAGTAGATGGTTATGATTATTTTATCATATTTACTGATGATTATTTCAGCTATGGACATATCTACCCTATTAAGAAGTGTTCTGAAGCGTTACAAATACTTAAGATATACAGACAAGAAGTTGAGAAACAACACAACACATCTTAAATTAAGATTGTAAGGTCTGACATCAATTACGGGAAGTCATTCTAATTTACCCGTGGAGCACATTTTATGTAGCCGTGGTCGCGCGGCTGCGATTCGTCCATCGGCGGCGATCCGGCGGTAGTTTTCGAGGGGGCGAGAGGGAGAGCTGGGCCGAGTCGTGGCGAGGCTTATTCCCCCCGAGCACGGACGAGTCATCGTCGGGCGGATCTCTGCGCTTGGGGCGCGAACTGGTGGAGGAAGTCCCGCTCGACGCAGAGCTTAGCGGCGGCAGAGGCGTCTTCGGCCGGTGCCGTAGTGGTCCGAGCTGCAACCTCTTCTTCCCCATCACATAACGGCTTCCTCAACGTCGTCCCCGTGTGCATGGTGAGGCCATTTGTCTTCCTTGCTGCTCATCTCTGTCCCGTTTAAGATCTCCTTGTCGCGCTCGCCAGATGTTCGATGAAATGTGGTTGCCCATGATTTGTGTCTATGTGCAGTCAGTCTACTCTATTTTGGTTACCATTTGCCTTGACTCCTGTACATCCTGTTTTTGGTTTAAAGTAGCTAGGGATAGGGTTAGGTTCTGATTGCGATTGTTGAATTGAAATGCGATTATGCCTGAAACTGTTTTTTATTGGATACGTTGTTGTTTGGTTGAATCAAACATGGTAGGGTTAGGATTCAATTTGTGAATTGAAAGTGAGGCCTTGGGTTTGGAGAGGCTAATTTGTGAGATCTCCTTATAGTTTAGGATTTTGATTTTTTGAGGACTTGGGCTAGGAAAGCCTTATCTGTAGAATCTCCTCCCAGCGCTTGAAGCCACAACAGTTAGTTCCAGTGAGCATGCACCGTGCAGAGTGTAGACAAGGAGGGGGGATGGGGAATTTGTCCTTGCACTGATCAATTTGGTTGGACGTTTCGACTTTGTGCCTGTTGTTAGATCCTTGCCCCTGTTTCAAATTTGTTGATTAACATTTCGGTTGGAATTGGTTACATGGTCGATGGATTGGTATTTAGTCACACTGTTTCTGCACAATTCGATCTAATTTGCATCTTGTCAATTGCGGTTTCACAGAATCAAAGGCACTCATGCTTATTGTTGTTTTAATTTTGCTTTGTTTATACTGCAACAAGGATCAGTTACGGCCAAGGATCAGTTACAGCCAAGTGGTAGGCCGTCACACCTGGATTGATTATCCTTTATTGAGATGGCAGGAACCATTTCAGTTTCATCAGTTCTAGTTGCTAATAGCGTCTCCTATTTAAGGTGGCAGGAACCATTTCATCAGCTCCATTTGCCTAGCTTGTCTCTGTGTATCCTCACTTTCTTTTTAGCTCCAGCAATAACATGGAGAGAGCAAGGTGCAAGGAGACAACATGTGCATCATAAGCTGTGGATGCCCATTAATAGTACAAAAATCCATGTCCTTGAAATTCCCTCTATTACAACCCACAGTGCTGAATTGAGTACTATTCCTGCACTGGAGAATTGTCTAGATTTAAGATCTAAATTGGTGGCTATAAAAGCTAATAATTTAACAGCAAACTGAATTCCTTAGCTGCATTTGTTACAGTAATTTGTGTGCACTTTTTGGTTCATGTAGTAGTAATTGGCTTGCTGCATTTGTTCGCAGAGCTAATATTCATTTTTGGCCTCATTGTTTAATGCAGATGTGCATGTCATTCTATAACTGTCCCTAAACACACTTATTTCTAGTATTCAGATGGAAGATATGCATGTCACTTTATAACTAGCAACATTTGTATATATATTTATCTTCTATTCACTTCAAGGCAAGTAATGAAAAATTGAGAAAATGCATTTATCCAACGAAGAAATTTCATAACTTGGTTTATGCAATTTTTACAATGTGATTTTGTAATTGTATATTCAGCTTTTTACCATCTTCTCCTTTTTTTTTTCCCTTGCATTCGTCAGGATTATGTATACTTGTATTGTGATTTGTCAAGGATCATGTAACACTCTAATAATTTGATTGCCAGTGCACATCGAAATTTATATTTCTATTGATTATAGAAAATATATTAGTTGTACATATGTCTAAAGTTTAATGTGTTATTCCTGGATAATAACACACTTATTCACTTCTTTTGTTTTGTATCCAGAAGCGTAGTAGGCAAGCTGTCTGTTATCTAGAGTAGTTATGTTGTGAGAATGTCAAGGGTGAACACATTACTGATGGCAATGATATTTAGGTGGTCTCTCGCTCTGCTTTTTCTGTAAACCAGGTTAATATCCTTGCTTCTATGTGTCTTCCAAGATGCAACATACTGTATGTATGTACACACCATATTCTATCTTTTTGACCCATGAGCCTCAGCTGCCTGCTCCTTGTGGTATTGCCACGGTAGTAATATAGAAATTGCACTACAAATCACTTGCAATTGAAACATGGAATTACTGCAATTTGAATCTGTCTCACAAGTCATTGTATAATTTTGCATACTGCCTACTACATTATTCATTGTGTCTGTGCATTCTTGGATGATGCTACATCATGAATTGTACGTCGCATTCAATGTACAAAGGGGCATCTTATTGGTAACAGATGATATTAATTAGTGGTAAAGTTTGTTAGGCAGAAAAATTATTTTTGAAAGACCACTACTTTGTTATGAATTATCGTCCCTGTTATAAATGCCGCAAGTGTAATAAAACATCTTATTTTGCCTGCTATCCTTCCATGGATTAAAATTATTTTTTTGCTTTTCTTTTTGTAGCACGCACAACATATTTCTTGTCAAGGCCCACATAATTGGGATATTTAGTTTAAAGATGATTAGTACAATTTGATATTCTAGTGTTATTTATCCCTATGGGTAATAATGTTTGAAATGTTGATTCCTTCTATCTCAACTGTGAACGAAGTAGAAGCATGTGCAGGGGCTGATGCTTGTGTCTTGTATTCATTTTGAAGCCTACATTTTACTGTGTCTTGTATTCCTCTATCAATCTGCATACCCCAAATAAAAATTGCAGGATGCTTAAGCTATACTTTCAGTTTGAGGTGATTGCAAATTCTGAGAAACCATATTGCAATTTCTATATCTTTGAATTCCTTGTTCTTGTGCAGTTCTGAAGATTTGACTACAAGCTCTGAAATTTGTTGCTTGCTTCTTATTTCCTCACCAACGGGCATCAATTTTCTTTCTTCCAGCAGTGGGTGCTCTTCCTTTTGGATTTGATGACACCAGGGTTGCTCAATTTGATTGTGGTAGGCGCTCCACGTCCAGTACTTTTTGTTCCATGTAGCACATAAGATTTATTACTCTTTTGGCCTCTTTGCTCAAAATTGACACATCTAGTTGCCCTCTGTGGCTACATTTTTTTTTTGTATTCGTAGTTGATTGTGCTTTTGCTTGGTACTTGCACACTGCTACTAGAGTCAAAGTGGTTGAAACCTATTATGGGCAAGTTATTCACATGATGAGTGAGTCGTTCAACTTCAGGGATCACATAGTTGTACCTATCAATATCTTTAATTTGAACTATCAAATGGTAATTAGATGATGCATATCCCTTGAGAGTTTATTATACCTGAGCAATGTGTTGCTTTGTATCATTGATGCAATTGTTCCTTTGTTACCGATTTCTTTCTTTCTTTATGCCTTCAACGGTCTATAAAGTATTTCTCTGGCAATGAAGATTTGTTCATGGAAGAGAAGTCCTGGTGCACATACCATGCCTCCTTCTGAAACTGTTCCAGGTGAAGCTGTAATTTTCCTCAGTTTCATCCATGATAACACGGTACTTTCTTGATCTGAATTCCAACAGCGCATGTTGCTCTGACTTGTACATCTCATAATCTTGATCCTTTTGCATCTCATCAAACTGATACCTTCTTATTGTTTTTATTATTTGTCGGAGCTGTAAAATATCTGAATATATATTGTAGTAAGTGTCTTGATTGGTTTATTTGTGTCTCAGATACATGTGGTGTTATTCTTCTTATATACATGCAATTGCATTTACGATATTCCTTAATTACACATGTATTTACAAGTAATTTTGAAGCCCGTAATCTGCAATTATATTAATCTGATTTTAATTACTTATATTCTTAAGAAATAATGTGCAATATATTCCAAACTAAATAGGTATTTAAAGAATACCAACCTCCATATATCTCGGCTATCGGATTTATGCCTTTTTCTTATTTGTCAATCATGGCTGCTGCTGCATAAATATTCTGTCAAAGCAAGAAGTTAATTAAGTTTATTTGATCATGGACTTAGTGTCTGTTAGCTTCCCGGCTCCCTCAGTACACAGGTGTTTTCAATAGATGAACAAAAGTTTGTTAACTATATCATTTACCCAATGCTTCACCTAGCCTTTTACTTTATTTTGTTTGGCAGCTCCTACACTACTAGCTCACCTGCTTTTAAAAAACTCGACCTGCCAGGGGAAGACCGCCCCCGACGGCATTTGCTTAAGGAGAAGAGCCTCTCACGCAGGCCGAGAAAACCCCCGAACCCCCTTCCTGATCCTACACAGGGACTCAGCTGGCCGTTGTGAGCTCCGGCGCGAGTCTTTACCATGTGCTTTGACCTAGAGAAGGCGAGAGGATTTTTTTTTTGCACTGTAGGTATTTCACTACAGTGCACACGCGGCACTGTAGCGAGCTACAGTACCGCGCGGGTGCCGCCGCTCGAACCCGGGCCGACAGGGGCAACGCCCCCGGAGCCAGAGGCTCTGGCCACTCGGGCAACCGAGCTTTGGCAGCTCACCTGCTTTTATATCATGCATCTCTTGTAATTTTTAATTATAGTCAATCAATTAATCCCTTGTGCAGGTAATTTGTTCTTTTTTTTTTTGTGAATACACAGTACAACTCAGACACTCACAACGCACGTATACTCACCCCTATGACCGTACATACGCAAACCCTACCCCTATGAGCATCTTCGAAGACTGAGCCGGCAAATCCTCCAGATTGACGAAGTCACCACTGGCGCCTCGCTGTCGACGGCCACGTCGCCTACCGCTGAAAGCACAAATGCCGTTAAATCCTAGAAAATTCGCTCCCACCGGGAGTCGAACCTAAGACCTCAAAGGTGCTACTCGGGTGCCTTAACCACTAGGCCAAGGACCCTTTCACATGCAGGTAATTTGTTCTAGCTAGAGTAGTCTTTTTATTATGAGTTCTTTTTTCTATTATTTATTGTTTTACTTCCGCGTCTTTCGAGCTTTGGTTCCTAGGGTCAGTAGTTTACTAATAACCACGTGATCTTTGCCAAGTGACAATTGACGCATCGGGTGGAAACTTTATCCACTTGAACTTTTCTGCTAATTGCATATCTGCACTATGACAATTGAACTAACTGATGGGTGCAATTTTTATTCTCACAAATTGCAATTCTGATTCTTTTCCACTGTTTGTGTTACATTGGTGCTTCCTGTTTATCTCATCCACCCAGAACTGCTTGCAATCATAAACATGCCTCTCATTTTTGTTTGAATAAAAGTTTGTCTCTTTGTTTGTTCCTTTCTTGCATATTGGAAGTACAATAATTGGTTTGTGCAAGTATTATTTATCCATTCATTTTTCAAGTGAATGGCGTGTCCATAGTGCATCAGTATTTGTTTTGTAATGCAACCTCTTTCAGTACATATGTTATTAAAGAAAATGTCTTAATTTTTTTCCTTATGCATACAGTAAAAGGACAATAACATTCACTAATCATAAGGCAAGTAGCAGCAGCTAGGCATGATCGTAAGAACCAGCAACATTTCATCCAGCCAGGCATGCAGAGGACACAAAATTTCAGGATCCAAATTCACTACACCAGGTAATGTAGTTGAAAGTTCACGGTTGTTTCCATCTTAAACCGTCCAGCTCATCTGTTTTTTTTTTTTGTATACCCGGTGATCTTTCAAACCCCTCAGTCTCTTCTCCTTTCCTCCTGTTTTTTTCTTCTGTTTTCTGTTGCAGATTGATTTGATGTGTGGTGGCACAATAGCATTCTGCTCCCAGTGAGATCATTTCTCGCAGATGGCCCAACCGCCCAAGGGAAAATGTTATCTGTTCTATTACTATATGTCAGAACTGTACCTATTTGATGGTATTTTTGTATGTTATGAACACATGATCCAATATGGTATAAGAAACGTGCATTGTACTGCTCACTTGTGCTTATTTGATGGCTATTTCTGTCTTTTCCGAAGTATTATTTACAGGCTTTTTGTTGTGTAAATTCGAGTTCGTTTATGCCCTTTCAATGAGTTACTGCTTATCGGGTCTGGTTTGCGCGCCTGTAGTGCTTCCCGGGTCTGGTTTGACGGGCCCGATAACAGCTGGTGAAGCGGGTTTGTTTGCAGGCCCGAAAACAAAAACAAACATAGACAACTAGGAACAACCACAGCCGCCGGATGTATAATGAACAGTTGTGGATGGTGCTTGAAAGTACCCTTAGATTTCAAGCACTTGAAATTTAGACGCGCCCATATGTTCACCTTAATTAGATTCGTGCTCTGGTTTATAGCTAGGCATGCATTATTAGGAGTTACCGAACCTCCGTCTGCAAAAATGTTCAGAAACAACATCAAGTTGCAGCGGCATGACAATTCGCCGTCCACCAATTTGCAAAGGCGGCCGGCATGCATGCTTGAACCGATCCGCCAGGCCCACCAATACTTTGAATCGTGTTCGCCTTGTTGCTGGGTGCACGTGACATAGGAGGGGCTGAAAAGATTGATAGCATCAACGGAGGACGACGATATCGTGACCAGTTCGTTATTCGGCACTTCGGCCGGTACTACGTACACTTGTCCATTCCCCTGTCGAGGAGCACATCAGGTATCTACCGATATATAGGCCGCTCCATCAAAGCTCGCGTTGCTAACGCTAACACTGTCACACTGCTACTACGGAGTAGTAGTATATATATAAAGGATACCTGAGTAGCTGACTGAGCACACACTTCACCAGCCCATTCGGAACTCATCCATAGTAGCACTAGCAACAGTCTAGCTCGCTATATCTGGGCACGCACAAGGGACACACCAATGGCAAGCAAAGCTCTCACTCCTTTCCAGCTCCCTGCCACCCTTGTGACACCCTGTGTCACTTGCAGTCCAAATGCCTGTTGTTCTCGGCCTTTGTCAACAAAGTCCCGTTTTTCCAACACAGCTACCCGTTGCCAAAATTCTGGAGCAAACTAGAGGACCATTGGTGAATTGCAAAATTTTGGCAGGAATTTTGGGCATTGTTCGGCTATTTATTTAAATGTTTGAACTTGAAAAGTGTCCTACTTTGACCTGCTGTAGTTTGAAATATATTCAAAATCCTGGTGTGCATGTTACACCATCGTGTTTATCTCACTTTGTTAGACCAGAATGCCAATACATCGGGAATTTTCACGAATTGTGAAGTATATACTATTTTATTTACCATGCACAATATCGGGAAAAAAGCATTGACCGGAAATTCAGGGAAAATGAAAAAAAAGGCACTGTGGGGCCCACCTGTCATCCTCCTCTTTTCGCCCTCCGTCTCACTACCACCGTCGGAGACATGTTGCCACGCGGCCTGCATGTCCGCCGGCCTTCCCCATCGTTCCGACACCGCGGATGGACTCCCTTCCTCTCTTTTGCCTCCTCCGCCGGACGGAACGGTAGCCATTTCCGCTCCCATTTGAAGCTTGAGCTCACATGCCAACGACGACCGCTCCCAGAGCTAGCGCGCCACCACCTGAAGGACCTTCCCCGGCGAGTGACAAAGCTCACCTTTGCCGCCATTCCCCCTCCTCCGACGTGAGCCGCACGAATCGAGCTCGTCTTCCTCGCGCCTAGCCGATTCACGCAACCCAGATCCAGTACAGCCCAAGCCTATGGCCCAGTGCGCGGCCCAGATCCAAATCGGCCCATGCCTTTTTCCATTTTTCAAGTATTCGTTTAAATCTCCAGAAAATACAAAACAACTTGTAAAATGCGTAATAAATCCAATACACCTCAGACAAATATGAAACCAATTTTATTTGCTTACTTATGCTCAGATATATCCAGAAAAAATACCAAATCAACGCAAATACTTTCTCTGTTATCAGAATAAATGCACAAATTGTAAATAGTGTATAAATCATAATAAATTCTCTGTTGCTCAATAAATCTTGAAATCTTTCTTGCTTGTAAATTACCTGTCAGCACACTTACTGGATATCTTCCACTTCAGATATTTTTTAATTAATTTTTTATAATTTATTTAATGTTCTGTACTCTTTAAACTGTTAAAAATAATCAAGAATGAAATAAATCTTGACACTCCACAGTCACTTTAAGTGATGCTTAATACAAGAACGATGCCTCTAAATATATATTAATTCCTAGGTGATAAGTAATTAATGAGAAACTTCCTTGACCAATAGGGTAAATCAAGAAAACAGCAGTAGCAGCTACAACAGGAGCTGAATATGCAACAGCAATCCAATGATGCATACCTAGACGGGAACTTTTTCCTAGTTCTTCTTCCAAGGATCGAATCTATCAAAATTGCTTGGTGTCCTTGCCATCACTGCTAATTTGTTCAGACTTTTAATGCTGCTTTTGGGTTCCCTTAAACGTTTCAATGCTGCTTTTATAAATTTTTTTATTGTGTAGTTTTGATTCACTAGTTTTCTTTGAAAAAAGAGAAAAAAATCACGTTTGTGCTGCTTCTATCCCGAGATGGATACAAAGATGTCCCAAAACAACATTTGGCACTGATGTAAGTAAACTGTGCTCAAATGTGATTAGAGCTGCAAAATTTTAGTAATACAAGATTTGTTTTGTGACATAGGACAATTTCATTTTGTCAACTTGCGGTGCTTTGCTATATATGTCAGGTTTCATCAGTCCTGAGATGATGAACTTAATTTACTTTCTCTTACGGGATACTATTTTCTTGTCTTTTTTCTTCTAAAGATAATAATTATGCTAAGGTGTAAGGCTGCAACAAAAAATTCTTGCAAGTTGGTAAATCCTTAAATGAAAAGTTTCAATGCAAATTTTTATAATTTTTTTAAAACAAAAGGTATGTTTGTTTCCGCCCAATGTATACAACCTATCTTATAATCTGTAACTTGAAATAAATATGTTTAATTATAATTATTTAGGGGCAAATTATCATAATGTAATAAGCCATTATCCTTCGGCATTTATTATGATTATATAGTCCGAGTGAAAACAATCAGGTCAAAGATACAGGCATGCCCAGTACGAACTACGGACGGAGCATCTGTGGTTAATCTGGATTCTGGACTGCTTGTTTCCGAGTCTGGTCCAAATTATAAGCTCCGGTGAAGGCAGCCCGACACGGCAGAAAACCGCGCGCTTTTCGAGATTCGAAGGCGCTTTCGGTTTCCCTTCCGGTCAGCGGCGGCGGGGCAGGCGCAGGCTGCCGAGCGAATCAACAGCCCACGAGGCGACGACTGAGGTGCACCGATGCGTGGCGAACTTCTCGTATCTCCTCTGTTTCGTGATCGTCTCTAGCATCACCTCGCTTGCTTCTGCTCTCGCAGAACCGGCGCTCACCACCTGCTCGACGGAATGCCTCTTTGGTGCAAGAACAAGAAGTGCAAGTGGGTTGCAGCTGCGGAGGGAGACGAGGACCGCATTAGCGACCTTCATGATGATCTTCTCCGCCGCGTGCTCTCCTTCCTGCCGGCACACGAGGCTGTGCGGACCTGCGTGCTCTCAAGCTGCTGGCGCGAGGTGTGGAAATCCACGCACGTCCTACGCTTCACCAAGGCCGAGACCTGGAGGAGCCCGGTGAGGTTCAACAAGTTCGTCAACGATATGCTGTCATTCAGGGACCTCACGCCGCTGGAAGAGTTCGTGTTCAAGACATATTTGTTCATGCCTCAAATCTTATCTGATGCCTTTAACGACTGCGAGGAGCCTGTTCGATACGCCAAGGCGTGGATCCAGTATGCTTTGATGCGCGATGTTCAGGTGCTCAAAGTCCTTGTTAACTCCTGGCACATAACCTGGCTGCTGAACACGCCTCTCATCTCACATAACTTGAGGACCTTCGAGCTGAAGACTGTAGTGCTGGATGGCTCCTTGAGGACCTTGGAGCTTAATTTTATACCATGAAATATTAATGAATATGTCATCCGTATTATAACACTCCATTATAATGATGTATATTTTTTCCTATTTTTCTGCCATGACAAAAATATATATAAATATTTTTGTGTGTGGAATATGGTGTGGATCTAGTGATTTAGCTTTACCATGAAAATATTAATGAATATGTTCATCCGTATTATAACACTCCATTATAATAATGTATACTTTTACCTATTTTTCTGTGATGACAAAATATATAAATATGTTTGTCTGTAGAATATGGTGTGGATCTAGTGATTTAGCTTGACCAACATGCGTCCCACCTGCAAGTGGCATATGAGCCATCTTCTTTACACACGGGAAAAGGAAAAAGACAAATAAGAGCCAGCCATTGCTGCTTTTTGGAGCTCGGCTCCCCATCGATGCATACCACATTAGGTAATGGGGAACATAAAACGAGTTGTGGAGCTCGAGAGAGGATCCGATCTAGCTTTATTTTGACCGATTGAACTCAGATTTGAACTCGATCTGAACTTTACAGGCTGAGGATCGAAAGGAATACGAACTCGAGTTGAACTCCAAACGAAAACAACAGGCAGGACGACAGATGAAAAATTGAGTTGACGATTGCCCGTGCATTGCTATGGGAATAATACTATCCTGATAACAAGCAGATTTGAATCAAATTTAGTTCATGGCTTAAACATCGTAGAAATTTAATTAAATCAAATCTATATAATTAGCTTACTTGTTGCCAATGGCGTAAAAATATAAGTCGTTTGCATAAGATGTAACAGATTAATAAATTAAAGTAAGGTCACACACCTGTAAAATAAAGATAATTGCATTTGTCATAAGAAGCAAAGCATAATCTGTACTGACTCAAGCATGTCCAAAAGTTCTAAATGGACTGATCTGATGAGCTATAGACTCCTTAAGCAAAGTTTTGCGTCGCAACAGTCGACGTGATTTCTCATGATTTCTCCTTGCCTGTTTTTTCTCGGGAGTCATATTATTCACCCTCTGGTGTTTCATGCTTCAACGCGCTCCTGACTTAGGGTCTTTCGTGCTTCTAAATATTGACAATGAAATCTGCATTTCTTCTCCTCATGAGTCATATTAGAGCGCCCTCTCCCTCCTGCGTTTTGCTTCCTTCTTCTCATCTGAGGATATTCTCCATGACGATGTCTTAGCGGGGAAGTAGGGTAAAGTTCAAATTGGACAAGACAGCCATGGCATTGCACATTTTGACAAGCCTTACGAATCAATCAATTGCTTCAGCAATTATCTTGAGGATCATAGTGACTCAACAAATCAGTATAATGTACTTTTACAATATTCTCTACCATCCATAGTTCTCATGAAACAGTTCTGCATTTTTTCTACGATTTATTCAGAATGATCAGTTCCCGCTTGGTTCATGACCTAATGAGATGTACAAATCAAGACTAACAAACCAAATAATTGCAGTAGAAAAAACAATTTCAGAGGTAAATGTTTACATGCTAAGTTTGGAGAGCCTCAACAACACTTACAACCACCGTAGGAATCGCCACAGCACCATGCTTGTCAACGCCGCCGACGTCTGCACCCACAAAATACAAGGCACAATTAGGCTCAATCAGCACAAGGAATCAGTAAATTAACCGCCACTCTGCGCCATCCTCATCGGCAGTCACAAAATACAATAGCTCAGCTGCATCTCACCCGGACCAGACGGGTTTTCAGGAGGAAGAGCATTTATTAGTCTCCGGCACGCCGTCGGCTCCCATAGCCAGCACCTCAGCCACGCTGCAGTCCAGCCGGACCCTCATCAGCCCCAGCCCCAGGTACGTGTTGGAGATATACAGGTCGTCGGTTTGCCGTGCAGTGACGATCTCCCTATAGTCTGTTTGCGTGTTGCGTAGTTGCACGAACGTTGTCCAGGGCCCGTCCGCCCCACTTGAGGACCCGTCCATCGAAGACGCCGGAGTAGGGACCCTAGCCCCTGCAGTCGAAGGCGAGGCTTTCGGCGTCCGTTTGTCGCGTCTATTTCTCGCAAAAGAAGGGACGGCTCTGCTGAGTTTTCTGGATCCGGGATAGAGGAGGAAATCACGGTCCTAGCAGAGTCCTATGCGGCAAAAGAATTGTAGTTGAATCGGAGAGGAATAGCAGAGGCGAACCTCCATCCTGCACTGCAGCGGCGATGTAGCTGCAAACGTCATGATCTCCTATTCTTCTTCTTCCTTGAAGTTGTCGAGGGGTACGGTTGTGTTTGCTAGGAAAGCAAAGCGGTCCTGATCCTATTTGCAAGGGAAAGGAAAACGAGATCCTGTTCGTTTTGGGAAATTAGCGATGTGAGTCGACGATCTCCTTTGGACTTTTTAAATAGTATAGTAGTGTGTAGAGATTTTGTTTATAGACAAAGATACCGGACGTGCCCAATACGAAGTGTTTCGCTGTAATCTGGCCTGGATGTTTCCGAGTCGGGCCCAAATTAGCACCCCGTTAAGCTCGGGTGAAGCCAGTCCAACACGGCAGAAAACTGCGAGATTTCAGGATTCGAGGGCTATCCTTTGCCTTCTCTTTCCGGCGGCGGCGGATCAAGAACCGACCGACGACTGAGGTGAGGGGATTCGTCGTGAAGTCATCGTATTTGCTCTGTTCGCGTGAACCGTGATGATCTTTGGCGCCTAATTTTATTTCGCTCCGGCAGCACCGGCGCCCACCACTAGTTCAACGGAATGCCTCCGAGGCGCAAGAACAAGAAACTCAAGCGAACTACAGCCCCGGAGGCCGAGGGAGGTGAAGACCACATCAGTGACCTCCATGATGATCTTCTCCACCGCGTGCTCTGCTTCCTGCCGGCGCACGACGCCGTGCGGACCTGCGTGCTCTCCCGCCGCTGGTGCGAGGTATGGAAATGGAAGTCCACCGGCGTCCTGCGCTTCACCGAAGCTGAGAGCTGGGGGAGCCCGGTGAGGTTCAACAAGTTTGTCAACGATATGCTGTCGATCAGGGAACTTGCACCACTGGAGGAGATTGTCTTCAAGACCTATTTGTTCTGGCCACTACTCACATCTAATGCCTTTTACAATAAAAAGGAGCCGGTTCGATATGCTGAGGCGTGGATCCAGCATGCTTTGATGCGCGATGTTAAGGTGCTCAGAGTCCTTGTTAACTCCAGAGACCGGATCCTTGTTCTACACACGCCTTTCGTTTCACAGCATTTGAGGACCTTAGAGCTGAAGACTACGGTATTGGGTGGCTGTTCTATGGATTTCTCAAGGTGCCCTGCATTGAAGGATCTTGAAATGACAGATTGCAAAATTAAGATACACAGGATTCTGTCCCGGTCGCTAAGGCGTCTGTGTTTCAATAGGTGCGTTTTCTGATAGCATATGCACTCGGATTGTGGCCCCAAATCTGTTATCACTTCGATTGGATGTGAGACATGGTAGCAGGGTTCCTCTCCTTGGAAGTATGCCATTGCTAGTGACTGCATATGTTTATCTTGGCAATTGTTCTAGGGATCGTTCTTGGCACAACAAGTTTGAACAATGTGATTCTGATACATGTATCGATTGCTATGGTAATCATGCTGGTAGTAACAGTTGTGTGCTTCTTGAAAGTTTGTCAAATGTCACAGATTTGGAGTTGGCAGCTTATAATATACACCGCTATCGTCATCTTGGAGTGGTAGGCATGAACTTCTACTTTATGTTCTAGTGATTTTTGGCGATTCACACTTGTACGCAACATGTTTGTCTTCTATTGCATTTTTATATCATAACATTGCCTTTGCTATGTATATATCAACCTGGAAGTTTGTGTGATTCTGGGTTTAGTATTGCTGTTGCTACAGTTCTGGGACTTATAATGTCAACTTGTTTTGAAAATCATCTGGAGATGTTTAGACATTCATGTGATTTCTCATGGACTACTTTCAATGTGTGAAGGGTGTTCCTGTGTCAGTAAATTATTGATAGCGTGTAATGTTATGAGTGCACCATATACCTGTTCATGATCTCTCAATTTAACTTCAAAGGTCTAAACAGATGTTTTTCTTTACTTTATACAGGCCATTTTCAAGAATGATATGCAATTGGCGCCCACATTCAACATGTTAAAGACTTTGGTACTCTCTAGGTTGGTTGGGGCCAGCGAGGTTCATCAACTGATAAATTTTCTCCGACATGCACCAGTCCTAAAGAAGATCTCTCTTGAACTTTTTGAGGTATACATGCATACTAATGATGGCTCATATATTTCTAAATGTATCATGTGTTATAGATTGAACTAAGATGTTGTATTCTTTTGTAGGAGCACGAATATGTTGCAGAAATAGAAGAAAGCTGCAGACTGTTGGAAGAACGCTTGCTTCCATCGGATCACCTTAAAATAATCCAAGTCAGCTGCAGCAGAGGTAAAGATGGAAGGTTTGACAAGCTCGTCAAGTTCATGGATACCTGCAGCAGAACGGTTCAAGCGGGTCTCCTGGCGTCCATGCTTGATGATGCTCCAGTTTCAGAGTCAGAGATGATTCTGCAGCGGCGCCTTCACCACCATGGAGCCAAACAGGCAGAACATTTTCTTATTAAATGGAATTGTGGACCGCCAGCATCGTTGGCAATATGGGAGAGCAACCCTGGACGGATCATGTACTGCCCACCTGTGACGACTACAGCCACTGAGAACTTCGAAGTGAAGCAATCCAGCAAAAGGATCAGGAAGCCCAACTCGCTGTACCCGGCATCTTTGTGGATCAAATGAGTGACCTGATCGAGCGTTGATGAATAGACAATAACAAGGAGAATGATACCGTTTGTAACTTTGAACCTATCAAGATTACTGGATGTCCTTACCGTCACTGTTAATTTGTTCAGACTTTTACTGCTTTTTTTTTTAGTTCGGTTCACCATTTCGGTGCTGCTTTTAGCCATTAGTTCATTTTATTTCTATGACACTTTTGATTCAATATTTTTGTGCTGCTCTGCGTCTTTGTTATGGTGTTTGCTTCCATGGAAGGATAATAAGCTACTCTGACTCGTCCACTGGTACCTTTAACTTGCAAACAGCACCCGGCCCGGCATGCTGGGTAGTACAGTCAGTGAAACTTGGAAACAGGTCATAGGAGCATTTGGAAAGGCTGTTGATTATTGATGTTTAAGTAGCAAAATAATAAATCCATTGGGCTTTGAATTCACCTGCAGATATTCTTTGAAGTTATAACCAAGATACATGAGGACATGCATAATACGTACTACAACACGCAGTCAACAATATATTCAGTACATGGTCAAGGAAAAAACATTTCGTAATAGCCAATTTCCACGGAACCCAAGACAGATTAACCTACAGACCCATCGAAATTCAGGATCCAATAAATAGGAAGAGAGCAATGCGTACAGATCAGAATTGAAACCTGCAAGGTTTAGGATGGCTTTCCTGAAGGGTACTCACGCATCATACCAACTGCTCTACTTCATGAACTGCAAGAATCAATGTTGGTTGCAACAACCTAACAATCTTAATAATAACTGAAAGAATCAAAACAAAAACACATCAAAGTTCTCTGTCTGCACTTTAGATTTTTATGGCATATACAGCTTCAAAAGGACATCAAAGGAAAAATGGTCAGTAAAGTTTCCCTCGAAGGAAAAATATGTGTACCCACTCTGAGATGACATGTTTCTGATCTTGTTTCTTGTGACCTTACAGTCAGAAACTAGTACAAGGTCCTGACACCAACCACTGACTTTGTACAGTTGTACCTGCATTTTGCTGATATTGGTCAACTAACCTAAAAGTTCTACAACAGTGAAATCGGTTATTGAACCAGATAAAGATATGCACTTGATTTCTTTCGAAGATTTCCGCATGATGTCAAAACTGTTGAAAGCAAAAATTCGTCAACATCGTACCCTTCCTGCTGCATTAGGTACATGTATTTTAAAGCCTCTTCGCTCAATCCGTTGTGAGCAAATCCTGTAATAATCACTTTCCATGTTACCATGTTGTGTTCTGGCATTGCATCAAAGACTCGCATTGCTTCATCAACTTTCCCACACCGCATATACATATCAATCAGTGAGCATCCCACAAAGATATTTGAGAAAGCTTGGGTCTTGTTAACAACACCATGAATCCTCCTTCCATCTCGCAGAGTCTCCAATCTGGCACAAGCTTTCAAAGCTGAGGAATAAGTGTAAGTATTTGGTGTCACGCCATCCCATAACATCTCATCCAATGATTTAAGTGCTTCAACATTATGACCAAGACTGTTGTAGCCTGAAATCATAGCTGTCCAAGTCACAGCATCACGGTCAGGCATTGCTTCTAGAATTCTTGCAGCATAATTATGCTGTCCACATTTAGAATAGAACCAAACAAGTGTAGTGCCAATTTGAAGATTATCTTCCAGAGAGTTCTTAATTATCTGTGCATGTACTTCCTTTCCGAGATAAACTGATTGCACAGAGCCACACGCACTTAGTAGACCAACAATAGTCAGATTGTTGACAAAGACTCTGCGCATCTTCATCTTTCTGAACAACATGATAGCTTTTTCACCATAGCCGCTTTGCGCATAGCCAGAGATCATAGAAGTCCACGTGATAGTGTTTCTTCTCGGCATCTTGTCAAACACTGCCTGAGCATCAAAGACCTCACCGCATCTGGCATACATGGTGACGAGAGCACTCCCGACATGGATATCCTGCTTGTACAGCTTCTTCACAACAGCCCCATGTAACTGCTTCCCAAAGTTTAGAGCCTTCTCTTCTGCGCAAGCCTTCAGGACACTGCACACAGTGAACTCATTGGGGCGAAATCCCTCAGACATCATAGCTGAAAACATCCGAAGAGCCTTGTTACCATGCCCATGCTGCACATAAGCCGTGATCATTGTTGTCCACGAGATAACATCACGAGATGTCATCTTATCAAAAGTAGCTGAAGCACTGGAGACATCACCACACTGAGCATAGAAGTGTGCAACGGCACTGTCCACTATCACGTTGCTCCACCCACCTTTCACAAGACAACAGTGAACCTGCCGCCCAAGGCTAGCATCGGACAGCTCACCACAAGATTTCAACAGACACACAAAGGTCAAGCTGTTACCTTGCACCCCGCTGGCCACCATATCCAAGAACAGCCTCACGACCTCACCGTGATGGCCCATCATCCGATATCCGTTCATCATCGCCGTCCACGACACGACGCTCCTCTCCGGCATTTCGTCGAACACCTTCCTAGCATCCGAAACCTCATCGAACCTGGCATAGGCGCTGATCAAATTGTTGGATAGGAACACCCCCAGGCTTTCCACAGACCTCAGGGCGACCGCATGCGCCTTCCGGACGGCGGCCAAGCTCTCGCAAGAACGCAAACAGGAAGCAAGAGCCTCGGCGTCTGGGAGCGGCGGCGCCGAGGGCCCTGGCAAATCTCCAGCCTGGTCGTCCGCCGCAGTGAGGTAGCCATCAGTCCAGTTGGATTGGGCGAGCAAAGACCGGCTCTCGGCGCGGAAAGATTGCGCCTTGAAGCGCTGATGCTTGCTCTTCTTGCTCCTCCCCTGCTCGCCAGAGCAGAGCACGCCCTGCGGGGAGCTGCTCGGGTGGAGCGGGGAGAGCGGAGAGAAATTTAGGACTCCAGGGGAGGAAGGAGCGCAGCAGAGTAGCATCTGGATTCCTCCCCCGCTCCGGCGAGCGCCTGGATTCGGACAGGGAGAAGAGGCACCGCAGCTCCACCAAGTGGCGGCACGTGCTGGGCGAGGGACGCGCCGGCGGTGCGGGAATCTTCTGGTGGCGACGGCGGAAGAGGAGTTGGCCGGCCGGTGGCAGCGGCGGCGTCCGGCGAGGCTCCCGCGGCGGAGGGAGAGGATGGGCTGCTTTTGATTCTTTGGGAGTGGATTTCGGATTTTTGGGGTGAGGGGTCACGCTTCACAGGTTCAGGGTTTAAAGGACCCATTTTCTTTTTGTCATATTGCTAAATTCAGCATCTGGTCCCACATGTCATACAGCGGGAATAAAAGGCTAAAAAACAGGAAAGCCTGAGCTACTTTGTTTTGCATCAAAAACAATTTCCCCAATTGTGAGACAGTGCAGCTCAACGACATTCTTTTGCAACTTTCTTTGGATCAAAAATAAGGAAATCATTTTTAGAAGATATTGATTTGAAATTAATTTAACAAATTTTCTCAAAAGGGGTATTGAAGATGGAACATAGTATAACACTAGAAAAATGGGCGCGCCCGTTGGCGCGCTGCGTGGCGCCCTTAGTTTGCAAACCCGTTACGAAGTAGAGAACTAACAGAGTGTATTTAGATGATTGTGATCATTGTAGGAAAAAGTTACACTTAAAATACTCATATTAAAATCGAGACCATTTATTGCCTCAGTTGTCCTATTTTAATAGTATAAAAACCTTAAACAAAAATTGGATGAAATATAGTGAGTTAATCTACTTCCTAATTTGACTTCGAAACAGACATGATGTGCAACACATTACGTTATTGGCATGCCCTATGGCTCTTGTAGCATATGTTCAGTAATTGCTTGGTTGCGTTGATGTGTTAAAGGGAAAACCAAAGCTTAAAAGAGACTGATAGGTGCATTTTTACAGGAAAATAGTAAAACGTTTTTACAGAACAAATATCTTGCATAGGAGGATAGAAGCCTATCATCAGAGTATTATCGTTAATAAACGGCAGTTGCATCATTACGTCAGCTGTCTGATCAAAGAGAATAAACTCTAGCTCGTATGTTTCATCACTTCCCATTAGGCATACCTTGTAGCTGCAAGTACAATTTTTTTGTCAGAAATTATTGTACTGTATATGCGTGGTAATAAAAGTGCATGTATAAATATTACTAATTAATTAACAAAAGGTAATTTTTTACTGGTGTTCAATTTGCGTGCATGGACATTTGTCTTCAGCTTACTGTCCGGCTGCCACCACTGCAGAAGTCCGTGTGGGTCGTCGCCGCTCGAGTTCTTCCACAGCCTTGCCGACGGCAGAAGGTGTGGCCGACCACGCAGATCCTCACCGTTGGCCGGGTTGGAGCTGTGAATATGCACGTGCATGTCGCGGAACGACAGTTTCATAGATTGAACTTCCATCAAATTCTGTAGCTCTTGATCCTCATAGAGATAGCTCAATTGTTTGGTTTCTGTATGATGAAGAAGGAAAAAGGAAATCAACTCATTATATTGATAAAGCAAGAACGTGGGAAATCAGTACTTAGGCGCTATATCTAATGTTGTACTCTGGCTGCTACTGGAAGTGATGCCGTCAAATATTTATTCAAGGAATCATCGTTAGCTTATAATCTACAAAAAGACACATCTATGGTTTGCTGTGAGAATTTCTTTGGCGGCGCTAGAAAATAGCTTCTCGTGGAGGCATGCTGCATTGCTGCAACTGATGATAGATATAGAAGCAGAGAAAAGCTGGTTACCTTTTTTCTTTGATTGCAGACTTGCAGTTCGCTAAAGCTGATTTGATTTTGGCCTTCTTGCTTGTGCTTCCTTGAGTACGAGCTCTTGGATTCTGGGGGATCAGGGACGGAGAGTTGGATCTTTTGTTGAGGCACCGTGGACTGTGGGGAAGATTCCGGACACTAACCGCTAAACAGCCTAACAGATTGGCGTCGGAAGCATGAAGTTTCTAGAGGAAAAATCTTGAACATTACTTGTTAAATGGACGGTACAAACTAACCAGCCAATCAGGGCCAGAGAACGGGACAGCATTTAGATATGTAGAGATAGTACCTCAGCCTCAGCCTGATATTAGCAAAACCCACAGAAAAAATAGCCATGCATTTAAACTCCCACTAGAACTTCGATGGCATAAGTGAGCAAGTGACAAGATCAGTTGACCACTGATTGGGCCCAAATCTCGAGAGCAAATTAATGGCCCAGAAGGTAGGGTTGCTTGCAAGTGCCATTTGGGGACAGAAAATAAAAACAGCAGTGAGGAATCAGCTGGTGTAGATTGGAAAATCACTGGGTTTTCACCACAGTGTGAATAAAAAGCTTCTCAAAGAAGTATTTTGCCTCTGCACAGATGTGTATATGCATATTTTCTTCCAGTACATGAAAACTTCTAACAATAGCCTTTCATTACGTGGTTTTGAATTTTTCACTTGTTTTGAAGCCTGAACTTCAATAATTAACACGTATCAGTGTCCAGACGTTTTGTTAGTATCTTGGATCTTGAACTGTGTGAGTGGTATGCCACAGCTACTCAAGATGCTCAAAGCTTCATGGACCCTTCCATCAACTTCACATTTGATTTCAACTTTTTTCAGCCGGTTGCACAAAAATGATTGTTCAAAAGGCTGAAAACTCCTTTCTGTTTGCACTCGAACTTTAGGTACCTGAAGCACACAAATACTTTATAAAAGTTAACCAATTTTCACTTGTAAGTAACACTCAGACCCCCTTTGTTTGCGATTCTGATTCTAAGAATTCAGCTTTTGGATTGTGATTCTCAGAATCCAGATTATAAGAATCAAAAGCTGGGGCTGTTTGTTTCCTTGGATTGTGACTCCTGAATTCTTGAGAAGAGAAAAGTCTGAAATGTCTTCAATTGCATTGCATATCATGTTTGCTTAATTAAACACACATTGTCCTAGCGGAGTAGCTTTGGAGCAATTAAAAAATACGAAAACTTCAGAATAATTAGGAATCCATAAAGTCGGTACAAACTTAACATTGGTCCATATAAATATTCTCTCATAAATAACTACTCACTCCTAGCAACGTAGGTGGCAACGTTGGTATTTTTTGTGAACTTCAATGGGCATTTCGGTCTTTTTACGAAGCAAAATCTGGAGAAGCTGGTCTGGACCAGATTCTCAGATTGTGGTCCACAAGATTGTGGTCCACAATCTGAGTCTAGAATCTGGCCCTTTGTTTGCGATTCTGATTCTCCAGAATCAGAATCGCAAACAAAGGGAGCCTCAATAGAAAAAAAATGTTCATATGATTAAAAAGATCTATACATACCTTTGAAATCTCGAGGGTAAGCTTCTCCAGAACTGGTAACTGTCGGAGGAAGCAGGCTAACATATTGAGATCAGCAGCAATACCAGGACACCATTCACTGAGTAGCAAAGTCTTTAACTTGGGGAATGTAGGGCACAATTCTAAATCTTTGTTGACAATAAACTAGGGAAAGTGCAAAGAATAAGTCATATAAACGACATTGTGACAATAAACTGGGGAATGTAGCTACTTTGTTTTGCATCAATTCCCCCCCCCCCCCCACCCACCATTGTGAGACAGTGCAGCTCAACGACATTCTTTTGGCAACTTTCTTTGGTTCAAAAATAAGGTTTGAAATCATTTTCAGAAGATATTAATTTGAAATTAATCTACACATTTTCCCAGAAGGGGGTATTGAAGATGGAACATAGCATAACATACCTCAGCCTGATCTTGGCAAAACCCGTAGAGAAAACAGCCATGCATTTAAACTCCCACTAGAACTATAATGGCACGAGTGAGCAACAGTGATATGATCATTTGACAACTGATTTAGGCCCAAATCTGGAGAGCAAATGAGCCAGAAGGTAACGTTGCTTGCAAAAGCCATTTAGGGACGTTTTTTTTTTTTTTTTGAACTGGTTTAGGGACGAATTGTGTGCATTCCTTGACAGATTGTGAGCATTCCAGGAATAGGGAAAAAAAACAAACAAATGCACCTGGAGCAGAGGCAACTAGACGTTGGTAGCTTCCTCACAAGCAACCACTCCATAAATACAGAAAACACACAAAATAACTGCAATATGTCATTCTGATAATCATGTAATAGATATGAGTGACAATCATCCAACAATAAGGAAAGGAAGATATCAGCTTGCAAATAAACCCAATAATAAAAAGAGCAATAGTGGGAACATACAGCAGGCCCAATAGTATTTGAACAAATTATAATACCAGCCCGTAAACTCGTTTCTTTGGGTACAACCAACATATATAATAATTGCCTCCGTTGGTATAAATTGGTCAAGGAGATAATAGATCCATCAATAACCATGTCACCCTACTCTGTACCTAGAGATTTGAATGTATACCTGAATAAATGGAAAGACACTTGTAATACAATTTGCAGTCCTTGTGTACAGATATAGCAAATGTAAAGTATTATAAAAATATGGATGACTGCCATCAGTATAAATTCATCTAAACATGGATAAATATTTCTGAAGAAAATGATCTGTGCTTTGCTTCTTACCTTATTTAATTGCTAAGAACCTAATATAAATAATGTAAGCAGCAATAAAGTTTTCCTTTTAAAAAAGCAATGAAGTTCACAATCTGGTTCCCATTCTTACGATGTCATACGGTGGGATGTATGAACGCTAAAACTATAGTCATAAGTTCGTTATCGGTCACTATATATGTATCTCCAATAAATAGTCATAAGTTTGTTATCGGTCATAACAAGCTTTTGCAGCATTCAGAAAAGTGTAGCTATGTTGGATTACAACTAAATCAAAGTGGGCCAGATATAGAATAGCAGCTGAATATGTGGTTATTCTTTCTCAAAAACCGAAGGGAGAACAATGCCATTCATTTCACGAGGGAAATGAAAACTGGCACAACCCACTGGAAAAACAATTGGTCGAGAAAAAGCCAACCGTAGAAGAAGATGCTGACAAGAGGTGGAGACAAGAAAATCAAAACAGCAGTGAGGAATCCAGGAGAACGTCCGGGAGGGAACTGATGAGGATTGTCCCAGCGGCGAAGAGCTTTGCCTCCAGCGCGGCGTCCCAGGGGCTGATGAAGTCCGGGTGCCTCGCGACGCTGGATTCCGCATCGTTTGACAGCACAAACTGGTCGACATAGGCTAGCTTCTGGTCGCGGGCGATGGTGTTGGTGGATCTTGGATGGGGACCATTGGGCATGATGGGAGACATGTTGGTGTGACTCTGTTTTGGTGTTCTCTCACCCATGGTCGAGGTTTGAAGGAAGAGGATAGAGTGAAAAATGATTTTCTGCTGTGTTTATAAAGAAGAAAATTCACTCCATGCGGGATAAGCTCCGGTTGGCAGGGTAGGGTTTGGTATTCCGTTTAATTGGATTAGGAGCGCCACAACAAAAATTTTCAAAATTTTTTGAAGCAACACAGGGCCGGCCGACCTAGTAGGGGGGCCGGTCGGCCTGCTCTTTTCCCGAAAACCAAAAATTTTATTTTTCTAATTAAAATAGAAGGAAAATAAAGGAAAAAGATACATGGCTCGGTTAAGGTCGGGGCTAGACCGTAGATGAAGGTTCAGGAATGAACTCGAGAACATCTACTTCCTCGAGCTCAGGCATGGAAGGTTCCAGAAAGATTTTTAAGCACTGGCCGTTAACTTTAAAGTACTCCCCGTTATCGCTCGGGAGAGTGATGGCCCCGTGTTTAGATGTTTCTACTACCGTGTACGGGCCATCCCATTTACTTTTAAGTTTTGACCAAATAATTTAACGCGGGAGTTAAACATAAGTACCTTGTCACTTGGTTTGAAGTTCTTCTCCCAGATGCGCTTGTTGTGCCATCTTTTCACTCTTTCCTTGTAGAGTTTTGAACTATGGTACGCTTTCTCCTTCCATTCTTCGAGTTCGGCAATTTGTATTTGTCTTTTGATTTGGGCTTGATCGAGGTCCATGTTCCACTTCCTGATAGCCCAATATGCCTTGAACTCTAATTCAACGGGCAGGTGGCACGTCTTTCCATAGACCAGTTGGTATGGAGTCATGCCTATTGGTGTCTTGTATGCTGTCCTGTAAGCCCATAGAGCTTCATGCAGCTTTGACTTCCAATTCTTACCCATCTGATTGACGGTCTTTAGGAGTATATTTTTGATTTGCTTGTTCGATGTCTCCGCTTGACCGCTAGTTTGTGGGTGATAAGGGGTTGCTACTCTATGTTCGATGCCAAAAGAGAGTAGCATTCGCCTGAATGATTTATCGATGAAGTGCGAACCCCCATCACTTATCAACACTCTTGGGGTGCCGAATCTTGGGAAGATGACCTCTTGGAGCATTTTCTTCGAATGGATGGAATCGGAGTTTCGACAAGGGATTGCTTCAACCCACTTGGAAACATAATCAACTGCCACAAGGATGTATTCATATCCTTCAGAGCTTGGGAAGGGTCCCATGAAGTCTATTCCCCAGACATCGAAAATGTCGATTTGAAGATTATTTGTCAGGGGCATAGCGTCACGAGCGTTGATCCCTCCAACCTTCTGGCAGCGAGAACATCTCCTCACGTAATCCTTCGTGTCATCGTACATGCTTGGCCAGTAGAAACCACTTTGCCAAACTTCTGCAATTGTACGAAATGCTCCATAGTGTCCCCCGAAAGCTGACGAATGGCATCTGTCAATGATTTTCATGGCCTCTTGGGCAGGGACACATCTTCTCAAGAGACTATAAGAGCAAACTCGATATAAATATGGTTCATCCCAAAGGTGGAATTTGCTGTCTCTGATGATCTTTCTCTTGTCCTCCACTGGTGGTATATATCCAGCCACTATGTAGTTGACAATGTTTGCATACCAGGGGTCGGTGGTAGTTACTTTTAGTAACATATCATCTCTCAGATAACCATCGATGGGCAATTCATCAGGATTTTCTGCTTGTAATCGTGAGAGATGATCTGCCACGGTGTTTTCTACTCCCTTTCTGTCTCTGATCTCTAGGTCAAATTCTTGAAGGAGTAGAATCCAATGGATAAGACATGGCTTTGCATCCTTCTTTGTCAGGAGGTACTTGGGGGCAGCATGATCTGTGTAGATTATTATTCTGGCTCCTACCAAGTATGATCTGAACTTGTCAATGGCGTATACCACAGCTAGAAGTTCCTTCTCAGTGGTGGCATAGTTCAGTTGTGGCCCTGTGAGAGTCTTGCTAGCATAGGCAATAGCATGATGCTTCTTATCCTTGGTTTGTCCCAGCACTGCCCTACGGCATAGTCGCTTGCGTCGCACATGATTTCAAACGGGAGTGACCAGTCTGGTGGCTGGATAATGGGGGCTGTTATCAAGGCTTGTTTAAGTTCAATGAATGCCTCCATGCACTTACTGTCGAAGACAAAAGGTGCATCCTTAGCCAATAGACTGGTGAGAGGGCGCGCTTTCTTGGAGAAATCTTTAATAAATCTCCGGTAGAATCCCGCATGCCCAAGAAAACTTCGGATTCCTTTGATGTTCCTCGGGGGTGGAAGTGACTCAATTACTTCAATCTTAGCTTTGTCGACTTCTATCCCTTTGGCGGAAACCTTATGTCCCAGGACAATTCCTTCTGTCACCATGAAGTGGCATTTCTCCCAGTTTAAGACCAAGTCTGCCTCTTTGCACTTCTGGAGTACTTTCTCAAGGTTCTGGAGACATCTGTCAAATGTTTCTCCATATACCGAGAAATCATCAATGAAGACTTCCATGATCTTCTTGACTAGATCGGAGAAGATTGCCATCATGCATCTTTAGAAAGAGGCAGGTGCGTTGCATAGACCAAATGACATTCGCCGGTAGGCGAAAGTTCCATATGGACAAGTGAAGGTGGTCTTATCTTGGTCATCAGGATGGATAGGTATTTGGTGATATCCTGAATAACCGTCGAGGAAGCAAAAGAATGAATGCTTTGCCAGCCTTTCGAGCATCTCGTCGATGAATGGCAGCGGGTAGTGATCTTTCCTGGTAGCCTTGTTGAGCTTCCTGTAATCGATGCACATGCGCCATCCTGTGACTGTGCGCTGAGGGATTAGCTCGTTCTTGTCATTCTTCACCACCGTCATCCCTCCCTTCTTGGGTACGACCTGCACTGGGCTGACCCACTGACTGTCTTGAACGGGGTAAATGATCCCTGCCTTGAGTAGCTTCAAAATTTCTTTCTTCACTATTTCTCTCATAGCATTGTTCAAGCGTCATTGGTGCTCTCGGACAGGCTTGTGGTCGGGTTCCAAGGGGATCCGATGGGTACAGAATTGCGGGCTAATTCCCTTCAGGTCTGCTAGTGAGTAACCAATCACTGATCGGTATTTCTCTAGCACGGCTACTAGCTTCTTTTCTGCCTTCGCTGATATCATGTCACTGATAATAACAGGAGTCTTTCGGTCTTGGAATAAAAAGCTGTACTTGAGACCTGGTGGCAGTGGCTTGAGCTCTACAGGTTTCGGAGCTGATTCTTCTTGTTCCTCAAGTTGAACATAAGGAGAGTGGTCTTCTTCTTCAGTGAAGAACTCTGTCTCCTCATCTCTCCCAGGTTGTGATGCTTCTAGGAATTCAATGGCTGCGGCCTCTTCAATGGCCGTGAATTCATCCATCCCTTCAGTCATTCCCTCTGCCTTAGTGTTAAGTGTACGTCTGAAGTCGACAGAGAAGCACTCTCGTCCAACAGGAATATCCACCTCTTCTCGAGTATTTCTCATTCTGGTAAAGTTCGAGATGGGTATCCCTAAAGTTCTGCTTGGGGATGTCGAAGATGTGGAAGTTCAGAAACATGGGTTGACCATTCACTTCCATCTTAAGCTCCCCTAGAACTCCTTCTGTCTGGTAGAGTGTGTTCTGGTACAACAGCCTTTTCTGTGATGGGATCAGGCTGGTTAGTGGGAACTCCATTAGTTGTGCCGCCTCCTTTGACATGATGTTAATCTTGGCTGTCAAATCATAAACGGCTTCCTTATTGGTTCAAGTCCTACAGTTTATTTGAATGCTTCTGGGTTTTGAGTGTAGCTTTACAATATCTCCCGTGCATTCTACTTCTTGGAGCCATTCATCACTGAAGATAGCGGAAAGTTGATGCAGCCTTTCATCATATTCCATTCTATCTTCCCAATCTATCCTATCAAGCTCAAGTTTGTCCAAACAACAATTCTTCTCAACTGGATAGCTTCGTGTATCACCAAACTTTGAAAAGTCGACGTCCTCCTCATATGGGACTATGGGGAGAATAGACTCAACTTGGTTCTGCCCTTCAGCGAGAAGTCTGTCTTCTTGAAACAGCTTTGGATTTGTCGGGCAATCAAAGAAGAACTCTTGCTCTAGTTCTGGTCTTGGTTCTTGAACAGGTTCTGGAGTAGGTTCTGATTCTTGAACTGCCTCTGGAGCTTTTACATCTGGTGGAGGTTCAATGCGTGGTGTTTCCCACATGCTTCTTCCTCTTTCTCTGGTAAATTGATTGAAGGTGCCTGTGAAACAACTTGAATGTCTTCTTTTGGAGGTTCAGTCGCACATGCTTCATAGGCATTCAGATTACTGAGGATCTTCTTCAGGACCTCAAACCCTTCTGTGCTTGTCTTGTACAGGAAAGAACCTCCCGAGGCTGCATCTAAGAAGTTGCGGCCTTGGGGATTGAGTCCTGCAGCGAAGTGTTGAAGGAGGATGGGTGACGGGATTCCCAGATCTGGTCCTTCCTGAGTGCAAGAGAGGAAACGGTGCCAGGCAGCTCCTAGTGGCTCATTACTGCCCTGCTCAAAGTTAATGATCTTCTTACGAAGAGCAATTACCCGTGAGAGAGGGAAGTAGTAGAGGCAAAAGAGCTTCCTGAGAGCTGCTACCAATCTCCTTCTGCTTGACTCACATGCATATAATACCAGTGAGCTGTTTTGCCAGTGATGGAGAATGGGAACATCATCCATCTGAAACTGTCTTGTGGGACTCCAGAAGTTACCACAGTGGCGCAGAGCTGCTCGAAGTGACGTATGTGTGCATATGGATTTGCATTGTCTTCCCCGCTGAACAGTGTCTTCATGACCAGTTCTATCAGGTCTGGGCGAATCTCATAGCTTGGAGCGGTGATTTGTTTTGATGCTGGTGGAGGCTCCAATAATGCTCCTTTCGGAGCCATGATGTCGAAGATCGATGGTGTGTCCATAGTGTGATGATAATAAAAGAAAATACAAAAACAAAAATAACAGAAAAATAAAAACAACCCTCTAACGGATGACTCTAGGTTCGAGTTTCTAGAACAGCTACTGTTCCCCGGCAACGGCGCTAGAAAGCTTGTTGGCAGTCCTATGGCCTAACAGAAATTAATCCGCAAGCGTACGGATACCGATGTAGCTTTCACTCAGGAGTATTCCTAAGGTATCGAATCCACAGGGAACGAACAGTGTAAAAGATACTCTAATCCTAGTAAATTATCTGAAAAAGGTGGCACACAGGGGTACTAGTGAATGCAGCAATAAATAAAAGAGTCTTCTGGCTAGGCAATCTAATGCTAAGGAATTATGTAGCTGGATAACTCGGTAAGGTCCTTACTCTATCATTCATTTCGGGGCACACGCATTCCTTCAGCAGACAACCCGAGAATTAGGCCCGACATACTGACGTCCTACGTGCTATAATTAAGACCCTACCATCTCGATAACCTGGACGTGGCGGATTACAAAGGCCTGAACACGCCTGTCACACGTGTAGCTACCGTCCTCCGTGGGGTTACGGGCAGATCAGGGATAACTCTAGATCTAAACACCACGTTTACACCCATCATTACAACTAGCGAGATATCAGTAAGCTAGTCAACATAGTAAGCAAATAAATAATTAAATACTTACTATATACCTAAAATCCATAAATGAATAGAGCAGAATACCTTACTTCATTATCCGACCAATAATATCCTTACATGTTGCCCGGCCTGTAAGACGTGGTAGACTACTCCCAGGCAGAAAGCATACCCGAGGCGAAGTAGAAGCAGAGCCTCGACATCCTCCGAGAACTCCGACTCTCCTTCCCTCTCACTCACTCACTATACTATAGCAGCGCTTCGCTACTAAAAGAAACTAAATGAAGTATGTATCAAGGTGCGAGTTGTTCTGGAGCAGGAGAGGGGTATTTATAGGGTCCTTAGGACGGGGGGTGTCTTATAGCGGAGGATGGAGTGGCGGGCGCGCCAAGGCAGGCCGGCCGGCCTAGAGGGGGGGCCGGCCGGCCGCCCATTGTGGCGGTTCGCCACCGCCTTTGTCCTGGACGTCCCAGATTGCTTGCTGATGGCGGTTGGATGGTCGGTTGCTTCGTGGGGGCGGCAGAGTTCGCGTGGCTTTCAAGTTTAGGCCCAATAACCCATGTTCTGGTAAGTCGGTTGTTTCCTGTTGGACTGGGCCTTCATTTGGACGTGGGGGATCAGTGGAGGCCTTGCTGGGAGAAGCTTGGCTGCAGGTGGAGCCTGAGTAGGCCGGCCGGCCTATGATTGGGCCGGCCGGTGTACTTGTCCTCCATTTCTTTATGATTTCCGTCGTATTTCCTTCCTGCATCAAATGTCTCACCAAAACTCGTGGAAAGCCATTATTTATAAAAGAATGTTTATTTTATCCTTGATTGATGGCTTTTATTGACGGTGTTGAAGGTGTAAAATCGGTCAAATTGCACCGTCAACATCGCGCTCCGCCACCTGTTCACGCGTGGGCCGGGCCTCATGCGGACGCGCACTCGTGCTGGAGCACGACCGAACGCGCGATAGACTTACATATGCGTACAATGTTGGTCCAATTGGGGGCCTCTTAGATTTTGGAGGCCTGATCACACAGGTGTGACACTCCCAAAAGGGTCGGGCCTTTTTTTTAATGAAAAATTGCAAATGCCCACTTGGAAATGAGGAGGGTTTTCATTTACCTATTTACAAAAAATTCTAATTTAGTCTAACACTTGCAAGTTAGGGATGTTTTCAGATTCCCACCCAGATCCACTTGTCCCGTTAACCATCACGCGTGGCAACCATGTGTCCTCGGGTCCACTCGTCCATCCTGGCGGCTCAGCCTAAAGTTCACCGGCTGCCATGTAATCGGCTCACCCTATAATGGCTCGATTCTATTAATTTAGTAGCAGCCGATCTCTTGCCAAAACCGTGAACATTCGCGCTAAAACCGTTCAGGGTTTAGGTCAGCGCAGTTTGAGACGTTAGAGCCCGATCGAATTGGATCTGATGGCGAGCGGAATTCTATGTAAACTGCTTTGATCCCTAACTCCCTCTTTAGTCAGCATCTTTTACAAAGAAACATTTGCATTGTTCCAATCATGATGGTGAAAAATCAATCCACACTCCCATCATGAAAGAGTTTAAGGGGAACATAGGAGGCAGAATCTGGAACTCCATTCCTTTCTCTTAAGCAGCTGCATCTGTTCTTGCCTCAACGAGCTGCACAAACAAGTTAAGATAAGCAACCTGATTATTTCACAGAGCACATCCGATTCAAAAATTGGTGCTACATACGCAATCATGTGAGATGCATGGAAGGACGAAGCTTACTGTACCAGTTCGAGTTGAGGTATGGCGTGCTGGGCAGGCTAGAAGACGGCTTAGCTGCAGCACGGACCCCCCCCGGCATCCAGCGCCTCGCAGCGCCTTCATGCGAGAACCATCTGTGTCCGTCCGGCTGCTTCAGAACGAGTCTTTTGCTATTTTAGCCACGTTTTTGTTGGGCTTCGCTCAACTAGCCTTGAAACATTGGCTGACCACTCTGGCGAGAGCCCTCGGTTGCTGACCACGCGGCACGCGCGCCTCGCGGACGGGCGCGACGGGGCAAGGCGGCGGAGTCGGAGGCGCCTGCTACTTCTTGCGGCGGCACGGGATGATCCCGGCGAGTCAATAATGCTTCTTGCGCTGCTTGGTGGCGGCGGCTGCCGAAGAGCACGGCGAGAGGAAGAAGAAGAGGGCAAGGGCAATTCCGTCCAAGAAAAATGAGATGGCCATTATAAAGATGTGGCAACGGTTTTAAGGCTATTTTAGAGAAGCCCAATCTTCTGAGGCTATTTGGGCGAAACCTACCGAAACCGTGGCCAAAATAGCAAAAGACTCCTTCAGAACAGCCGGGAGGTGCGGTCGCACCCGGGAGCAAGACCTTGGCTCTTTCGGAGGTGCGGTCGCTACTCGCCATCCCCAAAGCGCCGCCGGGTCTTGCGCTTCCTTTGCCCGTGATGGCGTGAACGGATCCGGTGCGCATGGTGGTGTTGCCATCGAGACGAACAGGTGATAGGGGTGAATTGAAGGAGATGAGACAAGATGCAGCCGAACCCATGTTAAAAAGGAGCTGCGCTTAGTTGACGCCTACATGTACGCCATGTAGGATGGTCAAAGCCCAGTCTAAAGATGAATCTGAAAACCCCCTTAACTTGCAAGTGTTAGACTGAATTAAAACTTTTTGTAAGTGGATAAATAAGCTCCCTCACTTGTAAGTGGTATTTGCAATTTTCTCTCTCTCTGTTTTTTTTTCACGACAATAAACAACGCATATCACAAATTCGTGCACCAGATGCGCTGCCAGGGAGGTAAAACAAATCATTACCTTAACTGGGAGTCCAAGTACAGACAGGTATAGTAATTTGGCCCACCTCGTATGGAGCACATGTATATGTTCATCCTTCAACTGAGAACACAGTTGTAACGTGAAATGGATGAATGTAGGTGCATCCTTCAAATGGATTGCCTTGCGATCTCACCTGTACTTTGCGGCGAATGGTATGGCATGTGAAGTCAAAGTGATGTGCATTGCGTGTTGCTTGGGTGTCGTGCACGAGATCGAAGAGTTTGTTACGGGCGCTACACAAAACCTGTTACTTTCTACATCCTGGAAGTAGTACTTCTTTCACTTGAAAACAGGCAAACAGCCCCTCATCCTCATCTGTACACACAAGTATAGTTTCTTTGCTCTTAAGCATATCCCAAATCTCCAACCTGATACAAAAGGACAAAAATGTTAATTCCGTATGCAGGATGAGATTTGGGCAAATATAAATGGACTACATAGTTGAAATCAACACGCAAAAGCCTGTAAAATTTAAATTTTGTTTTTCAAATTGATGTTTTACATGCAAATATGTGAACAACATATTGTTTTACAATCAATTTATATATAAATTGTCTCTCGAACCTTTAGAGGATTACAGCCATTTCTACAGCTTTTCCACTTTCATAACTACTTCAACCAAACGGATTTCAGATTCTTTTTCACAGCTCACTGATACACATCATTTTTTTTTCACAGCTCATAGCCATATATTTTTTTTATCCCTCGCAAAAAGAAAAAAACAACTCTTTTTTTGTCCCTCGCAGAAAGAAAGATCCGTGTGGCGAAGAAGAAGGATGATGCACTGAGAAGATCGAGCGAAACTTGTGAAGAACTTCAGCCTGAAAACGCTTACCCAGTGAGAAATCCCAGCTTCGAACCAACTCTGCAAGCTGCCTATCTTGCTCCAGCTCGATGAGGTAGCCCGGAGAGCTATCCATCGAAACCAAGAGTGAGAGAGGGCGCCCGCCGCTAGGCCAGGAACTGGTGGAGAGATCCTAACGACGGGGAGGAACCACCGCGGAAGCTAGCGGCGAGGTTGGGCGGAGCGCAGGCCAGAGCGTGGAGTGTTGCAAATTGAGTCAAGTTAACGTGCAGTCATGTTTCCCTTCTTCTGATATCATTTGCCATCTCTATATAGTTTGAAAAATATACCAATCTAGCTAGGCTGATGGTGGTCTTTCTCATCATTTTTGTCTGCAGAGGCCTCGGATTGTCGGAATTCTCACGGGCGCTACACAACACCTGTTACTTTCTACATGCTGGAAGTAGTACTTCTTTCACTTGCAAACAGGCAAACAGCCCCTCATCCTCATCTGTACACACGTGTAGTTTGTTTGCTCTTAAGCATATCCCAAATCTCCAACCTGATACAAAAGGACAAAAATGTTAATTCCATATGCAGGATGAGATTTGGGCAAATAGAAATGGACTACATAGTTGAAATCAATACACAAAAGCCTGCAAAATTTAAATTAAGTTTTGTTTTTAAAAATGATGTTTTACATGTAAATATATGAATAACATATTGTTTTACAATCAATTTGCATATAAATTGTCTCTCGGACCTTTAGAGGATTACACACATTTCTAAAGTTTTCCAGGGTCATAACTACTTCAACCAAATAGATTTCAGCTTCTTTTTCACAGCTCACTGATACACATCTTTTTTTCACAACTCATAGCCATATCAACTTTTTTATAGCCACATCCCGACCAAACACACACGCTAGGATATCTGCTACTACTCAGCACCACCTCCACCTTTTGGGGCGCGTTCGGCGCGGCTCTTTAGAGCCTCTAAAATTTAGCCTCTAAAGAGAATCTTATTATTTAGGAGTATTAAATAAAGTTTAATGACAAAACCTTTTTACAGATGGGTACATCTTTACGAGGCGAATCTAATGAGCCTAATTAATCTATGTTTTGCTACAGTGATGCTACAGTAAATATCATCTAATCACGGCTTAACTACCCTCGTTAAATTCGTCTCGCGATTTAGAGGGGGGGTTCTGCAGTTAGTTTTGTAATTAAAATTTATTTAAGACAAGATTCTTTTTATTTAGACCCCTCTAAATTTTAGCGTCTAAAACGCCGAACAATCCCTTTTGAAAACCGTCAACTTCAAAGAGCCAGTGCCATCACCTACCCGAACAGAGTGGGGGCTTGCTTCACTTGGCCTCCCTCTCCATCTCCGAGTCCCCGCGAGCTGGGTGGAGATCGCGCCCACCAGGGAGCTCCGACGAGGTGCGGCGAGGTTCCGCTCCCTGGGAGCACCAACAGCGAGCTGCAGGCTGCGGCTGGGTTCGTCTCCGGCGAGCTGCGCCGTGTCTTGACCTCCTACAAAAACCCTCGTTCCGCAGGTGCGTCGGTGAAATTCTTGTTAGATTTGGATCTTGCATTGTCCGATCCGGTGTTCCTAGAGGTTAATTCGGTCTGTGGTATGTCCGATGTGGTGATTCCTAGGTTAATTTCATCGCTGAGGGCTCTACATCCCCGCAATTTCGAGCTGATCCGTCGCCGGCTTCTCTAGTCTTCTGATTTGGAGGCCTCCGGCCGCTGCAGTCTGTAGCGTCCAGAAGTAATTGTCCGTCGTTTGCAAAAGGCTGCGGTTGCCGTCACTCGAAGAAGAACTGGAACAGGCCGAGGGAAGCAGCACCAGCAGCTTGCTCGAGGAGAGGCGAGGGTTCCAAACGTCCCCAACACTTGACTTCACTCTTATCTCTGGTGCGGCACTCTGCTCAGTACACCCTTGCTCAGTACTACCTCTGATTTAGGAGTGTTGTTATGCTTCTAGTTTTGTATACTGAGACCAATATTAATTTATCAATGTTTTGTTTACTGGATGCAAAGGAAATGATTTTGTACTGGTTATTCGTTCTAGATCTTTTACAATCTGTTCTACTTATGCACTAATCCATCGAGTTATTTTCCAATTGATTTGATGAGCCAGCATTTCACCTTCTCATTGTGTCGATTTTTTCATTTTCAGCGTGATCTTTAGGATTTCTTTACCTCTACAATCCACAAATCTGTTGGTTCTCCTTGGTCACTAGCAAACTGCTTCTGAATGGTTATTACATCTGGACAATACTGCTTGTACGGTAAGACTTGTTGCTGAATGTCGGATTGTTTCAACATTTTATCTTACTGTGAAATAAGATTCTATTTTCATGAGAGAAATTAAAGCCCATTAACTGAAACACATCAATGTTGAATACCTAGGGCCTGTAACTAAGGTGAAGATTTGTGAAGCTTTTGAGTCCTAAGAAATATCAATTGATCACCCGAGAATTTCGTAAAAAATAAATAAATTAAAATTGTAGTTTGTGGATAAGTACCATTATCCATTAACGTCAGTTATTAAAATTATAATCTAGTGAACCACTCTATATTTTCTCAAACTTCAGTTTAGGTTGTGAATAAGTAAAATTATCTGTGGTCCTCAGTTATTGAAATTAAAATATAGTGAAGCCTCTCTATTTTCTCAAATCATTTTGACCCTTGTGGCTCATTCGCTGCAGCCTGAAGCTGTGTAGGGTTGACAATCCAGTATATTGGTTGCTCGGTATTATTACGTCTGGAAGATACTTCTTGCATGGTAAGATTCTTTTCTACACGTATGATTGTTTCAACGGTTTATTCTTAGAGTGAAATAACATTACATGTTTCATGAGAAATATTGAAACTACTTCTTTTCTACTTATTCACTAATCCATTGAGGTATTTTCCAATTGATTTGATGAGCCAGCACTTCACGTTCTCATTGTGCCATTTTATTCATTCGCAGTGTGATTTTTTGGATTTCATTATCTCTAGAATCCACAAATCTGCTGGTTTCTCCTTGGTCAGATTTTCTAGAGATCTCAAACAACTTATGGATTCATCATCTTAACCAGCTGCTTCTAAATGATTATTACATCTGGAAGATACTGCTTTTATGGTAAGACTTCTTGCTGACAGTTTATCCTTACCGTGAAATTAAATTCGATGTTCATTTTCTCAAACCATTGTGACACTTGTTGTATATTTATTCCAGGCTGAAGCTGTGGAGGGTTGACAATCCCCTATATTGGTTACTCGGTATTTTTGAGGGATCTCTCTCATTGTGTTCGTCTGATGGCAACCATACTTTATAATCTGGTTGAATCATGTGCCAGAAAGTTGCAAGATATCGTAACAGAGGAGGCCATTCTGACTCTTGGAGTAAAAGATGATCTCATTGAACTTCAGCGAACAATGAAACAAATACAGTGCTTTCTTAATGATGCAGAGCAAAGGAGAACAGAAGAATCAGCAGTTGACAATTGGCTTTATGAGCTTAAAGAAGCCACGTACAAAGCGGACGACATCGTTGACCTGGCTAGACTGGAAGGAAATAAGATGGTAGCGGTCGAAACATCATCAATATGCTCTGCAGCTTTCATTATATCTCGACTGCTATCTTGTTTTCCTAGTATGCAAAAGGATCATGAGATTGCTGTTAGAATAAAGAATTTAAACAATGAACTTGATAAGATCTCAAAACTTGGTCAACATTTTTTAAAGCTTCAGAATTTGCAGCCTAGGGAGCAGGTGTCGACAGTGAGGACGATGAAAAATTCTGAACTAGTGGAGCCTAATTTGGTGGGAACAGAAACTTTACATTCCTGCACAAGAGTGGTGGAGCTTATTCTCGCCCACAAGGAAAAGAAGGCATACAAAATTGGCATTGTTGGAACAGCTGGTGTCGGAAAAACAAGTTTGGCTCAAAAAGTCTATAATGACGAAAGAGTAACAAGGGCTTTTAGCATGAGAGCATGGCTATCAGTTTCTCAAGAGTATTCCAAAGAAGCACTTTTGAAAGAAGTCCTTCGAAACATTGGGGTATACTATATGCAAGACGAAACTGTCGGAGAGCTTAGCAGAAAGTTGGCAGCAGCAGTTGAAAGGAAAACTGTCTTTCTTGTGTTGGATGACCTCTGGCACTGTGAGGTGTGGATTGATCTACTCAGAACTCCATTGGAGAGTGCAGCTACAACAATTATTTTGGTGACAACTCGGAACGAGACAACAGCACGAATAATTGGGGTGGAATATTTGCACCGGGTTGAACTGTTGCCTGATGACGTAGGATGGGAATTGCTTTGGAAGAGCATGAATATCAAGGAAGAGGCTGAAGTGCAAAACCTAAGGGATACAGGCATGGGAATTGTTTGTGTTGGGG
Source organism: Eragrostis curvula (assembly GCA_007726485.1). NCBI lineage: Eukaryota > Viridiplantae > Streptophyta > Magnoliopsida > Poales > Poaceae > Eragrostis > Eragrostis curvula. The sequence goes on from CM017440.1 coordinate 44,105,571, forward strand.
ATCCGCGGAGCAGGACTCGATCCCGGACGGCCCACTCTTTGTGCCCGAAGGGTTTAACCAGGCTAACCAAGTTACCCTCCGTGTGTCGTTTGTATTTCCTTCTGCAGGGATTGATGCTGGGCGCGATCTGCGTACCGAACGCCCGAAGGGTCTCCGGCGTCCGAAGGCTCAAGACTTCGGACGAGGCTCGGAGGGGCGCCTCGCATATGCCCGAAGATCCGCGGGACCTGCTGTAGGGCACGAAGGGCGGATCCGTCGTCCGAAGGGTCGCTGCCGCGCCAAGGCTACGGACTTCGGACGAGGCTCGGCTGGGCGCCTCGTGTACACCCGAAGGCCTACGGGTGGGCCCGGAGGACAAGTGCGTCAGCAGCTAGGGTTTCTGGTGTACCCTCGACAGGAAGATGGCAAAAGTCTATTGTGCCCTCCGGACATTTCTGTACCGAATATCCTGTACATTATTCGCTGTGATCAGGGGTAGTTTAGGCATCGATTTGTAATTCCTGATCACGGTATAAATACCCCCTTCCCGTGCAATGGAGAGGGGGTGGACTCTCTGTGATGTAACATGATTGTGAATGCAGTAGACTAGGCTTCGTGTTGCGCAGAGTCCCTTCGAAGCACGCGAAGTCACTTCTCTCCCTCTCACGCTTCTTCTCCGTGCTTCACCCGGTGCTGGGCTTTCTTTACGAAGAATCCCAACATTTGGCGCCCACCGTGGTTCTAGCACGAAGAACAAGCCCTAATGCCACCTAAAAAGGCGAGGGTTGCGCAAGGGGCTTCGGAAGAAGACCCAGTGCCACCCCCGCAGCCACAGCTACCCGCCGGGCCAACAACAAGATCAAACGCGGCAAGGACACCCCAAGGAGAAACACCGCTCCGCACCGGGGAAGCCCAAGCCAATACCAACACCAATGCCCCTTGCGGCGAAGACAACCGCATAAGAGAGGCAGCCAACAAGCAAATCATCCCTGCGGAAGAACCCCCCTTCGCGCAGGACACTGACACTGATACGGACGAAGATTGGGAACAGTTCGACAACACAAGGGTCAATTTCGACAACCCGGAGACTAGCAATGCCCAACAAGAGCGAGCAAGAAACGAAGACCAAGAGCAAGAGTACAGAGCCCTCCTCAAGTTGCAGAAACATTTGAAGAGACTCCGAGAAATACGAAGCGCTCGCCTCGAACAGGCCAGTCAACATTCGAAAACAAGACTCCAAAGCAGAATCGAAGAAGCGAAGGCCTCAATCGTTCAGCTGGAAGAAGAATTGCGGGAAATGCAAGAGCAAAATACTGAACAGCAAGACCAAGTGTTTAGAAGAATAGCAAGACCAAGCCATAACATCACAAGACCCGAAGGGATAATCAGCAAATTTGACAAAAGCTCACCACTGTTCGAAGGCATTCAACTCACGAGATGGCCCACTTCGTACAAGCCAATACCTCTCCCGAGATACAATGGCCGTTTCGACCCAAGACAATTTCTCATGAGCTACGAAGCCGCAATCTCCTCCGCTGGCGGAAACGACATTGTTCTAGCCAAAAAGCTCATCACTGCACTCGAGGGTCCGGCGTTGGATTGGTACTCAACCTTTCGCCCAGGCACAATATACTCGTGGGAAAATCTAAGGGACAAGTTGACCCAAAACTTTCAAGGTTTCCTACGCAAAACCGTCTCAGCTCAAGAGCTGCGGGCTTGCGTACAAGGAGAGCGGGAGCCCCTTCAAGACTATTTCCGAAGATTTGTAGAACTAAGATCTCAGACCCCAGAAGTGGAAGATAGCTCAGCAATTGATGCAGCAATCGCGGGGCTTCGGGCCGGACCTTGTTCGACGCATTTGACAATGAACACTCCAGCGACTATCGAAGACCTATACACAGAGCTAGCAAGGTACAGCAAAGCTGATTCCGACTATCGAAGACGAAAAGCAACTGAAAACAGTCAAAAGCAAGCGGCGAAGTCAAACAACCAACGAAGCCAACCAGACTGGAACACCTCGAGAAGGCGAAACAAAGACGAACAGCAAGGCCAATACATCAACCAGATCGACAGCACAAAGACGGAAACACCTCCGGAGTCTAACAGTTACAGAGGAGGAAGAAACGGAAGAGGAAGGGGACGAGGCAAAGGAAGAAACCAAGAACCTCGCAAACCATACTGCATTTTCCATGGACCCGACCAAGGACACACCTCAAAAGAGTGCCCCGAAACCAAAACAGTCCTGGAAAGAATGAAAACAAAGGAACAACCCACTCCTCCACCCCGAGTTGTCAACAATACCTCCGGAAATCACAGTTGGCAACCATCACCACAATATAATCCTGCATACCCGCAAATCACTCCAGTCTACCATCAGCACTATCAAGGCACAATGCCTCACCCCTCGAGTTTCCACCCAAACAACTTCTCACCAGCACCTCAAGTAAACCACATCCCGAAGATGCTACCATCACCTTCGCACAATTATACAACACGAGAAGAGCTACCACCACTACCACCCATCACCAGAATTCCACCGAAGACTGAGTCAATCCATCAGACTCCTGCAGATCCACTGCCATCCTTCGGCACCATATTACCAATCACCGGAGGGTCTTCGACGGACTTCGAGTCAAAGAGACAACGAAGAGATTATTTCAGAGCAGTAAACACAATTTTCAACGCAGCTCCAATCAGAAAGACAAAATGGTCTCATGTGCCAATCACCTTTACCGAAGAAGATCTATCACGTTGCGAGCTCAAGAAGCACCCGCACAATGACGCCATGGTCATCAAAACAAACATCTATGGATGGGATGTCACCAAGATATTGGTTGACAACGGGGCTTCTTCGGACATCCTTTTCGCCAGTACCTTCGACCGGCTAAAATTGGACAGGAAACTCCTCGAACCAATGGACACACCTTTGTACGGCTTCGGAGGAAAAAGAATCAACCCTCTGGGAAAAATCTCTCTGCCCGTGTCCTTCGGGGATACGTCAAACCCCAGAACCGAACACATAACCTTCGACGTGGTGGAAATGAACTACCCATACAACGCCATCTTCGGCAGAGGTGTCATCAACACCTTCGATATTATCATCAGGAATTCATTCTGGTCATGAAAATGCCCTCGCCAAAGGGAGTCATTACAGTCTTCGGGGACCAGCAAGAAGCCAGGAATATCGAGAAGGGAATAACCCCCGGCCAAAATAATGTGTATATCGTAAGCGAAGACCCAGACAAAAAAGAAAGGCACAGGCACTTAGTGCCAGAAAAGTTGCTGGACAAAGAAGAACCTCGCATCACCCACAAGGACGGAACAAGAAGAGTACTGCTCGACGACCTCATCCTAGATCAAGCAGTGATAATAAGCGATCAACTCCCGAAGAACGAAGAAGAAGAACTCATTGAGCTGCTCCGCAAAAACAAAGACGTCTTCGCATGGTCATCAAAAGACCTCCAAGGCGTAAGCAGGCAAACAATTGAGCATAAGCTGGACATTGATCCAAAGATCAAACCGAAGAAGCAAAAGTTAAGAAAAATGTCAGACGACAGAGTCGCAGCCGTAAAGGCCGAAGTCCAAAGGCTCCTCGATGCTGGGGTCATCAGAGAAGTCAAGTACCCCACCTGGCTAGCAAATACAGTCCCAGTGAAGAAGAAGAACGGAAAATGGAGAATGTGCGTAGATTTCACCGACTTAAACAAGGCATGCCCAAAAGATGACTTCTCTCTGCCTCGTATCGACAAGATAGTAGACGCCGCAGCGGAAGCCGAGTTACTTTCCCTTCTGGACTGTTTCTCCGGCTATCATCAAATCTTCATGAGAAAAGAAGACGAAGAGAAAACAAGTTTCATCACCCCCTTCGGAACCTTTTGTTTTGTGAGAATGCCCGAAGGGTTGAAGAATGCAGGGCCAACATTCTGCAGAATGACTACCGAAGTATTGCAAGAGATGGAAGGAACAATAGTACTTGTATATGTCGACGACATCGTCGTAAAAAGCGATAAGCGAAGTGATCATATATCTCATCTAGCTCAGACCTTCGCTAAGTTCAGACAAGCAAATCTCAAGCTTAACCCAGAAAAATGTGTCTTCGGAGTTTCCAAGGGCAAAGTTCTCGGCTGCCTGGTATCCATCAAGGGTATAGAGGCCAACCCCGACAAGATAGAAGCCATCCTCAACATGAAAGAGCCAGCTTCCATCAAGGACGTACAAAAGCTGACCGGAAGAATTGCAGCGCTCAACCGGTTCATTTCAAGATCAGCCGAAAGGAGCCTCCCTTTCTTTCAAGTGTTAAAAGGCTCCGGAAGATTCGAATGGGGAGAAACTCAAAGAAAAGCCTTCGCTGACCTGAAGAAGTATCTCAAAGAGATGACAGCTTTCGCCAGCCCGAAGGCAAAAGAAACACTGTACTTGTATGTCGCCGCATCCCACAGAGCAGTTAGCGCGGCCCTGGTCCAATCACAAGCAAAGACAAACAATAAAGGAATCGAAGTGAAAATTCAAGTCCCAGTTTATTATGTCTCCGAAGCCCTCTCCGGCTCAAAATTGTTCTATTCAGAGCTCGAAAAAATCGCCTATGCAGTAGTAATGGCTTGAAGAAAGCTGAGGCACTATTTCGAAGCCCATACAATAAAAGTGCTTACAAATCAACCTCTGTCAGAAATGTTTGGCAACAGAGAGGCATCGGGAAGAATCTCCAAATGGGCAGCGGAACTATCTGAACATGTTGTAGACTTCGAAAGTAGAAGCGCCATCAACGGACAAGTGCTTGCCGATTTCATAGCAGATTGGACCGAGTCCAGCTGTACACCGAGGGGCCAGTCTTCGAGCAACCATGGCAAATCATATGTGACGGAGCATGGGGTCACTTAGGGGCTGGGGCTTCGGCTGTCCTTACCTCTCCTTCGGGCATCAAATTGAGATATGCAGTTAGACTTGAATTCAGCAAAGAAACTGACAAGTGCACAAACAACATCGCAGAATACGAAGCAGTATTGCTAGCACTCAGAAAGCTAAGAGCTTTGGGCGTCCTCAACTTCGTAATTTACACCGATTCCAAAGTCATTCAGAGCCACATTGACAAAACCTTCACGGCCCGAGACCCAGAGCTGATCAAGTACCTGGACTTAATTCGAAGCACCGAGAAGCATTTCAGAGGTTTCTCTTGCGTCCACCTTGAACGAAGCGATAATCATGAAGCAGATGCCTTAGCAAGAGCAGCTTCAAGAAAAGAACCCCTGCCGCCAGACGTTTTCTTCGAAACATTGACATCACCTTCGATAAAAACGCCTGAGAAAGAAATCAAACTCATAAACATCATACAAAGCGAAGACTGGAGATCACCCATTATGGCTTACCTTCGGAATTCCTACGAAGCTCTAGATGAAACCGAAGAAAAAAGAATGAAAGCAAGAGCAAGAAACTATGTTATACTCAATGATCAGCTATACAGATCCAGCATCAGCAAACCCCTGTTAAAGTGCATCAGCCGCGAAGAAGGGATCCAAGTGCTCCGCGATATTCATGATGGAATTTGCGGAGCCCATGCCGGAACAAAATCCATCTGCGCCAAGGCCCTTCGCCAAGGATTCTTTTGGCCCACCGCCTTCACAGACGCCCAGGACCTAGTCAAAAAATGCGAAGCCTGTCAAAAGTTTGCAAGCAAACTCTCCGGTATTTCCCAGCCAACACAAGTAATCCAACCAACATGGCCCCTCCAGAGATGGGGTATCGACATCGTCGGGCCACTACCCGCTGCACAGGGGAACTACACCTTCGCGGTAGTCGCCCTGGAATATTTCACAAAATGGATCGAAGCAAAACCAATCGTCAACATCACAGCGCCAACCATACGCAAATTCTTCTGGCAAAACATAGTGTGCCGCTTTGGGGTACCTCAAGAGATAACAGTTGACAACGGCAAGCAGTTCGACAACTACGAGTTCAAAGAATACTGCCGAAGTATCGGAACAACCGCAAACTTCGCCTCTGTGTATCACCCGGAGTCAAACGGAGCCGTCGAAAATGCGAACAAGCAAATCTTCATAGGAGTCAAAAAATGCCTTCTCAATCAGAAGAAAGGAAAATGGGCAGATGAGCTGCCGAAGATAATCTGGTCCCATAACACTTCAGAATCAAGGGTAACAAAATTCTCCCCTTTCAAGCTACTCTTCGGAGACGAAGCTATGACACCTGAAGAAATCAAGTACAAAGGCCCAAGAGTCGAGGCACATGAGATAAACCCCGAAGACATAGCAATATCGAAAGACATGATGGAAATGGACAGAATCAGCGCTGTCCAAAATTTAGAAAGCTATCAAGCCGAAACAAAAAAATGGAGAGACCGCAAGGTGGTTAACAAATCCTTCTCACCAGGAGATCTAGTACTCCTCCGGAGCCCAAAAACGGAGGGCAAGGGAAAACTAGAGCCAAAATGGCAAGGACCTTACATCATCATCAAGAGCAACAGGCCCGGAGCCTACCATCTCTGTGATAAGGATGGAAACGAACTCCCGCATCCATGGAATGCGGACAACCTCAAGAGATATTTCGCATAACAAATGTATCAGGGCTTTGCGGAAATATAAGCGAAGTCCTTCCACTTTTCGTTGTAGCCTAGATTTAAATTCTGCAACTAAGGGCTCATACTCTTTTCCTCACAGGGGAACCCCATCCAGGGGGTGAGGTTTTTAACGAGGTGAGACCCAATGTAATCCCTGCAAATTAACGCAGCTCCTTTCCCCTATCTGTCTCTCAAGCATCACAACTTCGATGCAAACTCCATCGAGAGTTCGCCATATCTCAAGGGCAAAAACGCCCGAAGTGTAAACCTACGCTATTACGTAGAAACGCGTATCTCTCCGGCTTATCAGGGTAAAGAAATCCTGAGCCATTCCTCAAGTAGGAAAACTTGCAATCGCTCAGTAAAGCGAGAACATTCTTCGAGAAGAATGAAACGCCCAAGTGGCAAATAAATCTTCGACACACAGCAGTGCGCCTCATGACTCCGTGGCCCACCATGTATGAAGAATCTAGCTCATCAGAAACAGCTACCTACAACTAAAGCCACACAGTTCCACCATTACCGACTGTACCCACAGTAAGAGCCACCTGACTCTTCGGCACCGCGAAGAGCAACGGTGTTGACGGTCGTTACGAACCAATTCCGACCGTCAACTAGCTCAATAAACAAGAAGGATTAGACATTCTTTACACGCACTTTATTTAAAGAATAACCTAGTTCCACATGTACCTCTAGATTTTAGTGTGCAGGTGGAATAAGGGAGAAATCCAGGTGAAATCATGCCCCAAGGCGACGAATCAACACTTCTACAAAACAACGTTCGCCGCGGGAATACAATTCCAAGACAAAAGGCCAAATCTCGTCAAAGTCCAACACAACTAAGGCCAAATGCACCTGGACCAGAGAAGTAGACCCAGAGGGGGAGCCACCTGCCAAAGCCCAGCCCAGGAGGGGCCAGGCACAGGTCGGCCGACCCCCCCCTGGCCAGGTCGGCCGACCTGGCAGGGTGGCCCCCTGGGCCCATCTTTCTATGGCGGTTTGTAACCGACCTCTGGAGGTCGGTTCCCCCTGCATTAAATGCCACCGACCTCGGGAACCGCCTCAAAGTTGCCGACCTTCAAGGACTATATAAGGAGGGGTACCCCCCCTCCTTCCAAGACACACAATACACAAGGATCATTCCCTCCTCCTCACACTAGAGCTAGAGGCAATTCTAGGTAGTGCTAGGCTGAGTAGTGGGCTGCCCTATTGCTCCCAAAGTCTTGTGGAGAATTGGGTAGCGCTCTTGTATCCTTTTTCTCTCTTTGTAAGACTTGTTATTTAATCTATGGAATACAAGTATTCATATAGTTGTTATGAGCTTGCTAGTTCTATCATGGTCTTGTATGATCGTTCGTTGTTCGTTCTTCATTCGTTCATACTCGATCATCGATTATTCTTGAACTTGCTTAATCGTTCGTCGTTCGTCGCTCGTTCTTGAGCGACGAACGCCTATGCATGACTTAGTGCTAGCTTTGATTCCTTTTATCTAGTTTATGCTAGTTAGGCCGGATGTTCTCATGTTTAGGCATCGGGCTCATTGTCCTGCAAAGGTGCTCTAGATTTATCACCCCGTCGATCCGAAGGGTTGGGGGTGCCTCGAGGGATCTAGAGTCGTGGTTAGTAACGCCGGCATGGTGCCGGGGTAGTCTATCCACCCTTGGGTATGTGCGTGTCCCACGGTTTGTAGAGGTAGGTGGCAGGAAGTGACAGCCCTGTCCATCCAAAGGAACCCTCCACGTTCGGGCACGGCATAGGAGTACGTAAATAGGCCGGAGTCGCGAGGCAGACCTTGCGTATGCCGGATCTCCCGATGTTGCCTAGGCATTAGACGCTTGCTTGTGCCTGCATGACGCTAGATGATAGGTAGAGGTTGTGCACGCTATATGAATGTTGTACCTTTGGAGTAGTAGCTCGCTAGTCTAACTTAGCATTGCTTAGGATTGTCTCTCGCCTTTTATTAGAGAGAGTGGAATGCCTTCGTGTGTGTCACACTATCCCTATTATTATTAAACCTTACCCCTGCATTGGAATGTGGTTATATCACTTATCATTTGTAACACCATGAACATAAGTACTCTTGTCAACCATGTCTTCCTTTGGGAAAATATAAATACGATACCCTGGAATACTCTCGGGTGAAATGCTACAACGGGTTATCCGTCCGCTTGCGGATATTCTATTTAACATGACAAACCTTATAATTCATATCTAGTACTTGTTACTAGTTGTGGATTATTTGGTTAAATAGTGCAAGTGAACAATTCCATAACCCCCGGCGTCTCCCGCGGTCGCGTGTTTCCCGCGTGACCGTAAGATACGCCAACAAGCATTTCTGGCGCCGTTGCCGGGGAAGACATTGGTTAACAAGAATACAATGATTGTTCATGATTACACTTGATGTGGTTTAACCATTGCCCATGCAGGCTAACCTTGATCTGTTTTCTCTTTGATGTGAAAACAGGATAGTGTATGCGTGGATTCGACTTGCCGAAAAACTTCGTTGATAATCCCGAGTCACTTGTGAGGAAGACTCGACACCGCGTCGTCGTCTCCCCTCAAGTACTCTCGACAAGCGAACCCGCATCTTCCGCACCATCTACGTCAAACGTCATGGCTGAAAAGACCCTTCGTGAATACTCCGCGCCCACCGTCGCCAATGTGCCCATTGGACCCAACGTCGACGTTGGTGACGCCGGACTTAACATAAGGTCCAGCCTCATCACGATGGTGCAAGCCATACCCTTTTGTGGGAAGGCTTCCGAGGATGCCAACTCTCATCTCCAACAATTCCTAGAGATATGCAACACGTCAGGCACGGGAGAAGGCAATCAAGATGCTATCAAGCTCCGTTTGTTTCCGCTCTCCCTCCTTAGGAAAGCGAAACAATGGTTCTATGCAAACCGCGCCAATATTGACACTTGGGACAAATGTTCTACTGCGTTCCTCGCTAAGTTCTTCCCGATGGGCAAAACCAATGCTCTTCGTGGAAGAATTGCAAGCTTCCAGCAAGCAACAAATGAATCCATACCCGAGGCATGGGAAAGGCTCCAAGAATACACATCAGCCTGCCCACACCATGGGATGGAAGAATGGCTCATTCTTCAACACTTTTACAACGGGCTAACACCAACAGCCCGTGGACATATGGATGCCGCTGCTGGAGGAGCCTTCTTCTCCAAAACCGTTACTCAAGCAAAAGATCTTATAGAGAAGATGGTCTCCAATCAAGGGTGGAGCGATGATCGACTCCAAACACGCTCAAAAGGCATCCACTCTGTCAAGGAAGTGGACATGTTGTCCGCCAAACTTGACCTTCTCATGAAGCGTTTGGATGAACACACTTCAAGTGGTAGTGTTCGTGCATTGGACTCACACATGACGTGTGAAGAATGTGGGGATACGGGCCATATGGGGAAGAATTGCCCCCACACCCAAGAAGATGCGTTCTACATGAACAACAACAACGGGTATCGTCCAAACGGAGGTCAAGGATATAATCAAAATCAAAATAGAGGTAATAATTTTCCTGGTTTTTACAATAATCAGCCCTCTTTGAAAGATTTGGTTCTTGGCCAAGCTAAAATTAATGAATCAATCAACAAAAAGCTTGCTGCCAACGATAAAGTTTTAGAAAATATAAATTCACAGCTAGAAGGTTTTTCTTCCGCTTTCAAAAATCAGCTGAGTTTTAACAAAATGATAGAAACCCAACTTGCTCAGCTTGCTGCTCTTGTTCCTACCTCTAATTCTGGGAAGATCCCGGGGCAACCCGAGTCTTCTTTAGAAAATGTTAATGCGGTTACCACGAGGGGAGGAAAATCCACTCGGGACCCGCCATATCCTAACCATGCAGGTAACAAGGACAGGGTTGAAAAAGAAGAAGAAGACCCTTCTATCATCCAGAAAAAGAATGATGAACCAAAGGCAACCACTGGGAAAGAGGCACTAGAATTCCAAGACACTAGTTTCATGCCATTCCCACACAGAAATAAGAAGCCGAAGGTGGATGAACAATTTGATCATTTTGTGGAAGTCATCCAAAAGATTCATGTCAACGTGCCTTTGATGGACATGGTACAAGTACCCACATATGCACGTTACCTCAAAGACATCCTCAATAACAAGCGACCACTGCCCAAGACAGAGATGGTCAAGCTCACCGAAGAGTGTAGCGCGGCTATACTCAATCGGCTTCCAGAAAAGAAGAAAGACCCTGGTTGCCCCACCATATCATGCTCCATTGGGGCACATCACTTCGAACACGCCTTATGTGATCTTGGGGCAAGCGTCAGCGTTATGCCCAAAGAAGTCTTCGATCGATTGAGCTACACGGAGTTAACTCCTACACCAATGAGGCTACAACTAGCGGACTCATCAGTCCGCTACCCCGCGGGAATAGCCGAAGACATTCCGGTGAAAATCCGTGGTAACTTCATTCCGGTGGACTTCGTGGTGCTGCAAATGGACATTGATAAAGAGACGCCCCTCATCTTGGGACGTCCCTTCCTCAGCACCGCGAAGGCTCAAATTGATGTTGGGGCCGGAGAAATCCGTTTCTACATCAATGAGAAGGAGGAAAAGTTCGAGTTTCAACCCCGAAAAGAACAATGCTCGATGATCAAGATCAAGTATGGGCCAAACCCCTCAAACATCAAAGAAGTTGAAGTGACCCCGAGAAAGACGGATAGTCTCATTGCTCTTTGGAAGCAAATTGACAAACGTGAGAACCCGTCATGGTACCAACCCAAGAAGCCCGCAACAACAAGGCCGGGGTTATGGGTCAAGAAATCGACCCCTCAAATTGAGAAGCCACCAACACAACCCAAGATCAAACAAATGTGGCAAGTAAAGAAGGTGCAGCCATCTTCATCCTCTTCTCCAAGGACGGGACCGGCACCTCAAGAATGAGACGCATGGAGAAGTCCTTGCTCGCCGGACTTAAAACGGCGAAGCCCTGGCCGACAGGATAATCGGCATTATCATTTCTTTTGATTCCTTTTTGATTTTTTCCTTTTTCAAACCCACCACTTGCATTTAAAAACTTTAAAATCACCCTGCATATTTTATTTCACCACAAGAAATTTTTTTTATTTCAATCGTTTGAATTTTTCCGCCAGCATATTTGAAATTTTCATCTCGCCATGCATACAAAAATTAATCTCCAAAAATATTTGGTTCTTCAAAACTTTTTCACTCTTTTGTGCAAGGTTTTGGAGTACCTCTGTACCACTACAATAAATTTTTCACATGTTGGGATTTTTCCAACATTTTCTCTTCTAGTTTCAAATTTTTCCGAAAACCATTTGAATTTCGAGGCATGATTTTATTTGGAAATCTTTTTGAGCAAAATAATTTTGAGGAGTTTCTGGACATAGCAACCATGGTCAATCACCATTTGGCCGTTGGGGGCTGTGAGCCAAAAGGGATGACAGGAGGACCCCACAGGGAGTCGGCCGACCCCTCAATCCCAGGTCGGCCGACCCACGGTGACCGTTGGGCGCGCTCCCCTTTGCCCCAACGGTCACCTGCCCCATGCTCCTTTCAAAATGAGCCGTTATGGCTCGCCCATATAAGGAGGTGGCCGGCCATTGCTCTCTCCCCCTCACACACACTCATTTTCACTCCTCATTCACTTCATTCTCTTGCTCACAAGGCTCTCCATTGCTCTCACTTTGTGTTTGTCTCAAAGTTCTGCAGAAAAATTTCTCTCCTAGTGTTTTCTCAGTTTGTGTTTTGCTTTTGGTTTGCTCAATTTTCCCGAGTTGCGATTTTTCTTGCTCACAAGAACAACCGACGGTTTCGCCGATTTGATTTTTCATAACGTAACCCGTTCGGAGTTTTCGTTCTTGTGTTCTTGCTCTCTTTGTGTGCAGCCATGACCGGTGCCAAGAAGTTGTACGGAGCGTTGAAGAGGTCCCTAAGTTCAAAATCAAGTCCAAGCTCTTCACGCCGAAGCACTCGCTCGCGCCCCGCAGTCGAACCACCGCCAAGTCCACCACATGCAGCCGAAGAAGAGAGCAACAACGAGCATCATCTCCTCGCCGACACCGACCTCGACTTGGTGGGCGAGCAAGAGACGAACGCCTACGCACTTCTTCAAAACCGTATCTTTTCTCCTACGCGAGCATTTGACACGGAGCTGCTGCAACAAACAGGTATGGATGCTGAATTTTCTCGAGTATTCAAAGCTATAGGGTGAAAAGATTTTGCTAGTGTACATGAGCCGGGTTCCCGCTTGCTTACACTTCAGTTTTTATGCACCCTACGAGTAGTAGATGAGGGTATTACTTTCGGTTTTTCCGGGAAGAGTATCGTTTGAAATGGAAGGACCTTAGCATGATACTCGGCTTTAATACTCGCTGCAATGTTGATATTGATAATGCCCTTCCTGATTTTTCAAAGCTTGCATTTTGGAAAAGGATTACGGGTTTTTCAACATGTGTGCAGCCTAGAACTAATCACATCCATCACCCTACTTTGCGTTTCTTGCACATGTGGATCGGCATCACTCTTTTTCCTAGAAGTGATATTAGAATTGTGCGCGAAGATGATATGAAAATTCTTTATGCTATGGTTGAAAAGATTAAGATTTCTCCTGTCCAATACTTGATTCATCATTGGTTAGAAAATTTTGGGATGATGGGACCAATTGAATGCACCTCGTTAATTACACGTATTGCTGCGGGAGTGGGTGCCTTGCATGATGCTAATGTTGATTATATTTCTACACCCCGCGTACTCATAAATGAGGATTATCTTATTCGTGGTCATACACTTAAGCATGGTCCAAATGATTCCCTCATATTTTATTTTGTCGGGTATACAAACGAGTTTCGGTTACCTAACCCGGATCTTTGCTTGTATACTTGCAAAAATCTAACCATTGAGCTCCAAGAAATGGAGAGTGCGCGCAGGAGTATTTCTTCTCGCAGGAGGACGCGCAGGTCGGAGCAGCCATCAAGTTCCGAGGCACCCACACCGCAGCCCATGGCTCATGGCGGCCCAGGGTATGGTCACACCGGGTATTTTCCCGGTGCGTACTCAGCCCCGCCACCGCACATGGCCGGGGGCTCGGCGTGGCAAACCTCGGGGCATGACCCAAGGATGTTCACTCCGCAACAACAATGGGAGGAACACTCCTCCGACTCTGGTGCGACTCAAGGTTTCCACCTTGAGCAAGCGATGAACAACCTCTCCGAGCAAATGGGAAGGCTCGAGACCACGGCAGAAAACATCGACTACACGCTCAACCAACACATCCTGCAAACCCATCAGTGGCAAGAACGCACCGACACCCAGCTCACCAACCTCACCAACATGACGGAGCGGGGACAAGCCGATCTTTCGGCTTACTTTCGCCACATGGGGTTCAATCCACCAAACCCATGATTATATTTACATGACAGACTCACAAATTTCTTGCTAAATATATTTATTAACATTCAAAAAATATAGAAAATGATTATTTTCATATCTAAAAACAGTATTTACATATGATTATTTTTTAATGAGTGAAAAGTTATTTTATTGTGTTTAAACTAGTACCAATGCACGCACGGGTCTAAAAGGTTCAAATTAATATTTAAAATTTAGATGATAGTATAGTATAGCAGGCTAATAAAAAACTTTTATTAAGCAAACAAATGTATATGTCATTGGTAGATTTGTTAAATCACTAAGACTCAAAACATATATTCTTTATTAAAAATTCCAAATTACTACCTTCAAGTATAGTCAAAGTCTACATAAACCCCTAAACTATTTTTTGGTTCATTTCACCCCCCTAAACTATGTCACTTCGTTTAATTTACCCCTAATACAATTTGTCTTTTTTATATCACCATGCACAAGAGTGGCATTAGGTTCAAATTTTGCGAGATGATAGTAGACATTGCAACTCATGTTATAAAAATATAAAACAAATTTTATCATTATTTTGATGGGCTGAGGTATCTAATAATTAAATAATCATGGGACACAAATATTGTATTTAAAATGATGAGAAAAATTCATGATATATTTTTTTTTGACATACATTGTGATATTCTCTACATCCATGAAAACTTTTAAAATAAAATTCAATTTGTGCATGGAGAAATAAAAAAGACAAATTGTGTTAAGGGTTGAATCGAACCAAGTGACATAGTTTAGGGGGTAAAAGGAACCAAAAGATAGTTTAGGGGGTTATGTGGACTTTGGCTATACTTGAAAGGAGTAATATGGACTTTTTCCTATTATTTATTCACACGTTACTTATTTCTCTTTGATTATATAGAAGACAAAAGAAGAGTCAATGACATGGTAATCCACTTATAAGGAGAAGTCACAAGAAAATATGCATTGATCGTGCTTTGTAGGGTTCTGAAATGAAAATATTAGTTTATTTGAATGCACAAAAAATATAGGTGCAATCATAATATAATCCCTTGTAATATTTGAAGAAGATGCAAATGTTCTAACCTTGGGCCACCATAAGAAGAGCATAAAACATAAGGTTCTTATAATGAAGCATTTTACTTATTTGAGGATACTAAAACACTTGGCACGCAATCCATGAGCACATACGTGAGAGGAATAAATATGCACCACTCAGTAGAACTTACATCTCAAAGAACTGATGATGCTTAGGCGCTGTTTGGATCCTCTAGCCGGCTAATTTTAGCCAACTAAAATATTAGCCAGCTAATTTTTTAGTCAACTAATTTTAGAAGGTATCTGTTTGGATCCCTGACTAATATCTCTGGCTTTTGTACTTTTCTTGCCTTTTTTAGGTGTTACTTACCTTTTTTATATGTTTAGTCGATTTCAGTAGCTTTGAGGTGACTAGGGGCTAAAAGTTAAGGAGGGGGTGGGCTAAAAGTTTAGAAGATTTTAGGAGGTCATGTTTGGATGCAAAACTACTAAAATTAGCTAGCTAAAAGTTTAGAAGGTGGATCCAAACAGGGCTTTAGTTACATCTCAAAGAACTTGGCAATAAGAATGTGTTACACAGTAGAGCGAGAAATAAATAGACCTGTGTGAATTTTTATGACTGATATAGTCTGACATTGTATAGATTAATAATTCAACCATCTACAACACAAACAATCTACAATCCTCAAATAAATTAGTTTTATCATACTAATATTACAAAATATGCAGATAATTTTTTGTCCAGCATCTGTCGAGCATCTGTGGTAGGATTGAATTCCTTCGAAATCTTACTCAACTTTTGTAATATTACCTAGATTTTGTCCACCACCTTTCGTATCTGTAAAAACATAACAGGGGAAACAGACTACTGAAGGCATGTCTTAACGTAAATAGAACATTAGTGTCAACCTTAATACGTACCTACATAAATCACAACGATATGTGTTAGAAATCATAACAAGGTCTTTCTCAGAAAAAAAACCCTGAAGAATAATCAAAGAAGCGTGAAAAGGAATCGAGAAGATTGAAAAATAAAATTAAACAGGGTTCATCGCAGGCTAACAGGGGAAAACAAACCTGACGAATTACAGAACATGAGACAGGATGAATCGACATAAATCGGAGGAAACAGGACGAGTCTACGTAAAATCATACTACCTGTTGACTAATTATATAAGGAATCACATGCCAAAAATAAAAACAAATCACCAGTGGCAGAAATGCAGAGAAAATTGCATACATATTCCAAACGTATAGCAGCACACGGATTGGTAGATTACAAGGATAATACATACCTTGTTGCGTGGCTAGGTACTGGACCCAGTATATAATGCACAACTCCGTGATTAACTCGATGTCGCTTCGTATATAATGCACAGGCACAGCTCCGTGATTAACTCGACCCGCATTGATTTTTTTTTTGAAAGAAAAAACGTGATTAACTCGACCATGAAATCATCTAGTGCGGAGGGGTACACACAATTTTTTTTGGAAAGAAAATACGCTGCGGAGGGGTACACACAAATGTAAAACGTGTAAACATATGTGAAGGAATTTCCTTCATCTGGTAGGCCCTAGATGCCCGGTTAGATGGCAACATAGATAGGATGGCAGTATGCAATTGATATTTCTCACAATTAGTTCTTTATTTGTTTAGATACTCTATTTATACGTGTAATACTATTTGAAAATATTTGAAATATTACTTCATGTCTGTGGGGCCCATGTGTCAAGATATTGACAAGCACTCGTATTGACAAGCACCTCATATGATGTGTACATGCACACGTAGAGTTCCACGAACACAATAAATGACCCTCATTACCGACCAGTGACAGAGAAAACGACGACATCCCAGCTGGACACCGTGTACAACAACTCGGCCCTCATCAACTCCGGCGTCTGTCCCAGTGATGGAGGCAGAGAGCAGCGGCATCATGCAGAACACTGCCCGCAAGGCTGCCTTCATCCCTGACAACGCCACTCCCATTGGCCGTTGATCTCCTCGGACTTCTGTTTGTAGCAGTGGAGCAAGAAACACAGGAAAAAATCGTAGAGCACCAAAAAGAACAAGGCATAGCCAAAATAATAGCAACATCTTAGAAAGGGAGCACCAAACCCTAAATCAATATCCAAAAATCCGTGGGCAAAAAGAACAAGCAGATCCACACGCCCCGATCAAATCGAAGGACCTACATGCAACAGCCCAGCATGTGCCAAAAATGGTGGGGGAATAAACCATAGAGATGTGAAACCAGGGTGCAAGCAGAAAAGG
Organism: Eragrostis curvula; assembly: GCA_007726485.1. NCBI lineage: Eukaryota > Viridiplantae > Streptophyta > Magnoliopsida > Poales > Poaceae > Eragrostis > Eragrostis curvula. The sequence goes on from CM017440.1 coordinate 44,122,808, forward strand.
AAAAAAGGGGAGAGATCAGAACTTCAGGAGCATACAGGGAGGACAGTCGCCGGAGATCGCCGTCGTCGCTTACTGGCCAATCCTCGTACAGCTAGAGCAAGCGGCGAGGCAATCACAACGCGCAGATCGTCTGATCGTCACGCAGATCGTCATTGCGCTTCTCAGCAGGCGGCGAGGCGATCCTCGTCTGCGTGATTGCAAAGTTCGTCAAGGTGCCGGGGGCCGCCAGGGATTGAGAGGCGGTGAACCATTATCTTCCTCGATCACCAGCAGCAGTGAACCATGATCTTCCTCGATCGCCGCATGGGATTGAGAGAAACCGGAGAGATAGGAAAGTTGCATGGGAGATTGGAAGCCGCAGCGAAGCAGTTGGGTTTGTTGTAACACGCTATTGACGGTAGGGAACAAACACACAAAGTAGACAAGAGACAAGATACAATGTAGGGTGGAGCCTCCTCTTTATTATTCTGAATAAGCTGGTGATTACAATGCTTGGGGTACTCCACCATTTATACTCTGGGTGGAGGTTCTTCTTTCCTTTTAGGATGGGAACTCCTTTGGTAAATTGCCCACACCTTGGACTCGGAGTCGGATAGGTCCTTCAGAACTTCCTTTTCTAGTCCAATAGGAACTAGTAACACTCCCCCTTGGGCATTTTACGACAACACACATGTCTCATTAAAAACTCCTTCATAAAAACCCAGTGGAAAAAATAGAGAAAAGAGTACATGGTACCGTAGCTCTTAATTGCACACAGTACCTCGTTAAAAACCTCTTCTTTGAGAAACCTTCGGGTAAAACCTCAATGAGGGAAAAAGAGTACATTGCTTAATTCTTCTAGAATCTACTATTTTGTCTTCTAGACTATAATAGTAGGGATCATGTGCTCAAGGATGTTCTCCCCCTGATCGGCACACTTCTGTAAGCCTTCTCATACCTATTCCATGCCTATGCTTTTCAAAGGAGTGGGCAGGAAGGACCTTTGTGAACATATCTGCTAGATTATCACAAGAGCAAACATGAGTTACCATAATTTCTTCCTTCTGCTGCATTTCATGCGTGAAGAAGAATTTAGGAATAATGTGATTCGTGACCTTAGACTTAATATATCCCTTTTGTATTTATGCAATACAAGTTGCATTATCTTCATAGCTTTGCGATTTTTAGTTGCTTCGCGATTTCTAAGCGAAGAGTACTATTTTTGCATTGGCTTTCGTGCCTTTGATGGACAATAATTTCACAATTTCGCGGAAATTACTATCATTTTTTCATTTTCTGCCCTTTTCTGGGCGAAGCTTAATTTCTGCCTTTTTGGAGGCGAATTTTTATCGTCTTGTCTTGAATTACGACAAGGCTCCATTCCTTTATAAAAAATATAATTCCCTGATTCCTTCTGGAGTGTTCCTTCATGCCCTATATACAAGGAGTGTTTCCAGTTATCCGATCTGCTTCTTTTGTCTTCCTTTTGGTAGATATCGAATCCTTGTGGGATCGCCTTCCTCGTGGTGTTGTGAAGGTTCTCACATGCAATGGTTTGAAGCGCGGGGATAATCTTCCTCAGGAGCTTGTCGACCACTTCGCAGAGCTTGACAAAATTACTGAGAAGCATTCATTGGTTGAAGTTCCTGCGGAGCATGTTCCTCTTGCAGTGGTTCCTCCTGGTGTGATCATCATCAGTGATGACAAAGGTCCTGCAGATCGTTGCGCTAGGCCTTCGCCATGCTTCGGAGTTGCAAACCGTACTCGTAGTAAAACCAAGAAATAATCTGATGTTGTTTCTTTGATTTGAATCTTCGCTTGTATAGCTCTGCCCTGCCTTGTTTACTTTTTGGTTTATTGTAAACCCGCTGAGTTGGGTAATCATTGCTCCTAGTTAAATTCTGGTGTCTAAACTTGGGGGCCTTCGCTTCCTTTTTTATTGTTAACCTTGAGGCTTCGTGATTTCCTCCTGTTCTTCAGCTTCCTTGATTCCAGCGGCTTCACTTCTTTCTTTACACCTTGATGCTGGTGTGCTGTGTCTTCATTTCTTGACTAGGATAACTGGCGTTTGGTAAGATATTTGCTTGCTTTTGACCTCAAAGGCGCCTATGTGGATAGTTTGTGGCCTTGATGTCGTCTGCTATAATAAGGGTAGTTTGGATGCTTCTATCTCAAATGCTCTTCTCTTCTTTTGGTCGTGGGTTCGGCCCACGGGCAGCGCCAAATGTTGGGGGATCGAAGGTCCCTGTAGGACTCAGCGAAGCCCTCCAACGGGTTCTATCTGATTGTCTTGTCGCTGTGGTGCTCTTAGTGTATTTTGATGTCCGAAGGTCCTCTTGTGAAGCCCTCCGAAGGTCTTGCCGTCTGCTGCTCCTTTGGCGAAGCCCTCTTGATGTGTCCACATTGCCGGATGAAGGTTCACCTGCCCAGGCTGTCCCTTGGGTCTTTCACTATCTATAATCCCGAAGCCCTCAGTCGCCCGCGATGCTGGGCGAAGGGGTTAGAGATGACTGAGAAATGTGGACGGAGCAAATGAGGTGTCTCTGGTTCGTGGCCCGAAAAACCGATGTCATTACAGGATCCCTTCCTTCCATATTTATAGGAGGAGGAAAGATTGTTATTACAGTTATGCCATTAACCAATTCTACTACGGTTCCACAGTAGTCCTAACGTGATCGCCTGGCGAAACCCCTTCGTAGCCGCCCTTTATGGCTTCGTGGAGCTCAGGGCGCCTTCGCTGGATACAAAGAGCCTTCGTTGTCTCCTTCTTGCTTCGTCCGTCACCATGCTTGCGTCTTCTACCTTCGCCTGGTCCTTTACCGTGCATATTCGCAGCCATCTTCCCAACAAATGTGTTCATCTAGCTTTTAATATTCAATTAGCAGCAAAGGTACATATGCTTGTTGTTGAACGATATCATGAGAGTTCATACATCCCACCTCAAAATGCCATGCAAATAAATGTTTGCTTGTTAGATCCATATCTTCCTTGCATTGTCTCAGACTTTGTCTCACGACAAGGCTGCTGATCAACCGGAGACGGAGCCCTACAGAGGCTAAGTTGAAGATGAATCCCGATGGGTAAGCATCAATTTCTAACCCTAGATAAATTGATTCATGTTCAAACTGATTCTGGGTGACTTGTTGTGAAACATATGAACGATTTGTGGCAATTTGTTCTTTCTGTCTTCGATGGTTGATCTGAATGTGATTTTGTGCTCTTGCCATGTTGTTCTTTTTTTTTTCAAGTTGGACTGATGTTCAAACAGACAGGGGCAAATTGTCCAGAAAACAAGAGGGTGCTAGTTTCAGAGTAGACATGCAACTTTCAGTAGTATTTTCCATAAACGAGGAACTTTCGGTGCTACAGAACTAATTTTCCCAAATAAGAAAAGCTTATGTTGATTCATGTTGATGCAAAGTAATATTTAGGTGAAGTTGCATGTTGGTACAAGTTATTATGGTAGTGATACATGTTTAGAGCTATCCATTTACTATTTGCCTTTTTCTTAGAGAGTATTGTAAATTCCTTTTTTTTTCTCTCTCTATCTTATACAGGCATCTTCAAATCTTAAAGTAAATGGTGAAAAGATCTGAGCTGTTGATGGATCCTCTATCAATCTCCTTGACCATTAACGAAAATGGCCGAGATCCAATCGTAATTGTTCTTCTCAATGGACAGACTAGTATGGCTTGAATGGAATTGGCCGAGATCCAATCGTAATTGCACTTTTTTTTTACTATCACTTCATGATGATATTCTCATTGATTTATTGCTATTGGACGTAATCGTTTGACAAATGGTGGAGTTTGTTTGCCAAATTGGCAGCTTTACATGAATGAGTGATACTCTCATTATATATTTGTGTGTTCTTGTTGAGCCAATTTTTGTTAAACGATTGCTCTTCCAGCTTCCCCTCTGATGGCAACCTTCTTTTGTATAGGAAGGTTTAGACGCAAACCATATTTTGTTGATCAGTTTAGCTGTTTAGGTACTGATGTTGTTGTTGTACTAGGCTAGCAAACTCTAAATGTACCCGGCCTTCACTAAGACTGACTAGTACAAATGCACGTGCGCCACGCACGTGTTTTTTTTTAAAAAACATCATTTGGCAGGACCGTGAGCATTATGATGTACTTGACTAAATTATTTTCGTAGCATAGGAATCAAAATAATATTTAATTTATCCCCAAAAAAATTAAGTTGGAATATATTAGCATGCAGAAACATAATTGGCATAATGCACTCATGCCAACAATCACCAGTCAAATATCATTTTTACATAATAACACCACACTGCATTGCACCCTACAATCAAACCATATTTGGCATTTATTTTATTTCAACACCTAAAGAAAATTGTTGAGTCTTTAATTAAACCAATGGATTTATGTCAAGATGTCGAATAATAAAAGCTCCATTCAATTCGTCCGTCCATGCGCCTTCTAGACAACATTAAATACACAAGCTAGCTACGTACACACATACATCCTGACGCGCTAGATGCTGGAATGGGAGCAAGAGTTCTCTTAACCCTATAGTACCTGAACATATATTCAACATGTCTGAAAGGCATGATACCTGCAATTTGTTAGCTTCTGCTTCTTGTTGATGGAAGATGATGCTGCTAAGACAAGATCAATCTGGAAAGCCGAAAATCGATCATCAAGACAAAGAAAACTGCTAGTACGTGGCACGGCAAAATGGACTGGAAACTAAATTCAGTAACATGTCAATATGTACATCTTGAACAAATTTTCACTCATCATGTCTAACAATTTCTATATCAAAGAATGATGCCCAGTATATTTTCAGGGGATACATATTTACAAGTTCTACCCAGAATTTAATATACATGAAGTAGTACTTGGCATATTGCTTTGGGTTTTTTCAGCAAATCATCAACTGAATTCCGGTTCATGAAAAGAAGAACGAGAAAAATATAATATGAAATTGTACCAGATGTTTTTTCCCCATATGTATTATTTGCATTTGTCTTAAGGCCACATAGTACAGTCATAAATCCAAGGCAATATCCAAGCTATTACCTACTATGCCAAGCTAATCATATATGTAAAAGCTTCAGGACAACAACTTCTAATTATTAAATTAGAGTTTGTTATATATACCAACTAATTAAACCTTTCTTACTTTGTTAATTCAGAATATTAGAGTGCATACTTCTAGAAGGAATGTGTCAACCATACCAATGTCTGACTGTCTTTGACAGGGAATTAATAACAACCATACCATGCATCCATTTATTGACCTTACTGGAGAATTTCCAGCAAAAGTATAAAAGAATGGGCTAAAATAAAGTTGCAAATGCTATTGCTAAATTTGCAAAGGAATCTGTTGCTTCATTTTTTTTTGCAGTAAGCACTAATTGGAATGAAAGTGCTTGGTCAGAGTATATGAAAAGGTCAACCTGACTTCAAAATCACATAGAAAACAGTTTCATACTGAAAAATTGGCAAGAGATCACTACCTTCCTAAAACTCTTGGAATACCATTAGGCTGCAGACGTTAACATGCTTCAGACGTTTCAGCTGTCCCGTGGTCTAAGCAAAATTGATGTGTATCCAATGGATCTGCAAGCAGGATCACCGGCACATAAAGCAAAAAATTCAGCGACTGTTCCTATGACCTGAGAATGCAACAGATTATGCCGGAACTAAATATATTAATAGGTCCTTTCAAAAGACCAGTTGAAGAAATCCAAGTCTTAAAAATATTAGCATGAAATGGAAGTACAGAAGCACTTTTTTATTCAAAATTTATGCGTAAATTTCCATTGCCAACACTTCTATGTGTCGGCAAGCATCCCTCATCATCTCTTTACATAATAGTTATTGCTTCCAGGCTTCTCTGTTTTAGTTTATCTTCTCACACAGACGTCAATGCGATGCAATTCATGACACATGCTTAGTAGATTTCTTTGAACAGCACCACGGCAGTGCAATCCATGGGTAGAGGTCAATAAGGGACAGACAAAGCTATACGTTCTTCAAATTGATGGACGGAAGGTAACAATCGATTACCATGACAGTGAAGTACAGTCAAGGTACCTGACGCAAATTCCTCGAGCAACTCCTCCTTAATAATTAGATCCAAACATCTGCACGAACGCGGGGCAGGGCAACCTAGATACCATTTCTGCTCGTTTGTAGGTACCCGGAGTGGAACATCTGCGCAGCGAGCACCATCATGGCAGGGTCGTCGGCGCACGCCTGCTTGAAGGTGTCCTGGATCAGAAGCCTGAGAGGCAGTAATCAGACAGATTAGAAAATACTTGTTGAATCCTTGTGCTCACCCCGAATCCTTGCTGAATCCTTGCTGACTCCTTTCAGTGGGCACGTGATCTCAGTAATAAATTGCAAGTTACCACAGGACTAAGGAAACTATTAATAACATTGTCAACTGAGAAATTGCAACAGAACAAGGAAACTGTTAACAACTTCCTCACAAATATCAACTGAGAAATTGCAAGTTTCCTTGTTAATACATTTCTCAGTTGATAATGTTGTCAACAGCCTAGAGAATTTGTGTGAGACCAAGGAAACTATTAACAACATTATCAACTGAGAAATGTATTGGCATGACAAGATTAAAAAAAATCTCTTACCCAGAGGTCAATAAAAAATGGGGCGCAAAATATAACAGAAAAAGTGGCAAACAATGAATAGCTTTTGAATATAACCAAATGGCCTCTCAAGGATATTTGTGAGGAAGTCAGGAACTCAGGGGCAAACAGCCCTAGTCACATTACATGTTATTTGTTAAGCATTCCATAATAAAGTCATGCTTCATTAAATTATAGAGCCATCAACAGAGGCATCAGGAGATCAAAAAAAATAGTTAGCAAATTTGGCAAGCACACTAACCAACAGAGGCAGTACGTTAATACCTTGAACAGACCAAAGCCAATCTGCAAGGAATGCAACATCACCTGTTATTTTTGGCAGAAGAATGGAAAGACATCATATTTTGATAGTATTTGATTTCATTGCTCTCATTTTTAATTATCTGCAGCTTCTAGCTCTGTAAAATATTTTATTCTTATTGTACTGGAAACATGCATGGGGAGAAATCAAATTTTTAATTTAAATAAAAATAAAATAAAGATGAAATAGTTAGCCGTCGCAAAAGTTCCTTCCTTCTGTATGGGTGAATAGTCGTAGAGAAAAGATATAGCGTTTCATTTTATTCAAACATCATGCAATACATGGATATATAGTATTACCATTTTGGCCATATTTTGTTTACCTTCAATGATATTTGTGGGGGCTTTCCTACTCATCATGGTCCCTGTACCGATCAGGCTTGTGGAGACCAGACCGCTGTACAGGCACCTACGGCCACTCCGTCAATCTTACACCAGATTTATCGCAGACAATAAAGAAAATCCAAGGAATATTAAGAAAACCTCATGCATAACTGAACTGTGTTGAAGATGACATTTTCTGACTATATTCCCCAGAACAAAAATGAAATTGAAACTGAACGATCCAAGTTACTTACCATTTCACAAAAGAAAGAAGAAACTGGTCCAAGCATGGATGGAAATCTCCAGATTTATCGCACAAGCTGAAAAAAAATCAAATATCATTAACAAACATGATATTTCAAACCATACCTTTTTTATACAAAGTAATAACCAATATACTTTTGCTAAATGGTTTAATAAAAGCTACTGATGCAGTCTGAAAATTAGGAGAGTCTCAAGTATTCCACCCTATCTAGGGGCAGATGATCAGGAGAGGCTCGTGCGAAAATTATAATTGGTTACTGCATCAGTGCTATTCCTACAGTTTAAAACTTCCTTGTTATTAGCAATTGGGAAATATGTATAATGGAAACTTTCAAGTTATTGCTGCAGTTTAAAAATTCAGGAACATCTTACCCTCAGTGTTGATTGCACTTGTAGAAATACGCCGCGAGCTACAGAATCCAGAGTAGTTTATATATATTAATTTGCAAGCCCGAGGTTTCTGCCCTGCTTGCAAACTATAAGGGCACCTGCTTTGAAGATGTAAGCAAAAAACCTGTGAGATAGTCATGTAGTTCAACTTAAACTAAGATCGATACCCAAATCCACAAGTTCCATGCATCACAGATAATCTCATTTTGCATCAGAGAATGGGGGAGGCTACAGAGGGGTGCACCTGGAGGAGGGGTCGAGGTCGAGGAGGCGCAGGAAGGGGACAAGCTCGAGGTCGACGGCGGCGTCGAGCTCCAGGTCAGGGATGATGAGGACGTCCGTGTCGAGCTCCGATTCGGGGTCGTCGTCGCCCCGTGTCGTTGAGGAGGTGGGAGGAGGTCGTTGTCGTTGCCGGGCCGCGGGAAGCCATCTTCGTTGGGGCGCCGGGACGTTCGCTGTGGTGTTGTCCGTGTACAGCCGCGCACACCATGGTGGGCGACGGCGGCGGCTGCAGCTCTCCACCCCAGATTCATCCTCCTATCGCGTCAGCAGGTGGAGATTTGGATCGAGGTTTGGATGATAGGTAAGAATAGGTGGAGATTTGGAAGGAGATCAAGACCTTCACGTTCCCCTCCGCATGCGAAATATGCCGCTCTCCTTCCCCTAGGAGGGCGTACGCCCTCCACGCGACCGTCGCCGCCGCACGTCCTTGGCGGCCCGCCGCCTCGCCCAGGTCCCTCTCCTCTCCCTCTCACCGCTCTAGTTGGGCTTCTCGCTTCTCTCTCGGTCTCATCTGGAACAATCGATCCAAGGAATCGATGAAGAAGAATGGAAGTGAATCGAGTTGAAGAAGAATGGGAGCAATCGAGGAAGAGAAATGGAAGGCGACGAACCAAATTAAAAGAAATGTCGGAGGAATTTGGGCGAGTGAACACGGCCGGGCAGAAACCAACTCACGGTGGAAAAAGTTTTATGGATGTCAGGTTTTTTTAACGCGAAATGACGCCGAGCGTCACGCTCGCGTTACGGCCCCACTCCTTCAAAATTCCACGGAAGGATCCAATGGTATTTTAGATGGGCTCTTTTTTTTTTAATCAACGGGTGGATATATAGAAAGGGTAGATTGTGGCAGGTGAAAAGTGTATTTTTCTCAACTGGTTTTTTAAAGGTTTAGATAGACTCCAACAACAATGTGTATTTTTGAAAGGCAAATTGTCCTTTGCATTTGGGTCTACAGTATTTTCTCTCTCCATCAAACGACACCATCTCCAACAGCCGACGCACCGCAGCCGCAGCCGTCGCCCGCCAGCGCACAGCTGGCCACCAGCGCATCCAGCTCCCCGCGTTCCAGCAGCAGCTCGTCGCCTCCGCGCCTCACGCGCCCGCGCCGTCGTCGCTCCGCGCGCGCGCCCTCGCGCCATCGCGCGCACCTGCTCGTGCCGCCGCGCACGCCCGCGTTGTCGTAGCCTCGCGTACACGCGCCCCTGCCCCTCGCGTGCACGCGCAGCACACGCCCGCCTCGCGCCGCGCTCGCCCCCGCAGGGCACGCCCGCTCTGCGTGAATCGAGCTAATCCACCAAAATATGGAGCTCGTGAGGCTCAAATCAACATCGTGAGGCTCCAATCGAGCTCCGGGCGCCTCCGCGCGAACTCGCAACGCCGCCCAGCGCGCCGCCTCCGCTGCGTACGCTCGCGTGCCTGCGCTCCTCCCGCCGGGCACGGCTAAGACGACGGCGAGGCGGAGCAGGGGGAGGACGCCCGTGAGCACGGCGTCCGGGTCGGCGAGCCAGGGGCGCGCGCAGGTCGCCCGTTCCTCCAACTTGTCCCTGCGGGCCCGCGTCCTCGTCCTCCTCCACACGGACGCGCGGGCATGCGGGCTCGTGGCGAAGCAATTGGCCACACCTTCTTCAATTGGGGCACTCGCCTGCAGCAGGCTCCCCTGCCGCGACGAGCAATTTCGATTTGGAGTTCACGGCTGCGTTCGATTTAGATTTCACGGGCCTGCCCATTCCTTTTCGCGAGGAGCAATTTCCATTTTTTTTGTCTTTCGTTTCCTACTTGGGCGGGTGCTTCTTGGCCGTTGCTGCGGCTCAGCTCTAGAATTGGTCGTCGAGCACGCACAGCAGGGGCAGCATGGCGAGCTCGCGCGGTGCGGCAGTGGGGGCACGCACCGAGAAGCTCCTAGGCGGCGACGCAGAGCACAGGGTCACCTGCGACCCGTCCTCCCGCTCCTGCGCGTCCACGGCGCCGGCCTCGACTTCGACGCCGGCAAGCACCATGGCAACCCGGCGAAAGCTGTGGCCTTGGATCCCCCGGCGCTCAAGGAGAGGAAGGTGAAGCAGCGGCTCCGCGTGCTGGCTCTCCTCGTCCCGGGCTGCCGGAAGATCCCCGTGCCCGCACTGCTCGACCCGCCCGCCGATCCCGCGTGCTGCTGCCGCTCGCGCGCGCGGATGCATACCTTTGCCTTGTTTAGTTCAAACACAAGATTTTGATTTCAAGAAACACCAAGTTGATTGGCTTCTTTGTGATGCATAAGAAACTCTGGCCGTTTTGTTTAGTGTGCCATAATAATTCTGGAAATTTACTTTTTGCGGGAACGAGGCGGCGCTCTGGTGCTTGCCCGGGTCGGGGGTGGTCACTATTTGAAATAGGTGCATCTCCAACAAACTCTTTATCTCTCTTAATTTACAGGAATATAGATTTTGATAAAGAAATACCCTCCAACAGCCTCTTCAATTGGATATTCAAATATAGATATCTTCTATTCCGGATTTCTAGCTAGCAAAAGAGAGAGAGCGAGGATAGCTGTCTAGACCGAACGCAAGATATAGAAAAGCTGTTGGAGAATAAAAAGATATAGAGAGCGATTTTTAAGCAAATAACTCTCTAAATGATAATCATTTAGAGAGTGATATTTAGAAAAGACTCTTGGAGATGCTCTTATTCGAAATAGCGACCGCCCCCTGGGTCGTTCTTTGCCGTCCGATCGAGCACGCGCAGGTCAGATTCAGCAGGATAGCAATCGGTTCCCCTGCCCGCGGTCCACGCAGGCCGCCGTCCCGAAGTTGAGGATGAAGGCCCGTTGGCCATGACGTCGGCGGAGCAGCGGACCAGCGCGTTCATGGCGTCGCCATTCTTGTTGTGGTTGTACCCGGTGCGCTTCTCGCGGGATATATACCCAGCATCGGCAGCAGGACATATGTCCACGTCGCTGAAGTCAATCAGCTGGACAGCGCCTCCGCCTAGCTTGTCCATCCCGCACAGTGGGTCCGGCGACGGCGGCTTCAACATCACCTGCAGGATGCCATGCAAGTGTGGTTGACCTTGGCGTGGTCGGTCGCGGCCGCCGGCGGCCAATGAGCGCCATTCGCCATCCACATTGCCTTCTTCAACTTGGGCTGCTCTGACGGGTTGGCGCCGGCCTTGCGGAGAGGACGCGCGAGCGGATGTGCGCGGGCGCGCTGACCATAGAACGAAGGCCACGAACGAACGAACGCGAGTGCAAAACTGACGTGTCGGAGACGGACACGAACAAACGCAAATACATCGGACGCGTCGGAGACGGATAAAACGGAAGAATCAAAGCAAAACCAGCGCGGGGGGTACTCAGCAGACGCGGCTGACGAAAGATTAACCTTTTGACCTAAGGACCCCTCTACATTATTAGAAAAAAAACACCACGGTTTTTTTGGGATACCTTGTATGCGGTCCAAGATTTGGGATAAGCTCCGGAACAAAGAAATTATATATTTTCTTTTCCAGAACCATCACTCCAACAAAACCACTACAAAATAAATAGTGTACTGAACCATTTCCTGCAGGAAGGAACATGTACCTGATTGATTGCAGGTTGTCTATGCATTATACCATTTCCTGCAGGAAGTAATTACCATTAGAAAAAAAAATAGTTTTCAAATGATATACACCTTGTTTTCAACTCCAATACTTGATAATCCACTATGTATCTTTACTTAAACAAATCCTAAAAACAATATAACAACCATCACTCCAGACCTGTTGGAAGCATGAGCGAACATACCCTAACCTCAGCTGCCACGCTGCAATCAGTCAGGTTTGCATAATTTTGAGTGCTCACATAAAAGAGTGTAGGGAATTTGCAGCCTATTTTTTCGGGTTTTCAGTTGAAAATGATAACCTAAAATGAGTACTAATTACAGTTTTAATTAGACATGCGCCTGCACCTCAGAAAAACCTCACAAGCGCTGTTACGGAGCTGAATTTGTCTGCTGGTGCGCCCAAAATATTAAACTCGCTGCAGGCGCTGGAGCTTAATCTTGGCAAGCTTTGGCTGGCGAGGGGTGCTACTAGTCGTGAGAGTACGTGTCTCCCACAGATCCACCTCCATATTATGGTCTCGTGGGTGAGTACAGAGGATATCCCGTGATGGTGATGCCCCCGTGAAGCACACAGTCGGATTGAACAGGATCTAGAGGTGATCGATCGTGCAACCGCGTCAGAATTTTCTTCGTAGAAGTCAATGCGGATGGAGATGGGGAAGAGAACCGAGGAGGCGTGAGAGTGGGTATAGTGGGGCCTAGCTTTCGGTGTCAAGACCAGTGTGAATCTGGGGGTAACTAGCCACGTCCAGCCACAACCAACTCAACATAAATGTTCACAGTTTTCGCGGACCATTTTCACGGATTAGGATTCTCTACCTTTGAAAATGGTGACTTTGTGTACCTTTAAATCAACTACATGTGGGCTTTGAAATCACAAGACCCATGTGTCTGCATGTGTCAGTGACTCAAAGGCACATAAAGTCACCGTTTAGGTCATTCTCAGTGCATAGTTTCATTTGACAGTTACCTAGACTAATATTTTAGTATCCGGGTCTGTTGGGTTTCATTAGAATGAAACTCCTCTCCATTCTAATTAAACTTTCCCCTCTCTCTTCTTATAAAACTGCTGATGTGGCATAGAAATTAATGCTTATGAAACTCTCAAATGAAATCCCATTGAGATTGGCCTTACAATGCTAGAGGATTACTTCCATGTTCACCCTTTTGCATTGATTGATATGACCATATATATTTATTTGGTTTTGTAGGATATCAAACCTTAGCTTCAAGATACCAAAGCATTATCGCCGGCGAGAAGTGAGGCTGAAAACCAATACTTGTCGCATCAAAAAGTCAATTAAATGATGTAAATAAAGAATGCAGAACTACATGAGTTGGATAGCGCCACATTTATTTGGATGAACAAAAACATGAGACTTTAGCTTAAGTTGCGATATGGAAGCTTTATGTACAGGTCTCAAGCCGAGGGACAATAATTGTCACATCTGTACGTAAAGATATTAAAGGGGGGCATGCATAAAAACCCCATAATTGTATAGACGCAAATAAACTGGAAATTTAGTAGGTTGTATAGGATATCAATCGTTAACTTTTAGATACCAGAAAATTAATGTGCTTCTTTATTTCTATATAACCAGCAAAGATGCTCGGCAATGTGCACACTGGAACAGATCGAAGCGGAAAAGTTACTGGTGATTTTTCTTGTTCTGACAAGTGCAAAGAGCAACAGGATGAGGATCCTGTACTCGATAACTGCAGTCTCCTTGGCTTTTGTGATCATGTCCTCCGCGGTCTCGCCCTCCAGTGCTAGTATGTGGCAAACTACCCGACTTTGAGGTGTTTAATTCCTGCATGCATGCGCACCATTTAACTAAGCTCCGTTTTGCAGAAGGATCAGATCGTTGTATTACAGATGGAGGTCATGATAAAGATGGTTATGTTTTGTGGTGCTGCCATGACGACCATGGCTGCAGGAAGGAACGGTGTCCCATGAACTGCCGTCATTTGAATGGCCACAAGTGTGAAGAAGCTAAATGCGACGGTTCTGGCAAATGCTGCTTCAAACATCCGAGCTCGCCCGCTAAAGCCCCTCCACCTCCTCAATAGTAATGTTAAAATTGAAAAAAAAAAAAAGGAGTCTCGTTGACTGGGTGCTCTCCCCATTGCGGCATCTAGTACAGGTCCAATAATAAAGAATAAAATTATTTAATGCCTTGTGACCGGTTGTTGTGTTGTGTCCCATGCATGCCACCACCAGCTCGACACAAAGGTCACGGTTTCCTCACACATTTTCACCCCTCTGCATCAATTACAACTCAGAGACTCACAATATATTTATTTGGATTTGTAGGTTATCAAACCTTAGCTTCAAGATACCAAAGCATATATCACAGCAAGAAATGAAACCAAAACGTAGTACTTGTCGCGTCGAAAAGTAAATTAAATGATGTTAACAAAGAATACAGAACCACATGAGTTGGATAGCGCCATATTTATTTGGATGAACAGAATATCAGACTTTAGCTTAATTTGGGATACGGAAGCTTTATGTACAGGTCTCAAGCCAAGGGACAATAATAATCACATCTGAAAAGATATTAAAGGAGGCATGCCTAGAATGTATAGATCACTACATCACAACAGATAATTAGCGACTTTGGTGAGTCGGTAAAAATGGACTTATAGCGACCTACGACAAGTCGGTAAAAGTTAACAACGAACAATAAGTCGGTGATTCTATATTTACTTAGCGACCATCCGTTGGTGAATTTTTTTTTTATGATTGCAATGGAACGTAGGTTACGTCGGACGGTTTAGTCGGGAAACGAACAAGTTGGCAAAGTGAAAAACTAAGGAAGGCTGGAAAAAAAAAATCCCAGCCGTAGAAAGTCCAACCCTAACGAAATTCCTCAATCCCCACTCCAAAATCGCGCCGCCCAAAGTCCAGCCGCACCCTGGACCTTCCTCGCCGCCGTCACACACCCTGCGTGCCCCCGCCGCTATTGCTTAACTGTGCCGCCACGCGTCGACGGGCGCGCGCACTTCGCCACGCCGTCGTCGGGCCCGCGCACACCCGGAGCAGGCAGCGCGCGCGGACCCTGCTCCCTTCCCCCACACCGCTGTGCGCCCCTGAGCTGCGCGCACGCAGCTTCCCCGATGCCGAGCGCGCACTCTGCTGCTCCGCCACGCTGCCGCCCGGCGTGCGCGCACCCTACTCTGCCGCTGTGTGCGCCCCGTCCTTCCTCCCCACCCGTTGGTCCTGCGTATACGCTCCCAAGATCTGATGCCCTGCCCTACATTTCCCAAGATCTGCCGCCCTTCGTCCAGCTGCCGGCTATCTGCTCAGGTCAGCCAGATGGTATCATGGTTATGCTTCTCTCTCTCTCTCTCTCTCTCTCTCTCTCTCTTGTGATGTTGCAGCTCCACTGCCAGGTAGATCCCGATGAACTCGATTGGAATTGAAGTGCCGTGCAAATCATTTGATATGATTATCCCTGTTTGTCCATGTGTGAATCTGAATCTGAAAACTTTGTTTCTGTTGTATAAACAAATGTTTCAGTTGTACGCTAGCTAGTTGCATTTTCGTATAAGGGCAGTTAGTCTCTTCTCCCAACTCTTGCACCCTAGTGTGCAAGAGTAGAAATCAATCTGGGCCCTTGATTTTCTAAAATTAAAAGTAACTAAAAATAGAAAATAAATGCATGAAATAGGCAACAAATGCAATATCTTTTCACAAAAATTCAGGAATCAAATCGGCAATATTCCCTCATGGAAAATCACGTTTTCTCTCAGGCAACTAAGTATCTAAAAATCCGGATCTAATATCCATCACTTTCTTAAAAGAAAACAAATATCTGATTTTGCCAGACGCTCACACAAGGAAGGAAAATCTCCTCCGGTTATTCCCCATCGGCTACTTTGCCAGACGCTCGGCTCCTCCTATTGTTACGCTTTGGCCGTTGCACCATCATCTAAACATGTTAAGTGTAGGTTCAACTCACACACGTAGGTAACAGGTCTGCATCATGTGATCCTTTTTCTTTTCTTAAAACTTCAACTGATCAATTCAGTTAGCCATGCATGCTACGATTGTTTACTCACAGAAATTGGTACGTGAAACAAACCCATGTCACCACATGTGTTCAGAATCAATTCGATTAGTCGTAAACACATCCCACTGAATCCGACCCGGTCATTGGCAAGGGTTTGTTTCCGACAAAATAATTGTTTTTTGTGGGTAAATATAATTACATTAAAACTCAAACTTGAGGGGTAATTCATGTTCTTTGTTTTCATGGTCTGCATGACAACATGGGCGTCAAGAAATATTGTTGCATGGCACGCCTCCAAAAGAGAACACTGCATGTTCTTTGTTTTTGCATGGTAGCATGGCATGTTTCCTAAAAAATCCTATATCACGTCTATAAATAGAAATAGGCAACTAGCTAAATATCTGGTTAATTCGCTTTACATGGGTCTCTTTTCATATAATCATGCATACTTTCCAAAACAAAAAAGGAAAATAATAAAAGTCTGATATGGGTGAAGTCTTGCACCATCTTTTGCCTCGAGATCTACTTAAATGGACGGTCCACAGTTATTTGGAATTACCGGGAGCCTCGTTTAATGTGTAGGCTACTTCAGTTTTCTATGCTCTGATCCAAAATTTAAGTGATCCTTACCTTTCAATTGCTAATTTGTTTAGGTATGTTCATTTTTTGTTTAGGCATATGTTAAGCTAATAAGCTGCTAGGGACTAGTAACTTTCCTTGTGCCGAGTGAACCTTTACATTTGTGTCACAGCAGAGTCTTGTATGTGTAGATGCTTCATGACCTATAAATTCAATGACTTGCTCTGTTTCTGGTCTTCTAAATTGCGTTGTGTCTGGAGAAAAACTAGAATCCATGTTTCTTTGGGTTAGATACACTGTTTGAGTTTCCTTGGTAATTTTGTATTCTTGCAACAAAACTGACAGAAGACATATATAGTTTTCTTAGTTTGTCTTGCATTCTTACAACAAAACTGACTGAAGACTTGTATTTCTCTTTAACTGGGAGGGCTATAGAGGTTGATTTGCTAATCTACTGTGCCAAAGTCTGAAAATCAGTAAATGTCTCAATGGCTTCCATGTAAGGACAGATACAAATCGGATCATTGTTATGGAAAAAAGGAAGCAAGTCCGAAACCTTCTAAGAACTTGATGCTTTTTTCTGAGTAATTTTCTAATTTTTGTTCATACTTGCGTTCATGTAGCTCCATGAATAATCATTTACAGATTTCTTTTGTCATCATTTGTCAGGAGGAACGATGGTAGACGAGGGAGAAAAAACAAAAGAAAGCCAACTGATTATTGACAAGAGAAACGAGAAAAGGATGCGAACTTTAAATACATGAGCTGTTTCACAAGATGGTGTATGCGCAAACAAGAAGAGGGTGCATATGCAATTGGTGTGCAATACGCCTTGGGATGCAACATCGTAACTTGTTGTTTGTAATAGGATCTAGTATTGTTAACTTTGATCGAGCATCATGTCATACATGTCTGATTTTGATTGCTTGTGAACAGAATATGTACTTGTGATATGAACTAAATCAATGGAAGTTCATGGATTGATCCTTTTGATCTATAGATTGTCATTTATGTGCATGTTATTTGATTGCGGAGTATGGGCTACAATGATTAATCGAGAAAGTTTTGGGGGATTTATTGTAAATAATCAGTTTTAGTACTGCAACAGACTATAGGTTGGTAATTGTGGCAATAGCATCTGCCAGTGCGTCAGTAATAATTCTATTAGCATCGAACCATGCGTTGGTAATTCTTTACAATATCTCGGTACAAAGTGGTGCGTCGGTAAAAATTTTACCGACACCACTTATAACGACTCCCAGGAAGGCCGGTAAATGTCTTTACCGACTTCTGGTGTAGTGGACTTTCCATCAGTTGCCTAAATGTCTTTTGCGACTTTCCGTCAGTTGCCTAATTGTCAACCGTGGTGTAGTTGATGCAAATAATTAAACTTGACTTTGTGAGTTGTATAGGATGTCAATCGTTAATTTTTAGGTACCAGAAAATTAATATGCTTCTGCATTTTTCTATATATAACCCAGCAAAGATGCTCGGCAATGTGGACACTGGAACAGAGAAGCGGAACACATAAATGCGATTTTTCTTGTCATGACAAGTGCCAAAAGAGACAAGATGAGGATCTTGTACTCATAGTTTCCATCATTTCCTGTGCCAGTATGTGACTAACTGTTGGGGTATCGAAGGTCCCGGTTGGACTCAGCGAAGCCCTCCAACAGGTTATACTTGATTATCTTGCCTTTGCGAAGCCCTATGTTTTCTACGACGTCCGGAGGTCTCCTTGCGAAGCCCTCTTAACGCCTTGCCGTCTGTGTGCTCCTTGGCGAAGCCCTCCTGATGTATCTGCGTTGCCGGATGAAGGTCCTCCTGCCCAGGTTGTTCCTTGGGTCTTTCGTTATAGGTAACACCGAAGTCCTCAATCGCCCACGATGCTGGGCGAAGGAGTTAGAGATGACAGAGAAATATGGACGGAGTAAATGAGGTGTCTCTGGCTCGCGGCCCGAAAAACAGATGTCATTACAAGAACCCCTCCCTCCATTTTTATAGGGGGGGGGGGGAAGATCATTATTACAGTTGTGCCATTGGCTAATTCTATTACGGCTCCCAGTCGTTGGTTTAGACTTGCTGCTGCTCAGCATCCTTCGTGGCATGTTCCAAGGGCTTCGCTTGATAATATTTACCCTTTGGATGAATCAGGGAGCCTTCGGCATCATCTCCAACATTAGCCCTCAATTGTTGATGTACTTGGTGGAACCATAGTCAGAAGCAATTTATTTTTTATTGAAAAAAGGGAGTATGTCGTGTGCTTTCCTGATTCTTCCACGTGTTTGTCGTTTCCGATTGTACTTTTTTCCCGATTCCCGATGCGCGACTCGGTTCTATATATACCCGTTGTGATTACTTTGTTTCTTCTGCGCTGTGTTAGCCCACTGCACACCTTTTCTCTTTGCTAGTCCTGTGAAGAATGTCTCTTCTTCCTCAGACGATGTTGGCCAAACTAGTGTTTATGAGAAGGCCAAGATCCAAGACAAGAATTTGGCCATTGCTGCCCCTGTGCCTGATGCCCATGGATCGAAGGCTAAGATCCAGGACAAGACCCAAAATAAGGATCTCGAAGCCTCATACAAGGCTCAGATCCAGGACAAGGATATGGGCGAAGTTTCTGCATCAGGTTGTCTCTCATCACGCGACATGTCTAAACTTCGCCTAATTGCTGCTAACCTAGGGCCTCTTTCAGATTGTTCGGTGATTCAGCTCCTTCATGAGCCCGAGATCCAAACTCGCGACATTGTCAGCCATTCGAGAGGTGGTGAGCTTTTTCTTCATTCTGTTTTTGAGGCGATGCAGGAAGAATTTCTCCCTTTTGATGTGACTTTTGATTCAGCTGAGGTGGCTGAGGGGTCTTCGCTTGCTTGTGACGAGGTACCTGCTAATACCTTCATCATGAGCGCTCAGGCTGCTGAGCCTTTTGTTGCTGCTGCTAATAGGATTCGACTTCCTCAAGTGGAGGATGAACTGGTACTACAGGATGGTGATACCCTGTATAAGTCTTTACTATCTTCGCAAGTGAAGGTGACGTCCTTTTTTTTGTCATTAGTTTCTAAGTCTTGTTATCTGACACTTCTTCTCTTTCTTGGTTTCAGTCTCTTGCTATTACCCATGCCTCCCTTCGCCAGTATAGGGAGTTATCACAGATGAAAGCTGATTGGGATTTGCTTCGCAAAGACCTTAGCGTCCTTGAGACGAAGGTCAAAGAGAAGGAGGAGGCCCTTGCTCTTAGCGAGAAATGCTTTGCTGACCTTTCTTCTGAGAAAGAGGCACTCACTAAGTTTGCTAAAGACTTCGAGACGAAGGTAGCTTCTTTGGATAAACAGGTTGAAGAGCTTGATGCGTCTCTTGCGAAGGTCAGAAATGATAACGAAGATCTTTGCGGCAAAGTTGATGCCGCTGATTAAGAGCTTGCTGCGCTTACGAAAGCTGAGAGGCTTCGTTTATCTGGCATCTGTGGCCAAATCCGAGATGCTCTCGTTTCTGTGGGGACGGATCCTGAGCAGCTTCCTGAAGATGCTTTGATTGAACATTATCAAGCTTGGCTTACTACCAATATCCCCTATGTCGTCAAAGCTTGCAGGACTTTTTCAAATAACGCTATGCATCTTGCTATTCGGGACCTCTTTCACTCTCTTGAGGCTGGGGGAAGTGACGCATTGGCGAAGGCTATCTGTGACTCCTTTCCCTTTATCTCTACTGACACCACCCCTCCCTCTTTGATCGGAGCCCTTGTTAAGTTTGCTGACCATATTCTTGAGTCTTTCTGGAGCAGGGTTATTGCGATCGGTCGACAACCTCAGAGTGAGGTATAAACTTTTTTCTTGTTCGATGTATGTGTGGGATATTTTCCCTTCGGACTTGTATTTTCTAAGTGTGCCGCGAAGACATGTGTTGTAAACTTATCATTGTTTTTATCTTTAATTTTTGTTTTGATTTTGGACTTTAGGATTCCTCTGATTTTTCTTTGAGCGAGTTTGCGACTCCAAGGCCTTCGTCTGATGCCTTGTTGAGCAAGCGTGCTTCTCCAGAGTCTTCGTCTGATGTCTCCTTGAGCGAGTTTGCTACTCCGGAGCCCTCTTCTCTTGGGTTGGTTAGTAATGAACCTCCAATTGAGATTTTCAGTTCGCCTTCGGAAATTCATCTGTCTAGTGATTCGGATCCTTTGTCCCCTGTTGAAGGGGGCGTGGACTCTTTTACATTCCATCCTGGTAGCCTTGTGGCTATTGGTAGGGTTTATAATTCTGGTTCTAACGCTTTCGAAGGGCATCGTGGCCGTGGAAGGCGAGGTTCTCGCGGACGCCGCTCTCGGGGTGGCCCTTCTTCTAGTCAGGGCTCTGCTAGGAAGAAGCGTGGTGGTCGAAGCCGTCATAGCATTCCTGCTGACTTTGAAGGTTCATCTTAGCGCTTCGATGCGGCTTCGCAGGTTGAGCTCTTCTGGGGTAGTTGATCTTGTTTTTCAGAGGCCTTACTCGCCTTCGAGCGGCTATAATTTTGATGAGTTTAGTATTGTCTATCAGATGCTAATAGAGTTAGGTCTTATTCTAAAGCAGGAACCTGGCGATGGTTCCCCCTGAATGTTATTTTTATGCTTCTTTAAGATGTTTTTTTAAGAAATCTTTTTGGCACGCTTCGTTAGAGAATAAGTTTCTTCAATATTTCTGCGAAGCTTTTTTGCTTATTGCGCGATGTTCTTTTGTTTCTTTGGTGAAAATCAAATTTTTTGCGCTTGTGTTTGAGATACTGAATACTTGTCCAGCAAAGATATTTTCTTTGAGGGTTTGTTCCTTGGAGCGAAGAGTGACGTTTTCCCTTTTTTGGGAATTCTTTGCTTCGTTAGATGATTCTTGACTTGTCTTGGATTTTGCTTGTTTTGGCTTTCCTTTTGTGAAGCCGTAACAAGTTTTCAAGGTAGGATTAGCTTTTTAGCTTACCTCTTCGATTCATGTCTGGGGGTTTGGTATCATCTCTTGTGATACGTTACCCGAGAATTGGGTTACACCAAGTTCTGATTTGGTGTACCCTTTGATTTGTTCTAGGCTTTTTGCCTGATATCATTTGTTAAGCTCGTGGCTTTGCCTTTTTTATAAAGCTCCTCTCAGCAAATTGCTCTGGAATTTTTTGAGGGTAAAAGATAACTATAAAACTGTATTACAGTCTTAGAGGGTGCCTCGTTAAAAAACCTCACACCCTTCGCAGGGCTACCCTTGTGAGGAAAAAGAGTGCACCCCCCGCAAGTCTTTTATGTTTTTACACATAAGCATTGTTCGCTCTACCGAAGAGTCGTTCTGTTGACTCTTGGTAGAAACGGTTCACGAAGTCTTGCCATAGCTTCGTCAAGTTCTTGAGGCCGAAGATCTTGTATGCCAGTATGTCTTGTGCCTGTTTTATGAGGTGGATATTCTTCCTCCCTGGGGTTTCATCATTCTCAATGTTTCTTGCCTGGAGCTGATCTCCGAAGACCCTAATCACAGAGATTGGTCCTGAGATCTTCATGCACAAATAGGCTTGATGTATTACAGCTTCGAACTTGTTGATGGATCCTCTTCCGAAGATTGCATCATAGGGGTAGATGATGTCGACCACATCGAAGGTCACATCTTCAGTCCTTGCATTTTCTCCTTCGCCAAAGGTTACTGGCAGAACGATTTTTCCCATTGCTTGGATTATTTTCCCAATAAAACCAACCAATGGAATTCTGGCTGGTTGTAACGTTTCATTTTCCAGTTTCATTCTCCTGAAAGTTGAAGCGAAAAGGATGTCTGCAGAGCTTCCCCCATCGATCAATATCCTGAGGACATCGAAGCCTTTAATATTTGCCTGGATCACCAGTGGGTCTGAATGTGGTTCATCCAAGTCTCTTGCGTCTTCCTTTCCAAAGGTTATGTCGACATGAGACCATTTTGTTTTGACAAACGGGGCTCCAGATGATACGTGCTACACCCTTCGCATATACTCTTTTCTGGCTCTTTTTTAGTCCAGCTGCTAAGTTGAACCTCCGGTAATGGCGTTTATTCTTTGCCTCTGAGCTCCACTGTTAGCTTCGGAATGCCCTCCATTATTATGGTGGTTTGTTTCTGGTGGTGGTGGTAATGCTGCCAAACTCTGTGGTTGGTGGTAAGTATATTGTTGCAGTTGCTGCGAGGCTTCTCTTGGGTAATTGACCACGTGATTTACAGAATGCGAAGGATAGGCAGGATGTGAGTTGTTTTGGGACCAATCTTCGCGGTAGTTACTTGTGTGTCGAATGGCTTTCTTTGCTTCTCTGTTTGCGAGCCAGCTTTGCTTATATGCTTGGATGTCTCGGCATTGCTTTGTTGTGTGCCCTTTTCCTTCGCCGTGTAATTCGCGGAATACAGTTCGGGAGCTGCTCCTCTGACTGTCATCTTTATTCCGTTCTTCTTGTTCCTTGTCATGGTTACTTCGCTCCTTCCCTTTTTCGTCTTCCCTGGTTCTCTTTTCGTCTCCCCTTTCTTCTCTATTTTCCAGGTTGTGAACCCTTCGGCTGCTGTGTTCCCTTGAATTTTCTTTGTTTTCGTCATGCCTTCGGCTTCGACTTGCTTCCTTGTCTTCTTTGGCTTTCTCCTCGTCCCTTAGTTGTTGCGACTATTTCTTTTCATCATCTTTCTTCCTTCAATTCATCATCCGATCTTGCGTATTTTTCGAAGATGTCAAGCAGTCCGAAGATTATGACTGGTCTTTTTCTTGCGAGCGAAGAGTGGAAAGGACCAGCCCTCAGGCCTTCCATTAGAGCGTCGATAACTATGGATGCCCCTACACCTCTAGCCTTCGATTTGATTTCCATGAACCTTTGCATATATTCTCCGAAGCTTTCATCATTCCGTTGTTTGCATGAGAACAATTTTCCCTGATGAACCTCTTCGGCTTGAAAACCTTGAAAGTTGTTTATGAATTCCTTTCGAAGCTCGGACCATGAGTTAATTGGCCAGGTTCTAATGTGGAGAACCAAGTCTTGGCTGTTCCCTCGACTGCCATTACTAGCGCCTTCGCGTATGTTGAATTTGTGCCTCCCCCGGACTCTACCGTAGCTTCGAAGGACATAAGGAATTCCCTTGGATCTGACTTCCCCTGATATGCTTTTATTTTTGCATTTTGAAGTTGATGGGCCATGGCTCATTTTGCAGTTCTTCACTTAGTGGAGAGTTTTCATTGAATGTTAGCTGCGAACGGCTGTCTTTGCCAGAGCTGCTTACTTCATAGACGACCTTCCCTTCGGTTTGCTTCTTAGGCTTGTTCTAATTTTATTGATCTAACATCTTTAGGTTTTCCATGTCTTCGTTGAATTGGTTGAGTCTTTATCCATTTCATTGATTTCCCTTTGTGTCTGTCTTATCTTTTGCAGCATATCTATCTTTATCTTCGCCTGCCTTTCGATGATAACCAGTTTTCTTTCTCTTTCCAGCCTTTCCTGTTCCAGAATGCATAATCGCTCTGCTATGGAGTTAGCTTCATCGTCTTGCACTTCTTCATCCTCTGGAAGGGTTTTTTTAGCGTTAGGGTCTTCGCCGTTGCTAGCCTGCACACCTCTTTGGATTTCCTCTTGTCTTGCCGCTTCCTCAGCTCGAGCCGCTTCGGCCTGCTGTTCTTTTTCTTTAGCGAGCCTAGCTTCTTCCTCTCTAGCGAGTTTTTCTTTTTCTACTTCGATTTCAGCACGCTGTGCTTCAGTGTCTGTTGTCTTTGAAAACTTGCCTCTGGCCAACTTGCACGTGGTCGTGGGTTCACCCCGCGTGTCGGCGCCAAATGTTGAGGTATCGAAGGTCCTGGTTGGTGAAAGTGCATGTGCACCCCTAGTGGGTTTTGGTGTATTGTATGACAACATAATTAAAGGTCTAATATTCTTTATGAGTATATGGACAGGTTGCAAGCAATATATGTACAATGTCTCTCATGAATACACTCTTTGATGTACAATTGTTTGAAGAAAATAAAGACCATGTGGGCAATATATGATGAAAAGAAATGAATTATTTCAAATACAAGATTCTATATCTAGTGGCTTTCTCATGGTCAAGATGAAGGATGATCAAGTGCTAAATGCCAATAATGATTATATATTTGGAAGCAACTTGATCAATCAATAAATCAATCATCAACACAAAATTGGATGCTTAAGGATGATGCAAAGCAATGTATGGCTTAAATAGCAAGAAGGTGAAGGGTTGACATGACTTGGTCACGATGAACCATAGTTAGGAGAAGGGCAAGCAGGAGTCTTGGCGCCGAGGCACCTAAAGTATGGTGAAGGGCAAGTAGAGTCCATTTCGATGGACCGTTCAAGCTATATGGAGTATATGTTGCTAAGTATCAATTATTGTCGAATCATATAGAATTGAAGTGACTAGGAATTGCAAGAATGGATATTGCTTATTTGGTTTGAAAAATTCTAAGTCACAAGCTCACTTGAGTATAGGTATGCCGCTCTATCAAGAGGGATGCTACATGGATAGCTAGCAAGTCTCAGTGCTCAAGAATAACCCAAGTGAGAAGAGTGAAACACTATGCCCAACACTTACACCCTGCTTATGAGCCTGGCAAAACCGGAAGTTCCGGTTTGCCAAACCGGAAGTTCCGGTTTTAGCAGATTTGAATCCTAACGGCTAGTTCTGGAAAACCGGAAGTTCCGGTTTGTAAAACCGGAAGTTCCGGTTTGTACTGGCTAGTTTCCAACGGCTAGTTTCGGGAGAATGAGTATAAATACCCCACCACACCCTCTCTTTGAGGGTGCTGACTACATCCACGAATATATTCATAGCCATAGTGTCCTAGAGCTCTCCCCAACCTCTCTTTGTGAGATTTGTGAGATTATAGCTAAATCCTTTGGATTGGGTTGAGAGAATTTGATTTAGAGAGCACAAGAGAGCATCCTCATACTTGAGCATTTGAGCACTTCGCCTTGAATCCGTGAAGCATTTGTTGCTCTTGGAGGTGAAGCCTACTAGACGGCTAGGTGTCGTCCCTAGAGCTCCCAAGCTTGTGGTGAGCCTTGGGAAAGTTTGTGGAAGGCCCGTTTCACCTCCGCAAGGAAAGAAACAAATAGTGGAAAGGAGGAAAGTGGTTGAAAGAAACCCGGCTCTTGAGTAGAGCTTCCTCAACGGAGACGTAGGCAGCTTGGAGAGCAAGCTGCTGAACTTCGGGAAACAACTCCTTGCGTGCTTCACTCGGTTTGCATTTGCTTTACACGTTCTTGTCTTTTATATGCAAATCTTGATCTACTAGGTTGCTTGTGTAGTTGAGCTCTTATCCTCTACGTATATTGTTACTAGAGCTCTTTTACATACCCTAGTAGCTTTCTTTCAACCTAGAGGGAACCGGGGATCGAAAGATCTGAACTTCTGTTTTTCTGTCCCGAGAAAACCGGAAGTTCCGGTTTGCCAAACCGGAAGTTCTGGTTTTGACAGTTTCAGTTTCCGCTGCAGTTTTAATTGCTTAATTTCGTACATCGCCTATTCACCCCCCCTCTAGTCGACATCAAGGGACTTTCAGTTGGACTCAGCGAAGCCCTCCAACAGGTTATACTTGATTATCTTGCCTTTGCAAAGCCCTCTGTTTGCTACGATGTCCGAAGATCTCCTTGCGAAGCCCTCTTGACGCCTTGGCGTCTGTGTGCTCCTTGGCGAAGCCCTCCTGATGTATCTGCGTTGCCGGATGAAGGTCCTCCTGCCCAGGCTGTTCCTTGGGTCCTCCTGCGAAGGGGTTAGTGATGACAGAGAAATGTGGACGGAGTAAATGAGGTGTCTCTGGCTCGCAGCCCGAAAAACAGATGTCATTACAGGAACCCCTCCCTCCATATTTATAGGGGGAAGAAAGATCGTTATTACAGTTGTGCCATTAGCCAATTCTATTACGGCTCTCAGTCGTAGGTTTAGACTTGCTGCTGCTCAGCATCCTTCGCGGCATCTTCCAAGGCCTTCGCTTGATAATATTTACTCTTCGGAATAATCAGGAAGCTTTCGGCATCATCTCCAACACTAACTACACGACTTTAAGCTGTTTAAAATGTTCCAACCGCACTAGGCAATCATTGGAGGTGGAGGAGATGTCGAACTTCATCATA
Organism: Eragrostis curvula; assembly: GCA_007726485.1. NCBI lineage: Eukaryota > Viridiplantae > Streptophyta > Magnoliopsida > Poales > Poaceae > Eragrostis > Eragrostis curvula. The sequence continues at coordinate 44,149,241 of CM017440.1, forward strand.
TATTGGAAGTCCGTATCGCAGGCTGCCATCACGACGAGTGCTACCAAAAATGCCATGATTTTACAGCACCATATCTGAAGAAGTCAAATGTGTAATGAAAAGTGCTGCTTCAAACTTTCGACGTTGCCTCCTAAGTCCATCCTCAGCGTATGGTTTTATTCACGGTTACCGAGACTAATATTTTGGTAACCGAGCCTGTTGGGTTTCATAGGAATGGAACTCTCTCTATTAAAATAAAAATTTCACTCCTCTCACATCATAAACTTGCTGATGTGGAATAGAAACAAATGCTTATGAAACTCCCTATGGGATCCCATTGAGACCGGCCTAACGCCCTTCCTCCACCTCAGTTGTAATGTCATACCCCATTTCTGGAATATGTTGTGCATCCTGTATCAGTCCCTGGATCAGTAGCTGATACGCACAATAACACAGATATGATAATCAAAAGCATACTTCGAATTGGTAAATAAGCATAATACCTGATATACGACCCTTAGTGGCGGTACGACAAGGAAATATCCAAATCCAACCAACCAGCTAACGGTGAAGCAGACATCGGAAACCTTGGCCCAAAGCCACAAGCACACTTGAGATGCAGAACTGAAAACCCAATCGTCGTCGTCTCCTACGAAGTCTTCTCCTACTAAACCAACAATCGCAAACGCGTGAGTACATAAGGTACTCAGCAAGCCCTACACTACACAAGGGTATATATACATGCATACTTGGTCTTAGCAAGGAGGAGGCTATATGGTTTATTTGCAGAAAAGCAAGCTTTATGCGGGGTTCACTAAAGCAAGACGATGATTCATAGATAAAACAGGGAGTTGATTGTCAATATTTTAGTTGGTTGGCCCTGGGGGAGTATGGAGCCTTCCCGCCAGTTCCCAAGTTTTAGTTGGGCCTTCTGACCTGAAGGATCATACCGACCCGGCACACTTGCCATCACTTCCAAAACACGGGCTGACTACAACCCACTCACACGTCAAGGAAAGAGAGAGATGGCTAATCCATACGTGCGCAACGATAATGTGTCATATGCCGTGACAACGTCCATCCGGATGAATTTTACACTCTGCAGAGGTTGTACATCTTTTCCCACAGGCTATGCACTCTTGTACGGAGAGCAACATAACGCCTAGTCCATATCCTCCGAGTAGTCTCGCAATTCCACCACGAAATCACACTCAGGGGCTTGTGACATGAAAGGTCACACACTGGCACTGTACACCTGTAAAAGGGTACGTCATGCTCCTGTAACAAATAGCAGGATCCTATAACACATACCAGGACGGGCGGCACTCCCGTAACCTATAGCGGGTTCCGCGAGCCGGATCATAGGTACGTTTCCTATGTCCTTTTCCTGAGCTTTCGTTGCCTCGACTGGCCTCCAGATGGCATTTGCAAGAATACCAGAAAGATAGGGTAGGTCCTTCCCATAGGGGTTCCGTGGTTGTACGAGAATCATTATGTTTACGGGCGTCAGAACCGGTCCTTATATGGCCAGGCAAGCACCATATCCCACACTAGGGGCCTACAACACCAACATCCATTCACTAGTGGCCTTGCCCGCAATCCAACCCATCCCATCATCACCGCCACCATCAACATCATCACCTAACACAGTTGTGCTACTCCCAAACCCATTATATATCACACACACCACCAAACTCATTTAACACTGTTGTAAAACATATATGTGTGTAAAGTGTAGCAATGTAGAAACATTGCAGGGGTCCTAAGCATTCTAGTAGCAAGGTAAAGGTGCCATCGTAGAAATGATGGAACTATGCTAGGGTTATCAAGGTGACAGGTAAACAAAGGGGTAAACAAGGATTCAGATATTAACGCCTAAATAACAGACATCAATATCAATAAGCAAGTAGGTCCATAGCTACACAAGCAGTAAAATAACAAGTGATGCATAATACTAGAGTAGGCTCTATAGGTGCATTGCGAAAACAGTAGGTTCAATCATGATCAAGGAGATGTAGAGCTTGCCTTCACTAAAGGCTTCTTCTTCACGTCCTCGTAATCCGGGTCCTCAGATTCTTCCTAGAAGCTTGTCTCTTCTGGCTCGTCCTTCGTCTTGGACTCTTTGGCCTGTGCTTGAAGTTTGGGTCTTCTGGATCTTCTTTGAATTTTTCGGGCTCTTCCTCAAATCTCACGTAGCTAGCGCATACAAATACAGCGTATAAACAAACTACCGTAAAGGAAAATAAGATCAGAAAGAACCAATTAAGATCCGATTGAACTCCAATAAGAACCAATAGAACAACGAAGAAAGACAAAAGACACAAATCATGCATGATGCATTAGGTTTTACTTTTGGGAGGTCTTATTATCTTAATGGAGGCTATTGGGGGTGATGCATTGAGCACTAGGGCTTTTGATGTGAATGAGAGATGCTAAACCATGATAAATGCATCCTTGCATGTGTGTAGGTAGAAACGGCTTGTGTACGTGTTCTTTGCCCACTTGCAACACTGAGTCTTTGTATAGGTCGTAACCTATATAAAGGTTCATGCAACAAACGTACAAGTGCAAGGTGTGTCACTTTAATTACCTACTTATCTTAAGGTATTTAACTGATGGTGATTAGCTACTAATTGTTGACTAAATTGATTAATTACTAAGACGAAGCTTACTAATTATATGTCATTAGCTTAGCGCATAACGGTGGTACGTGTACGTGATCATGTATGATATGAGTGCTCGGTTACAATTAAAATACAAGAATCAATCAAATAAGATCAACTAGCAATTAAAATAGAAATGAATAATAAATCCAATAGGTTCCAATGAAAGACCACATATAAACAGGAATGATAAATTAATAGAGTTTGGTAACGATAAGTGGTAACCTGGATTTAAGATTGATTGAGCGGTGATTGAGCTAGGTTAGGCTTGTAGTTGAGTTGCGACAAAAATGGGTATTAGGTTTCAAAGTGATATGACAGGAAAGATTGGTTTGGTTTATTGCTAGCGAGTGAGGGTGTATGTGTGACATACAAGGTTGAAGTGAGATGTGTGGAGGAAGATATCAGGCTTTAAGGGGAAAAGATATTGCAAGATTGGTTAGGTTCAACGCTAAGAGATGAGCTAGCATTGGTGACATGCGGTGTCGATGTCAAATGATTGGCCAATAAGGAATACATCAAAAGAGAGTGAAGTTTAAGGTATTCGGGTCTGTTGGTAGCTTATTGAGGCTGTAAGAATAGCACCAAAGGGTACTACGCGTTGCTACGAACGCGTGAGCTCAAGAATCGCTCAAAACGGAGTTACGGTTGAAAAGATATGGCTTTGAAGGTTCTAGGGGCTTACTTGCAATTACAGAAACATACCGAGGGCATATCTGTAATTAACGAAAGGTTTTAGGGACTGAAATGTAATTACAGAAAGATCAGGGGCCTCGGTGTAAAAAGACAAGGGCTAAAAGATAATTATAGAAAAGTATAAGGTTGTTTTTGTGAAAAGATAGGGCTTAAACAGAATTACAGAAAAGGTCAAGGGCTTATCTGCGAGAATACAAGGGCAGGGGATTTTCTAAAATTTTCAGATTTATTTCTCTACTGGAAAATCGTGGACCGGGTTCACAGGCTCGTGGACCAGGAGGGGTTCGCGGTCCACGGTGAACCAGATCAATCTGGAACGTTGGATTCGAAACGGAAGGATAAGATTTAATGAAATCGAAGGGGTATGTGGCTTCTAATCTTGATCGTTGATTGGGAAATGGAGGGTTGAGGCTTCTCCGGCGAGGTGGGTGGCGGCCGGAGCCAGCAGCGGCGGTGGCGCCATTGGAAGCTCGCCGTTCCGGGGCTCCGGTGGCCCAAATCGAGCAAGAAAAGACTAGGAGAGAGAGAAGGGCATGGAGATCTCACAGAGGGGCGCGTCGACGTCGCGCGGGTCCAGGACGCGCAGGGACGACGTGAGGCGGCGGCAAGTTGGCGGCGCTCCACAGACCGGGGGCTCCGGTAGCGGAGTCGGGCGGAGAGGGAGTGCAGGAGGGGCGGTGCGATTCGGCGAGGCTCGTCGTCGTGCCTTCGTCGACGGAGGAGCTGGGGGCGCCCGGCGACGAGGATGGGGCGCGGCGTGCGGCGGCGGCGGCGCCCGGTGGTGGCGCGAGGTGCTGTGGACGAGGGAAAGCGGCGCGTCGCGCTTGTGTAGGCCGGGGAGGCTCTCAGCGACGAGGTGAAAGTGGGGCGCGCACGTGCTTGGCTGAGCGCGGTCGGGAAGGTCGTCCTCGTCGAGCACGTGCGGCGATGAACGGCGGCGCTCGGCGAGGATAGTGCTCCGGGGCTCCTCAAGCTCCGGGAGGGGGTGCGAACGAGGTGACGGAGCATGGCGCAGCTAGCACGCGAGGATGGAGGCGAGCATCTCGCCGGAGTGGGCGAATTTGAGGGCGGCCGACAATGGGGAAGAAAGGGGGAAAAAATAAGAAATTGGGGCTGTGTGGTGCTCGGAGAGGGAAAATGAGAGTTGGGGAAGGGGAATAGAAGCTCGACGCTCGTTTTATAGGCGGAGGAGGGAAGGTTGCTTCGGGGCGAAGGGAGCTCGCCGGAGTTAAATGTTGGCCGCGTTTCGCGGCTTCCGTGCAGCACGCGACGCGGGGATTGGCTCAGGGCGCGGCGCGTGGGGTCGACGCAGGCACGGAGGCTTCGCGGTTGGCCGGGCGGCGCATGCGCGCGTACGACGACGCGGCGGATTGGAGGAGCGGGAGGTCCGGCGGTCCGACGGCGGCGTCGGTTGTTATGTCCACTGGTACGGAGGAGGAAGAAGGGGAGGTGGGCCGGACTGGGCCGTGCCGTGTTGGGCTGAGGGAGTTGGTGCGGCCCACGATTGATTCTGGAGAAAAGAAAAAGGGAAGGGGGAAGCTGGCTGGGCCGAAAGGAGAGGGAGGAGGGTTTCGGCCCGAAATAGCTTTAGGAATTGGAAATAGGTTTATTCTGTATTAGGATTTGGGTTTGATCAAATTTGAATGAATTTCAAATTTAAACGGGAGGCAAAGCCCAAAAACATACAACAATAAAAACAGTGGACTCCAAAATGCATATGATGAATTTTGGGTGCAAAGTTAAAAGTCAACATTTTAAATTCAAAGTGGATTTCCTAGATTTTAACTTACAATTATTTTAGTTTGTTGTAAATTCAAAAGTTTAAACTTTTAGTGAATTTTAAATGAAAGCAAACACTTGAGCACACTTAAAAGTTTGGTTGCTTTGAAATTTTGGGGTGTTACAGAGCTACCCCACTTAAAAAGAATCTCGTCCTCGAGATTCGAACGAGCTTCTGGATGGTGTAGAGCTTCTCTTGTGTTTTCTTGCTTCATGGTGGTAACATCCAAAATTTCACCGGGAACTTCTTAGAGTTGTGGCTTCGATAGCAGATTCTTTCCATTGGAGTGGTCTTCGGTACTGTCGATCGATGTAGAGGATGTACTTTCTTCACGGTTGTATGGGGTTCCTACCCCACTTAAAAGGATTTTAACTTGGGTACCAAGGATAACATTCGGTTGTTTCTCGGCTTATCTTATCCAAAAGATTTAGACTTATCTCATTGTTCCAAGGGCGGCCTTTCCAAGTGCCTTTATTTTCAAATTATCCTCAAAGATAGGTTCACGAAGGACTTTACCAGACTTAAAAGGTAAGTACATTGATATCACTTGAAGTTTGCTCTTAACCCGACATATAACCCACAGATATCATCACCATACAACTCTTCATACAACATTTATTGATATTACAAGGCATGGAGTTCAACAGACTGCTTTTCTTACAACACTCTTACATAAAGTTTGCCAACATCGATGCTCAACTCAGGATACGATAGACTTGTGCTTCAAGTGAGGTTGTCACTCTTTGTCTTCTTGTGTGACAGCTCCAGGGCAATCTGCTGCAAAGTGCCCATCACGCTTGCGGCACAGGTAGCACTTCTGATTTCTTCGTGGTACCTTCTTTCCTTGTGGTTTGCCTTCACTGCTCTGCCTATAGGTATTGGAATTCTTAGAACCAGCAGGCGTTGCACGCGGTTTATTTTCCTTCCTTATTTTGTATTTCTTCTTCTGAGAAGATTTCCATTCCTGTACTTCGCTTTTCCTTTTTGGATCACAAGGTTGGATCTCATTGCTTTTGTCATTTTCCTGATCTGTCAGTGCTTCTTCAAGCAAAATGGCTCTATTCATCAGGGTGTTGAAGTCTGGATAGTTGTGAGTGACCAGATGTACTCTCAGGTTATGGTTGAGACCTTTTCTGAAGCGGTTCTGCTTCTTTTGATCTGTGTTCACCTCATCTGGGGCGTAACGAGACAACTTCATAAACTTTCTAATGTACTCATTCACTGTCATAGATTCCTGCTTCAGATTACGGAATTCATCTGCTTTTATGTCCATGATTCCTTCTGGGATGTGATATTCACGAAAGGCTTGTTGAAATACCTCCCATGTAATATCATCTTGCCCTGCAACTGTTTCCTTGAAGTTATCCCACCATTCTGCAGCAACTCCAACTAGTTGGTGAGTGGATAACATCACTTTCTCTTGGTCACTGGCTGCGACTACATCGAGCTTTTTGGTAACATTTTTCAACCAATCATCGGCACTAAAGGGTCATCATCAGTGCTCTCGTAGACTGGAGGCCTGAGTTTCATGAATTCTGTTATCTTAGAACTCATTCCATGATTGCTTTGTTGTTCCCGAGAAATTAACTCCAGGAGTTGAGTCTGCTTGGCCATCACTTCTGTGAGGTTGACCGGTGGTGGTTGAGGCATCATATTACTATCCTGGTTGTCGTTGTTGTCGGTCTCTTGGTTGATTTCTTCTTCTTCTTCCTGGTGAACTGCCTCGGTTTCTTGATTTATTTCTTGTTCATTGTTGACGGTCGTTACCGACCAATTTCGACCATCAACTAGCTCAATAAACAAGAAGGATTGGACATTCTTTACACGCATTTTATTTAAGAATAACCTATTTCCACATGTACCTCTAGGATTTAGTGTGCAGGTGGAATAAGGGAGAAATCCAGGTGAAATCATACCCCAAGGCGACGAATCAACACTTCTACAAAACAACGTTCGCCGCGGGAATACAACTCCAAGACAAAAGGCCAAATCTCGTCAAAGTCCAATACAACTAAGGCCAAATGCACCTGGACCAGAGAAGTAGACCCAGAGGGGGAGCCACCTGCCAAAGCCCAGCCCAGGAGGGGCCAGGCACAGGTCGGCCGACCCCCGCTGGCCAGGTCGGCCGACCTGGCAGGGTGGCCCCCTGGGCCCATCTTTCTATGGCGGTTTGTAACCGACCTCTGGAGGTCGGTTCCCCCTGCATTAAATGCCACCGACCTCGGGAACCGCCTCAAAGTTGCCGACCTTCAAGGACTATATAAGGAGGGGTACCCCCCCTCCTTCGAAGACACACAATACACAAGGATCATTCCCTCCTCCTCACACTCGAGCTAGAGGCAATTCTAGGTAGTGCTAGGCTGAGTAGTGGGCTGCCCTATTGCTCCCAAAGTCTTGTGGAGAATTGGGTAGTGCTCTTGTATCCTTTCTCTCTCTTTGTAAGACTTGTTATTTAATCTATGGAATACAAGTATTCATATAGTTGTTATGAGCTTGCTAGTTCTATCATGATCTTGTATGATCGTTCGTTGTTCGTTCATGCTCATTCATCATTCGTTCTTCGTTCGTTCATACTCGATCATCGATTATTCTTGAACTTGCTTAATCGTTCATCGTTCGTCACTCGTTCTTGAGCGATGAACGCTTATGCATGACTTAGTGCTAGCTTTGATCCCTTTTATCTAGTTTATGCTAGTTAGGCTAGTTGTTCTCATGTTTAGGCATCGGGCTCATTGTCCTGCAAAGGTGCTCTAGATTTATCACCCCGTTGATCCGAAGGGTTGGGGGTGCCTCGAGGGATCTAGAGTCGTGGTTAGTAACGCCGGCATGGTGCCGGGGTAGTCTATCCACCCTTGGGTATGTGCGTGTCCCACGGTTTGTAGAGGTAGGTGGCAGGAAGTGACAGCCCTGTCCATCCAAAGGAACCCTCCACGTTCGGGCACAGCATAGGAGTACGTAAATAGGCCGGAGTCGCGAGGCAGACCTTGCGTATGCCGGATCTCCCGATGTTGCCTAGGCATTAGACGCTTGCTTGTGCTTGCATGACGCTAGATGATAGGTAGAGGTTGTGCACGCTATATGAATGTTGTACCTTTGGAGTAGTAGCTCGCTAGTCTAACTTAGCATTGCTTAGGATTGTCTCTCGCCTTTTATTAGAGAGAGTGGAATGCCTTCGTGTGTGTCACACTATCCTTATTATTATTAAACCTTACCCCTGTATTGGAATGTGGTTATATCACTTATCATTTGTAACACCATGAACATAAGTACTCTTGTCAACCATGTCTTCCTTTGGGAAAATATAAATACGATACCCTAGAATACTCTCGGGTGAAATACTACAACGGGTTATCCGTCCGCTTGCGGATATTCTATGACAAACCTTATAATTCATATCTAGTACTTGTTACTAGTTGTGGATTATTTGGTCAAATAGTGCAAGTGAACAATTCCATAACCCCCGGCGTCTCCCGCGGTCGCGTGTTTCCCGCGTGACCGTAAGAGACGCCAACAAGCATTTCTGGCGCCGTTGCCGGGGAAGACATTGGTTAACAAGAATACAATGATTGTTCATGATTACACTTGATGTGGTTTAACCATTGCCCATGCAGGCTAACCTTGATCTGTTTTCTCTTTGATGTGAAAACAGGATAGTGTATGCGTGGATTCGACTTGCCGAAAAACTTCGTTGATAATCCCGAGTCACTTGTGAGGAAGACTCGACACCGCGTCGTCGTCTCCCCTCAAGTACTCTCGACAAGCGAACCCGCATCTTCCGCACCATCTACGTCAAACGTCATGGCTGAAAAGACCCTTCGTGTGAGGAATGCGGGGATACGGGCCATATGGGGAAGAATTGCCCCCACACCCAAGAAGATGCGTTCTACATGAACAACAACAACGGGTATCGTCCAAACGGAGGTCAAGGATATAATCAAAATCAAAATAGAGGTAACAATTTTCCTGGTTTTTACAATAATCAGCCCTCTTTGAAAGATTTGGTTCTTGGCCAAGCTAAAATTAATGAATCAATCAACAAAAAGCTTGCTGCCAACGATAAAGTTTTAGAAAATATAAATTCACAGCTAGAAGGTTTTTCTTCCGCTTTCAAAAATCAGCTGAGTTTTAACAAAATGATAGAAACCCAACTAGCTCAGCTTGCTGCTCTCGTTCCTTCTGCTAATTCCGAGCAGATTCCTGGGCAACCAGAATCTCTCATTGAAAAGGTTAACGTTATCACTACGAGAGGAGAAATGTTCTCTCGTAAGACTAACCATGCAGGGGAGAACAGGCAAATAAGAGAAGAACCTTCTACAATAAAAGCTGATCCAGGCTTTCCAGTAATCCCTTGTGCAATCAAGAGATTCCACTTCAAGTACGCATTGTGCGACCTTGGGGCCAGCGTGAGCATTATGCCCAAGGCAATCTTCGAGCAATTAAAGTACAAGTTCCTCACGCCAACAGCGATGCGGCTACAATTGGCCGACTCATCCTTTCGCTTTCCAATGGGGATTGCGGAAGATGTGCCGGTATTCATAAGAGGCCACACCGTCCCGGTGAACTTTGTGGTGCTGGACATGGATATTGACAAGGAAACGCCCCTCATCTTGGGACGTCCCTTCCTTAGCACCACAAAGGCCCAAATTGATGTTGGAGTTGGAGAAATCCGCCTCTACATCAATGGGAAGGAGGAAAAGTTCAAGTTTCAACCCCGAAAATAACAATGCTCGATGATTAAGATCAAGTATGGGCCAAACCCCTCAAACATCAAAGAAGTTGAAGTGACCCTGAGAAAGACGGATAGTCTCATTGCTCTTTGGAAGCAAATTGACAAACGTGAGAACCCGTCATGGTACCAACCCAAGAAGCCCGCAACAACAAGGCCGGGGTTATGGGTCAAGAAATCGACCCCTCAAATTGAGAAGCCACCAACACAACCAAAGATCAAACAAATGTGGCAAGTAAAGAAGGTGCAGCCATCTTCATCCTCTTCTCCAAGGACGGGGCCGGCACCTCAAGAATGAAACGCATGGAGAAGTCCTTGCTCGCCGGACTTAAAACGGCGAAGCCCTGGCCGACAGGATAATCGGCATTATCATTTCTTTTGATTCCTTTTTGAATTTTCCTTTTCAAACCCACCACTTGCATTTAAAAACTTTAAAATCACCTTGCATATTTTATTTCACCACAAGAAATTCTTATTTCAATCGTTTGAATTTTTTCCGCCAGCATATTTGAATTTTCATCTCGCCATGCATACAAAAATTAATCTCCAAAAATATTTGGTTCTTCAAAACCTTTTTCACTCTTTTGTGCAAGGTTTTGGGAGTACCTCTGTGCCACTACAATAAAGTTTCCACATGTTGGAATTTTCCAACATTTTCTCTTTTAGTTTCAAATTTTTTCGAAAACCATTTGGATTTTTGAGGCATGTTTTTATTTAGAAATCTTTATGAGCAATATTTTCGAGGATTTTCTGGGCATAGCAGCCAAGGTCATGAACCATATGACCGTTGGAGGCTACAGGCCAAGGAAGGAGCCAGTGGGCCCCACAGAGGGGTCGGCCGACCCCACCAGGACAGGTCGGCCGACCTGGGCTAGCCGTTGCTGCCCCCCTCCTTTGCTCCAACGGTCACATTGCCTCTCCAACGTTCGAAAACAGCTGCAATGCTGCAAGTATAAATGGAGCTGGCCGGCCATTGAGCTCTCTCCCTCTCATTCTCTCATTTTCACTCCTCACACACTTCACTCTCAAAGCTCCCAAGTTTTCCATTGCGCTCTCTTGCTTCTTGCCTCAACATTCTGCAAAAATCTTTTTCGTTGGTTTTAGTGTGTTTTCAGTTTGTTTTTGAGGATTGCAAGTGCGTTCTTACTCACAAGAACAACCGACGGTTTCGCCGATTTGATTTTTCCTAACATAACCCGTTCGGAGTTTTTGTTCTTGTGTTCTTGCTCTCCTCGCTGCAGCCATGTCGGGAGCAAAGCGGCTGTACGGATCGTTGAAGAAGTCCCTAAGCTCAAGCTCAAGTCCAAGCTCTTCACGCCGAAGCACGCGCGCGCGCCCCGTGGTCGAACCACTGCCAAGTCCACCACATGCAGCCAAAGAAGAGAGCAACAACGAGCATCATCTCCTTGCCGACACCGACCTCGACTTGGTGGGCGAGCACGAGACGAACGCCTACGCACTTCTTCAAAACCGTATCTTTGCTCCTACGCGAGCATTTGACACGGAGCTGCTGCAACAAACAGGTATGGATGCTGAATTTTCTCGAGTATTCAAAGCTATAGGGTGGAAAGATTTTGCTAGTGTACATGAGCCGGGTTCCCGCTTGCTTACACTTCAGTTTTTATGCACCCTACGAGTAGTAGATGAAGGTATTACTTTTCGGTTTTTCCGGGAAGAATACCGTTTGAAATGGAAGGACCTTAGCATGATACTCGGCTTTAATACTCGCTGCAATGTTGATATTGATAGTGCCCTTCCTGATTTTTCAAAGCTTGCATTTTGGGAAAGGATTACGGGTTTTTCAACTTGTGTGCAGCCTAGAACTAATCACATCCATCACCCTACTTTGCGCTTTTTGCACATGTGGATTGGCATCACTCTTTTTCCTAGGAGTGATATTAGAGTTGTGCGCGAGGATGAAATGAAAATTCTTTATGCTACGGTTGAGAAAATTAAGATTTCTCCTGTGCAATACATGATTCACCAATGGCTAGATAATTTTGGGATGATAGGACCTATCGAGTGCACTTCGTTGATTACACGTATCGCTGCAGGAGTAGGTGCTTTGCATGATGCTAATATTGAATATATTGATACTCCTCGCATGCTCATAAACAAAGATTATCTTATTCGCGGTCATACACTTAAGCGTGGTCCAAATGATTCCCTCATATTTTATTTTGTCGGTTATACAAACGAGTTTCGGTTACCTAACCCGGATCTTCGCTTGTATACTTGCAAAAATCTAACCATTGAGCTCCAAGAAATGGAGAGTGCGCGCAGGAGTATTTCGTCTCGCAGGAGGACGCGCAGGTCGGAGCAGCCATCAAGTTCCGAGGCACCCACACCGCAGCCCATGGCTCATGGCGGCCCGGGGTATGGTCACACCGGGTATTTTCCCGGTGTATACTCAGCCACGCCACCGCACATGGCCGGGGGCTCGGCATGGCAAACCTTGGGGCATGACCCAAGGATGTTCACTCTGCAACAACAATGGGAGGAACACTCCTCCGACTCTGGTGCTACTCAAGGTTTCCACCTTGAGCAAGCAATGAACAACCTCTCCGAGCAAATGGGAAGGCTCGAGACCACGGCGGAAGACACTCAATACGCGCTGAATCAACACATCCTACAAACCCATCAGTGGCAAGAACGCACCGACACCCAGCTCACCAACCTCACCAACATGACGGAGCGGGGACAAGCCGATCTTTCGGCTTACTTTCGCCATATGGGGTTCAATCCACCAAACCCATGAGCAAGAACAAGCTTGGGGGGAGACACCATGCCCCCCGCTAAGGTATCATGTATCGCAACTTGTATCCCTTTCCTTTCATTTTTCCTTGTTCCTGCTTCTCATATGAAAAACAAAATAAAAATAACAAAACTAAAAAGAACAAAAATAATTAGTGTAGTTTCTTTTTATGTGCTGTAAAAATGTTTCTTTTCCTTCTATGTTGAGATGATGAATAGTTGCTCTGCCGTATTTCTCTCTTGTGCCTAGTTTATAACTTAGTATTCTCCAAGTTTTGAGTTTGTTGGCTGAAAAAAAAATACTTGCTTAGAACTTGAAACTTGTGGGTAGCATACGCTTGCACTGAACCTAAGTTGTTGTGAGAGATGATATGGTAAAAAGAGCTGATGCAATCTTGTTCCAAGTTAAGCTTGAAAACTCCGAAGCTTTTTGTTTTCGAAAATCATAAAAAAATTTATAAGTTCCTCAGTGATGATAAATTCCTACCCAAGCCATATGTAGTACTTAATGAAAAACCTTACATATGCTGCTTGTCATTTCATTGAGCTTTATCAAAATTGTGTGACCCTAGTGAGATGCTCTCCATACTCTCATGATCAAGATCACGTACACATTCCACCTCATATGCTAAACTTCTACACCGGAAGTTAGCAACATGTCATACCATCCACCAAAATAAAGACACTCCTCACAATTTATCACCTCTCTTGAAATATCAAAATTAGGCATGGCTATGCAAAAGAAAGAAAGAAAATAAAGCTCACAGAAGATAAGCATGAAAAGAAAAAGAAAATTTATCTGCTCTCAACTTGAGCATGGAAAAAGAAAGAAGAAAAGATAGCCATGCCCCAAAATATAAAATAAAGAGAGGTGAACAAAAAGAGGAGTAGTCACTTACACCACCATCCACATATACACACTTGCACATCTTGATCTTTGATTGTATGACTTGCTATCTCCGTGGATCCACTCTTTTGGTTTTGCAAAATATGAATGCAAGTATGCCTCTCTTCATATCCTACCTTGAGCTCCACAAAAGCCTATTAGATGTAGGATGAGGCAACACACATGCCTTGGTGAGGAATGAAAACACCACTTAAGCGATTCGAGAGTATCACTTGAGGAACTTGGTTTTATTTTTGAAAATCTTTTTGAAAACCTCCGGAGAATAAAACCAAGACAAGGAATGAGAAAACAAATGCTCGTACACCGTTCTCTCTCTCAACCGCCCAAGGTGAAGTATAAAGCAAAAGCCCCATAAGGACTAAGGGAAAAGGGTGAGTTACCTTGGCCAACTTATTCAACTCAAGGATGAGTATCTTTGTTATACACTTGGTACCTTTGAGAAGTAGGCATTGTAGCAACTCCTGATCAACAACCTAAAGTCCTACTTCTTGCTCGGGACGAGCAAGGGGTAAGCTTGGGGGAGTTGTTGACGGTCGTTACGGACCAATTTCGACCATCAACTAGCTCAATAAACAAGAAGGATTGGACATTCTTTACACGCATTTTATTTAAGAATAACCTATTTCCACATGTACCTCTAGATTTTAGTGTGCAGGTGGAATAAGGGAGAAATCCAGGTGAAATCATGCCCCAAGGCGACGAATCAACACTTCTACAAAACAACGTTCGCCGCGGGAATACAACTCCAAGACAAAAGGCCAAATCTCGTCAAAGTCCAACACAACTAAGGCCAAATGCACCTGGACCAGAGAAGTAGACCCAGAGGGGGAGCCACCTGCCAAAGCCCAGCCCAGGAGGGGCCAGGCACAGGTCGGCCGACCCCCGCTGGCCAGGTCGGCCGACCTGGCAGGGTGGCCCCCTGGGCCCATCTTTCTATGGCGGTTTGTAACCAACCTCTGGAGGTCGGTTCCCCCTGCATTAAATGCCACTGACCTCGGGAACCGCCTCAAAGTTGCCGACCTTCAAGGACTATATAAGGAGGGGTACCCCCCTCCTTCCAAGACACACAATACACAAGGATCATTCCCTCCTCCGCACACTAGAGCTAGAGGCAATTCTAGGTAGTGCTAGGCTGAGTAGTGGGCTGCCCTATTGCTCCCAAAGTCTTGTGGAGAATTGGGTAGTGCTCTTGTATCCTTTCTCTCTCTTTGTAAGACTTGTTATTTAATCTATGGAATACAAGTATTCATATAGTTGTTATGAGCTTGCTAGTTCTATCATGATCTTGTATGATCGTTCGTTGTTCGTTCATGCTCGTTCATCATTCGTTCTTCGTTCGTTCATACTCGATCATCGATTATTCTTGAACTTGCTTAATCGTTCATCGTTCGTCGCTCGTTCTTGAGCGACGAACGCTTATGCATGACTTAGTGCTAGCTTTGATCCCTTTTATCTAGTTTATGCTAGTTAGGCTAGTTGTTCTCGTGTTTAGGCATCGGGCTCATTGTCCTGCAAAGGTGCTCTAGATTTATCACCCCGTCGATCCGAAGGGTTTGGGGTGCCTCGAGGGATCTAGAGTCGTGGTTAGTAACGCCGGCATGGTGCCGGGGTAGTCTATCCACCCTTGGGTATGTGCGTGTCCCACGGTTTGTAGAGGTAGGTGGCAGGAAGTGACAGCCCTGTCCATCCAAAGGAACCCTCCACGTTCGGGCACGGCATAGGAGTACGTAAATAGGCCGGAGTCGCGAGGCAGACCTTGCGTATGCCGGATCTCCCGATGTTGCCTAGGCATTAGACGCTTGCTTGTGCTTGCATGACGCTAGATGATAGGTAGAGGTTGTGCACGCTATATGAATGT
Organism: Eragrostis curvula; assembly: GCA_007726485.1. NCBI lineage: Eukaryota > Viridiplantae > Streptophyta > Magnoliopsida > Poales > Poaceae > Eragrostis > Eragrostis curvula. The sequence goes on from CM017440.1 coordinate 44,164,604, forward strand.
TGTACCTTTGGAGTAGTAGCTCGCTAGTCTAACTTAGCATTGCTTAGGATTGTCTCTCGCCTTTTATTAGAGAGAGTGGAATGCCTTCGTGTGTGTCACACTATCCTTTTTATTATTAAACCTTACCCCTGTATTGGAATGTGGTTATATCACTTATCATTTGTAACACCATGAACATAAGTACTCTTGTCAACCATGTCTTCCTTTGGGAAAATATAAATATGATACCCTGGAATACTCTCGGGTGAAATGCTACAACGGGTTATCCGTCCGCTTGCGGATATTCTATGACAAACCTTATAATTCATATCTAGTACTTGTTACTAGTTGTGGATTATTTGGTCAAATAGTGCAAGTGAACAATTCCATAACCCCCGGCGTCTCCCGCGGTCGCGTGTTTCCCGCGTGACCGTAAGAGACGCCAACATTCATCATGGTGATCTGCCTCGGTTTCTTGATTTACTTCTTGTTCATCATGGTGATCTGCCTCGGTTTCTTGGTTGTGAGCTGCAGTTGGTCCTCTTTGGCTTGCTTCACGATGTGGTTGAGTTGTGAGCTTCTTTCTTTTGTTAATTCCACCTCTTGCATTTCTTCCAACAGTGCCATGCCTTTCAGGTGCTTTTGCTTTGCGCTTCTGGCGGTTCTAAGCTTTGGCAAACTTCTTTGGCGGCATCCTGCTTTCAGCAACAAGGTTTAGGCATGGGTTATGAAAAGTTTTAGCCTTAAGCTGTTGTTAAGCTGCTATCCTAATTACTAGACTGTTCTGCTGGTTATTTTATTGTTTAACTTTATTAGATGAAGAGCACACAATCAATGATAAATAAAGCGTCAAAATCAACAAAATCATCGAATCACACAAACAACATGATTTATTTGTTGTGGTCTCATGTGTAAGCGTACTAAAAACGAGGTTTAAGGCTTGAGGGTATACTGACTATCGATCTTGATTGTCCTCGAAACTCGACCAATAGTCTGTGACCGAAAAGGAATCGAGAGGGTCATATGACTTGGTCGGTTAAAGAAAACCATTTCTCATACTTCTGTATTGGAGGGGCTTCATATGTATTCATGATCATTGCATTCCACAAGGTTGATTTTCTGGACTTGCATTCCATTTTCACTCTGAGGGTGGCTCGAGATATTATTTCATAGCAACACTGATACTTTTATTGCTCACAAGCAAAATTACATATTCAGTACAACTTAGGTTATCAAGATTACAACTCCTTACAAGTATTACCAGTACTCATTGTGATAACAGCCATACTTGAAAGTGACAACATTCTTCCAAGCCATCCTTCAGGAGGGACTTATTTTGGATATCTTGGCACAAGTAGCATGTCTGCATACTCGACATACTTTGTCGTCTTCAGGATTGTAATCTTTTGGCACTAGTTCTTGCCATCATTGTTTCCTTGTCCGAGGAATTCGGGGCAATCCGCTATGAAGTGCCCATGCTTTCGGCAGGCAAAGCACGTCGGACTAGCTCGTGGTACCTTTCGGTCGACCATGGGAGGCAGATTGTACTGCTTGGGCCTTCATGCATTTCGGTCAGCTGATGAAAGGCATGTCCTTTTGCTGCGATCCTAGGCTTCTTGAGCTTTCCAGACATAACTTGACCAGATCCTTGTATGATATTCTTTCTCTTCTTGTTGCATCTCTCATTGGCGGCTCTTGGCTGCAGCAGCTTTGTGAGATCGTCGATCTCTTCATTGATCTTCTTCACTGACTCTTTCATGTTACTTAACCTTTCAAGTATACTTGCGATGACGGGAGGTGACATGTACGTGTCATCCATGTTATCCCAAGCTTCTTGCTCTTGACGTTCTTGTTGTACTGTAGATTGTATCTGTGCAGGTGGTGCTGGGACTTGAGGTACTTCATTTTCCATGTGGGTGTTTGCAGCTCTTGCTTCAAAGCTTGGTTCGCGGTAGGGGCAATTGGCAATCTTGTGTCCAGGGTTACGACAATAGAAGCATGTCCTCGGTGGTCTGGTGCCCTTAGCAGCATTGGCATTGCTCTTTTTCTTAGGAACCATATCCGGGGCACGGTAAACCTGGTATAAGCTGCCTTCCACTTCTACGGTCACATAGTCCTGATTGTCCATTGGGTCGAACATTCCTGTACACAGACACTTCCATATCAGCTGCTTCTTCTAGTGAGAAAGGAGGAAGCAAAGGGTTTTCAAACAAGAGGGGAAGAGTTACTATGGAAGGGTTTTGTAACTAGTTTTGAAAACAGTCATTTTCGAGCGTGACAAATCCTAGGTTTTCGTCCTACATTCAAGCATTGCTCTGATACCACTCTGTCATACCCCATTTCTGGAATATGTTGTGCATCCTGTATCAGTCCCTGGATCAGTAGCTGATACGCACAATAACACAGATATGATAATCAAAAGCATACTTCGAATTGGTAAATAAGCATAATACCTGATATAGGACCCTTAGTGGCGGTACGACAAGGAAATATCCAAGTCCAACCAACCAGCTAACGGTGAAGCAGACAGCGGAAACCTTGGCCCAAAGCCACAAGCACACTTGAGATGCAGAACTGAAAACCCAATCGTCGTCGTCTTCTACGAAGTCTTCTCCTACTAAACCAACAATCGCAAACGCATGAGTACATAAGGTACTCAGCAAGCCCTACACTACACAAGGGTATATATACATGCATACTTGGTCTTAGCAAGGAGGAGGCTATATGGTTTATTTGCAGAAAAGCAAGCTTTATGCGGGGTTCACTAAAGCAAGATGATGATTCATAGATAAAACAGGGAGTTGATTGTCAATATTTTAGTTGGTTGGCCCTGGGGGAGTATGGAGCCTTCCCGCCAGTTCCCAAGTTTTAGTTGGGCCTTCTGACCTCAAGGATCATACCGACCCGGCACACTTGCCATCACTTCCAAAACACGGGCTGACTACAACCCACTCACACGTCAAGGAAAGAGAGAGATGGCTAATCCATACGTGCGCAACGATAATGTGTCATATGTCGTGACAACGTCCATCCGGATGAATTTTACACTCTGCAGAGGTTGTACATCTTTTCCCACGGGCTATGCACTCTTGTACGGAGAGCAACATAACGCCTAGTCCATATCCTCCGAGTAGTCTCGCAATTCCACCACGAAATCACACTCAGGGGCTTGTGACATGAAAGGTCACACACTGGCACTGTACACCTGTAAAAGGGTACGTCATGCTCCTGTAACAAATAGCAGGATCCTGTAACACATACCAGGACGGGCGGCACTCCCGTAACCTATAGCGGGTTCCGCGAGCCGGATCATAGGTACGTTTCCTATGTCCTTTTCCTGAGCTTTCGTTGCCTCGACTGGCCTCCAGATGGCATTTGCAAGAATACCAGAAAGATAGGGTAGGTCCTTCCCATAGGGGTTCCGTGGTTGTACGAGAATCATTATGTTTACGGGCGTCAGAACCGGTCCTTATATGGCCGGGCAAGCACCATATCCCACACTAGGGGCCTACAACACCAACATCCATTCACTAGTGGCCTTGCCCGCAATCCAACCCATCCCATCATCACCGCCACCATCAACATCATCACCTAACACAGTTGTGCTACTCCCAAACCCATTATATATCATACACACCACCAAACTCATTTAACACCGTTGTAAAACATATATGTGTGTAAAGTGTAGCAATGTAGAAACATTGCAGGGGTCCTAAGCATTCTAGTAGCAAGGTAAAGGTGCCATCGTAGAAATGATGGAACTATCCTAGGGTTATCAAGGTGACAGGTAAACAAAGGGGTAAACAAGGATTCAGATATTAACGCCTAAATAACAGACATCAATATCAATAAGCAAGTAGGTCCATAGCTACACAAGCAGTAAAATAACAAGTGATGCATAATACTAGAGTAGGCTCTATAGGTGCATTGCGAAAAACAGTAGGTTCAATCATGATCAAGGAGATGTAGAGCTTGCCTTCACTAAAGGCTTCTTCTTCACGTCCTCGTAATCCGGGTCCTCAGATTCTTCCTAGAAGCTTGTCTCTTCTGGCTCGTCCTTCGTCTTGGACTCTTTGGCCTGTGCTTGAAGTTTGGGTCTTCTGGATCTTCTTTGAATTCTTCGGGCTCTTCCTCAAATCTCACGTAGCTAGCGCATACAAATACAGCGTATAAACAAACTACCGTAAAGGAAAATAAGATCAGAAAGAACCAATTAAGATCCGATTGAACTCCAATAAGAACCAATAGAACAACGAAGAAAGACAAAAGACACAAATCATGCATGATGCATTAGGTTTTACTTTTGGGAGGTCTTATTATCTTAATAGAGGCTATTGGGGGTGATGCATTGAGCACTAGGGCTTTTGATGTGAATGAGAGATGCTAAACCATGATAAATGCATCCTTGCATGTGTGTAGGTAGAAACGGCTTGTGTACGTGTTCTTTGCACACTTGCAACACTGAGTCTTTGTATAGGTCGTAACCTATATAAAGGTTCATGCAACAAGCGTACAAGTGCAAGGTGTGTCACTTTAATTACCTACTTATCTTAAGGTATTTAACTGATGGTGATTAGCTACTAATTGTTGACTAAATTGATTAATTACTAAGACGAAGCTTACTAATTATATGTCATTAGCTTAGCGCATAACGGTGGTACGTGTACGTGATCATGTATGATATGAGTGCTCGGTTACAATTAAAATACAAGAATCAATCAAATAAGATCAACTAGCAATTAAAATAGAAATGAATAATAAATCCAATAGGTTCCAATGAAAGACCACATATAAACAGGAATGATAAATTAATAGAGTTTGGTAACGATAAGTGGTAACTTGGATTTAAGATTGATTGAGCAGTGATTGAGCTAGGTTAGGCTTGTAGTTGAGTTGCGACAAAAATGGGTATTAGGTTTCAAAGTGATATGACAGGAAAGATTGGTTTGGTTTATTGCTAGCGAGTGAGGGTGTATGTGTGACATACAAGGTTGAAGTGAGATGTGTTGCGACGAGGAAGATATCAGGCTTTAAGGGGAAAAGATATTGCAAGATTGGTTAGGTTCAACGCTAAGAGATGAGCTAGCATTGGTGACATGCGGTGTCGATGTCAAATGATTGGCCGATAAGGAATACATCAAAAGAGAGTGAAGTTTAAGGTATTCGGGTCTGTTGGTAGCTTATTGAGGCTGTAAGAATAGCACCAAAGGGTACTACGCGTTGCTACGAACGCGTGAGCGCAAGAATCGCTCAAAACGGAGTTACGGTTGAAAAGATATGGCTATTTGAAGGTTCTAGGGGCTTACTTGCAATTACAGAAACATACCGAGGGCATATCTGTAATTATCGAAAGGTTTTAGGGACTGAAATGTAATTACAGAAAGATCAGGGGCCTCGGTGTAAAAAGACAGAGGCTAAAAGATAATTATAGAAAAGTATAAGGTTGTTTTTGTGAAAAGATAGGGCTTAAACAGAATTACAGAAAAGGTCAAGGGCTTATCTGCGAGAATACAAGGGCAGGGGATTTTCTAAAATTTTCAGATTTATTTCTCTACTGGAAAATCGTGGACCGGGTTCACAGGCTCGTGGACCAGGAGGGGTTCGCGGTCCACGGTGAACCAGATCAATCTGGAACGTTGGATTCGAAACGGAAGGCTAAGATTTAATGAAATCGAAGGGGTACGTGGCTTCTAATCTTGATCGTTGATTGGGAAATGGAGGGTTGAGGCTTCTCCGGCGAGGTGGGTGGCGGCCGGAGCCAGCAGCGGCGGCGGCGCCATTGGAAGCTCGCCGGAGCTCGCCGTTCCGGGCTCCGGTGGCCCAAATCGAGCAAGAAAAGACTAGGAGAGAGAGGAGGGCATGGGGATCTCACAGAGGGGCGCGTCGACGTCGCGCGGATCCAGGACGCGCGGGGACGACGTGAGGCGGCGGCAAGGTGGCGGCGCTCCACAGACCGGGGGCTCCGGTAGCGGAGTCAGGCGGAGAGGGAGTGCAGGAGGGGCGGTGCGATTCGGCGAGGCTCGTCAACGTGCCTTCGTCGACGGAGGAGCTGGGGGCGCCCGGCGACGAGGATGGGGCGCGGCGTGCGGCGGCGGCGACGCCCGGTGGTGGCGCGAGGTGCTGTGGACGAGGGAAAGCGGCGCGTCGCGCTTGTGTAGGCCGGGGAGGCTCTCAGCGACGAGGTGAAAGTGGGGCGCGCACGTGCTTGGCTGAGCGCGGTCGGGAAGGTCGTCCTCGTCGAGCACGTGCGGCGATGAACGGCGGCGCTCGGCGAGGATAGTGCTCCGGGGCTCCTCAAGCTCCGGGAGGGGGTGCGAACGAGGTGACGGAGCATGGCGCAGCTAGCACGCGAGGATGGAGGCGAGCATCTCGCCGGAGTGGGCGAATTTGAGGGCGGCCGGCAATGGGGAAGAAAGGGGGAAAAATAAGAAATTGGGGCTGTGTGGTGCTCGGAGAGGGAAAATGAGAGTTGGGGAAGGGGAATAGAAGCTCGACGCTCGTTTTATAGGCGGAGGAGGGAAGGTTGCTTCGGGGCGAAGGGAGCTCGCCGGAGTTAAATGTTGGCCGCGTTTCGCGGCTTCCGTGCAGCACGCGACGCGGGGATTGGCTCAGGGCGCGGCGCGTGGGGTCGACGCAGGCACGGAGGCTTCGCGGTTGGCCGGGCGGCGCATGCGCGCGTACGACGACGCGGCGGATTGGAGGAGCGGGAGGTCCGGCGGTCCGACGGCGGCGTCGGTTGTTATGTCCACTGGTACGGAGGAGGAAGAAGGGGAGGTGGGCCGGACTGGGCCGTGCCGTGTTGGGCTGAGGGAGTTGGTGCGGCCCACGATTGATTCTGGAGAAAAGAAAAAGGGAAGGGGGAAGCTGGCTGGGCCGAAAGGAGAGGGAGGAGGGTTTCGGCCCGAAATAGCTTTAGGAATTGGAAATAGGTTTATTCTGTATTAGGATTTGGGTTTGATCAAATTTGAATGAATTTCAAATTTAAACGGGAGGCAAAGCCCAAAAACATACAACAATAAAAACAGTGGACTCCAAAATGCATATGATGAATTTTGGGTGCAAAGTTAAAAGTCAACAATTTAAATTCAAAGTGGATTTGCTAGATTTTAACTTACAATTATTTTAGTTTGTTGTAAATTCAAAAGTTCAAACTTTTAGTGAACTTTAAATGAAAGCAAACACTTGAGCACAAGTTTTAATATTTAGAAAATTTCATATTCTAACTAGGTTTTAATTTCTTTAGTGTATTTTGTTTTGAAAAATCATGAAAAGGTAAGAACGAGACAAAAATTTAAATTTTGAGTGATTTTTATTCCTTTTGGTTGCTTTGAAATTTTGGGGTGTTACATGTAATGTCAAAATAAAATAAAAGTGGCATCTTGTATGCATTGCCGTATATTCTTTGCAGGTCCAACAAAAAATTATTATTTAATGCATTGTGACCGGTGAGTATTCCCTTTTGCTCATGCAAAAAAAAAGTTAACACATGATGGGTCTCGTCTATCAGGGATTTCACCCTTTTCTTCTCCATTACTTTTTCTTGGACCTAGCTGAATACAATCTCAATGGAAACATTAGTCATTTAATTATTTGGAAGTGAATCAACGAAACTAAGATTAGGAGCCTACTAGATGCACTTTCAGTTAGCAAGAAAGATTATATATATTATTCTAAGCAAGTCATATTCAGCTTATGTTTCATTTATTACTGTGATGTGATGCAATGAACAAACGGTGCTCATATCCGAGAGTCACAACTTCAATGCATATCCTGCAGGAGAAACCTAATAACATGACACATACATGCATGCCCCGCGAAGGCCGCACGTGGCAACCTTCTATGCCAATGCTCATCGAAGTCGGAAAGATACCCGATGCTCCCTAGAAGATGTGCTCCCTAGAAGATGGCCCTCAAAGCGACATCTGGCCTAGTCATAGTATATGTGAGTGGCTACAATTCTCTCGTGAACATCACATCAAGAGAAGCCGGCTATAGTCTGAACCTTTATAAATTAATTTAGCACGGTTTGACAGTGAAACATTTTTGTGTAAGTGTGTTAATAGTATACAAATATATAACAAGTAGCATAAATATCTGGCATGCATCCATTCAGATTACTAAATATGGAGGATTTTTTTAGGCGATATATATGGAGGATTAAACCATTAGTTTACATGAATGGATTTATACAGAAACAGAAGGGTCATGGAAATAGTTTGATAATTCTAATTGAGTGTATCTATGCATGAAAAAGCTAAATAATTAACTTCATATTTTTTTTGATTTGTATTTCCTTTTCAATGAAGTTTAAAATCTTCAGCAATTAATTTAACAGTTAGCAGATTAATTCTTTTCTATTTTCATTTTCCTGGAAAAAGGGTTGGACAATAATGATGTAAGTAGGATTTTCCCTGCTCCAGGATGTCGTGCTGCAGCTAGCTGCTACTCTCCACGATGTACGCCAAATATGTGCCAATACGCAGCAGATCTGATCTGGCCATAGATGGCCCACACAAGGGGCACACGCTGGTGGCGCACAGTATCCGGCTGTTGCCAGCTGAGCTCGCTCTCATGGCGGCTAGTTAGAGAAGGGGCGGCACCCTCTTCAGAGTTGAGCTCCAATGGCCCTCGTGGCAAAAAGATGACAAAGGAGGATTCAGGGAGATACAGTGGATCCGTTTGAGGAGACAACAATCAATCACAACAATAGGGGGTGAATCGACGGTGAGCGGTGGATGTAGAACAAACTTCGGCGGTCTAGCTAGCTAGTGCGCATGAACCAAGTAATGAGTGAGATAAATTATTGGATCTAGAACTTCACCTTCACATGAGGCAGCTTGGCAGGGAAGATGGTTAGAAATGTGTCCTCAACGAAGAGCTAGTCAGAGATGATGGACAATGGCGCTAACAGGAACATTGATTCTATGGCGATGGGCAATCAAATATGACGAAAAGGAGTCATATAGATGTGCAACCGAGTGGAGGAGTTAATAGCAATAAAAGCTCGCTAAGCGAAGAGTATTTCACGCGTGAGGGAGGTAGTAGTTGGACCTGCATTCTTCAGATCTTCGGGCATTTGCTGTTCTTTTTCAGTGAAATCGATGCACATTCACCATTTGATGTTCTTTTTCTTGACTGGTACTGTATTTGCTAGCCAGGTCGGGTATTTTACTTCTCTTATGACCTTAATTTGAAACATGTAATCTCTGCACCTATGATTTGAAATATTTTTTCTCAGCTTTTGCTTTTTTGTATTTACTGACATGTCGATCTTGAGCTTGTGTTCTATGATTGATCCGCTTACTCCTTGGAGATCATTCTCGGATCTGGCAAATACATCTTTGTTTTTGCTCATAAATATGATGATGCATATTTCTTAATTTTCTGGCAAATGCTTGCTGATGATTACGTCATGACCAATTTCGTATTCGTCTAACTGGACTCTCTTAATTTCATATTCTTTTTATGGTGCTGGTTCTAATTTGTCATGATCACAATTCGCCGACAAAATCTTTGCAATCGAAGCATATACTTTACTTTTCTCTTTCTGTCCTTTCCTATATATGTTCTACAGGGTCTTTGTCTCCGCGTAAAAGCAAACACATACATATAGTCTTTGTTGCCCTTTTATTCTTCAGTGTAGGGTGACAGCAGTAGGCACTAGGCAAGAAATCTATTGTCATCTGTTGAATAAAAACACATTATTTCTTTCAAAATGAAATCTTCGGTGTTTACTGGCACAAAAGCGAGTGAGAGATAGGCGTTCAATTTGATGAGAGTGCTCTGTCAACTTCCGATAAGATTTCTGCTTTTGCAAATCAAAGATAGAATTTAAACAGACATCAATCATCTAATGGCCCGTTTGGATCCCTAAAATTGGGCTGAATCGAATTGTTTTCTAAAGCCCGACCCGTTTGGCTGCTCTCGGAATCGAAACATATGATTCGATCGATTTCCTTCCTCTCAAACGGTAGCCTGCATTCTTTCCGGCCCAAACAGCCACGAAAGCTCTGAATACTCCTCTGTCCTTATCTCGATCTCGTCTCACCCGTGCTGCCGTCGCTGTCCTCCACAACTCTTGGAATGCTTGCTCTGAGAGAGGCAAGAAAAGCTGGACTTCCACTGTGTTATTAAGTAGAAACTGTGCCACTGAAATGAGTTTGTTCTTGGCATATGAGTAGAGTCTTGGGAATTTTTCTTGCAATAGGTGGCCATTCCAACAGTCAGACCAGAAAAGCATTGTAGTACCATCTCCCACTTTGCATGTTGCAATTCTTCTGAATGTATCACATAGTTTTAGGATATCTTTCAACCAGAAGGATCCTCTGTCTCTAGTGGCGTGTGGGATTTTACCATTTGTATAGTGTGTGTTCCAAATTAGCTTGACCCAGGGAATATTTTTCTTATTGTAAAATTTGTCCAAGAACTTAAGGAGTAAGGCAATGTTTCGAGCTGCCAAATTAGCTTGGCAATACTTTCTGAACTTCTCCAAATGCAGTGTCTGCTAGCTCTTTCAAAGTACTCAATTACTGTGGCTGGAACATGTAGCGTGCACATGTCATAGGTGAGAAGTGAAGATATGAGTGAATTGACCAGTTGAACCCTACCAGCATGAGATAAAAAGGTTGATATTGAGGTTAGACATCTCTCGGCTCTGTTCATAATTGTTCCATAGTCATCCACTCTCGGCTTTGTAGTTCCCATGGGCAGCCCTAGGGTAAGTGAAGGGCAAAGATTCCAGCTTACATCCAAAAGTTCCTGCTAGATGCTCGGCTTTCTCATGATGCATATTCAGAGGTACTAGACAAGACTTTGAGTAATTCACTCGCAAGCCAGTTGACTGATCAAAGAATTCTAGCAGACCCTTGAAGCAGAACAAGCTTCTTTGGCTGGCCTTCATAAGCAAGATGGTGTCATCAGCGTATTGTATTATTGGGTATCCTGCTTCATCATTTGAAGGTATGGGCAATTCCAGGAGACCTTGTTGATGAGCTTTATAGATGATACATTGAAGAAAGTCAGCTGCCAACACAAAGAGTAAGGGTGATAATGGATCCCCTTGTCTAACACCTCTTTTACAGTGGAATTGTTTACCAGGAGTTCCATTTAGCAATATGGATGATGAGCCATAGTCTAAGATGTTTTTTTTTCCATTGAATCCACTTCTCATCAAAGCCAAGATGTTGCAGCATTAGCAGAATGGTGCTATGTTCAATAGTGTCAAACGCTTTTGTGAAATCCAACTTTAGAATGATTATTTCTTTCTTTGAGTGTTGACACATTGGTGGATGTACGTACTCATATGACCAGGCTAGACAATCTTGTATTGTCCTTGTCTTGATGAAGCCATACTGGTTTTGATGAATGATTGGGATAATTACAGATTGCAACCTGTCGGCCATTAACTTGGTGATGATCTTCATAACACAGTTGAGCAATGATATGGGCCTGAAATCATTTACAGTTGTTGGATTGTTGACTTTTGGCACAAGTGTGATAAAGGAACTATTGATTGCTTGGAGATCAGTTCTGCCACTGAAGAAATCAAAGCAAAGCTCGTAGAAGTCATCTTTGATGATTGGCCAACATTTTGTCAGGAAGAGGTCATTAAATCCATTTGGGCCTGGCGCTTTGTCTGATGGCATTAGCCTTACTATGTTGTCAATATCTTCTTTTGTAAATGGCTCTGATAAGTGACTTAGACTATCATGCGATTGTACCGGATTTTGCAGATCGTATTGCATACTTGGGTTTGTAGTGGTGCCCATTCTGTTTTTGTACCCTTCCCAGAGCAGGAAGGCTTTCTCATTATAATCTGTGATTGTTCTTCCATCTGCGGTGTCAAGATTGGTTATAGTATTTATCCTATATCTTTCAGTTGCAGCTGCAATAAAGAATTTAGTTCCTTCATCTCCAAACTTTGTCCACCGAACTGTGTATCTCTTTTTCCAGTATTCTTTCTTATATTTGAGGAGTCTTAAGATATAATCTTTGAGGAGATGCTCTTGCTCCATTTTTTGAGAGCTTTCCTTAGTAGCTTTAACTTGGCTGTAATGCGTATGGCACTGTTTGTTGCTTGAACCTGTATATTCCAATTTTTTTGAACCACTTCATCGAAACACGGGTGGTCGACCCAAAAATTTTCAAATCTAAACACATTTGCTTTTGGGATAGAAGTTCCAATTCTGACCATGGATGGGATGTGATCCGAGGTTGGTCTAGCCATTGGGAGTAGCAAAGTGTTAGGATATTCCGTAATCCAGTTTGATGAAGTGAAACACCAATCAATTTGATCGAGCAGTGGATTTTCTTGCATGTTACTCCAGGTATAATTTCTTCCGTATAAAGGAATTTCCCTGCAGGCCAAGATTGTTGATTATACTGTTAAAGATCATGATGTCATTGATATTACCTCCTTCTTTGTTTCTGTCTGTTAAGGATCTATAAAAGTTGAAGTCACCTATGATCGTCCAATTGATCTCTTCCTGTATATCCAGATTATGCAGCCATTGCACGAACTCATCTCTTTCCTGGCCATGACAAGGTCCATATACTGAGGTAAGGTATCATATTCTCCCATAATGTTTCGAGGTGAATTTGACTGTTATAGCAAATCTTTCATTATGAATTACTTCATCTTCAAAGATGGCCCCAATCCAGCCTATCAGGATGCCACCTGATGATCCCACGGATGGAGAGTATGCAAATTTTGTTGAATCTCTTAGGGGATAACTTCTTTATGTAAGAGTGATCAAACTAACTTTTCTTAGTTTCTTGGATACAAAACACAGAATAAGCACTTTCTTCAATTTTGTCCTTGACAGCATTGCATTTGTCATCAGCATTTAAACCCCTGATATTCTAGTTGAGAACCGTCCAATTTCTGCTTGTTGTTTTATTATCCATTAATCAAACATTTTGTGCCGAAACAACCAAACAGACAAAGGCTGCGTAGTCTCAACCAAACTGTCCAACCACTGGACAGACATATTTTCCATGAAAGTGAATAGGAGGTATTGTAGAGGACATCATCATAACACTGGCATGCAGTCCAGAGATAAGGTATATAGATAAGCTCTGACACTCCATCATAACATAAACACCAGTAGGTAGCCCAGAGATAGAGTACAAAAGCAAAATTCATCACACCATCATTGCAGAAATACCAGCCATCAGCAAAAAGGCACAAACTATAAGCAAGCTTCATCACACCATTTAGATGGCTAGTTAAACCGAGATAACCATGACAAGTACTTGTGCCAACATAAGTTTTAGAGCACTTCAACTTCAGAGGTTCAGAAATTAAAACCCAGTTACAGCAGGATAAGGCAGGGCATTCCCTGCTTGAGTTGCAAACTAAAGGGATACTATCCATTGATAACCGCAGTAGAAGTAGCTCCACTGCTCCCTTCTCCATTGTTCACTTCATTGTTTCTTGATGCCAGGAGCAGCTCCGCCGTCACTTTCGAAGGAGAGATGCGGCACTTCTCGGTTGCTATTTTCTATATCTACATGACAGGAATTTCAGGAAATGTGATGCCCTTTTTAGCATCTTCTTCTAAATCAGTGAGACCAGGGACTTAAATCTGAGCTTCAGTTTGGCAAGAAAAAGATTACCAGCAAGTGTAGCTGGGGAGACAACCTTCTTGTTTTTTTTCTTGCTTCTGGTAATTAGAGCCAACATGATGGCAACAGATTCAGATTTGTATCCCTGGTTGACTTTATCCATCCTAACACTCCTCTTGAGATACTTGGCAGATTGAGGGGCTGGAGCAGTGTTGGCGGTCCTTAATGACCACTTTTACCACAAACACCAGCTTATAAAAGCCATCAATCAAGAATATAATGAATACTTTTTATGGACTAATGGCTTTCCATAAGTTTTGGTGATATTTTGATTGCAGGAACATTTATGAAGGAAAATCACCACAAAACTATCAACAAAGAGGGATTTGGTCATGAAGATAAATTATCCAAATAATATATTTGACCTCACCATGTGGAAGCCCTCTCCGAGATAGTCAAAATGGACTTTTGGTTTACCCAATTCGGAGTTGAGGAGCAAAAGTTATGGCCCGCAGAAGAATTTGAGAAAATGCAGAAATTTCCTGGCCGGCCGGCCCCATCACTAGGCCGGCCGGCCTACTTCTGTCTCCTTTGGGCCCGAGCTTCCTCCAGTGGGCTACAAACATCCCAAAACATCAAGCCCAAGTGCCAATTAGGTGGATGAACAATCGACATACAGAAAGTGGGCTTTTGGGCCTATACTTGACGGTTACCCCACTTCTGCCGCCCCCAGCAAGTAACCGACCTCCAAACCGACACTAGGAGCGCATCTGGAGTGTCCACGCGGAAGGCAGTGGCCAACCGCCACAATGGAGGGCCGGTCGGCCTAGTAGGGGGGCCGGCCAGCCTGACTTGGCGCGCCCGCCACTCCTCCTTCGGCTATAAGAACCCCCCGGTCCTGAGGAGGCTATAAATACCCCTTTCCGGCTCCAGAACAACTCGCACTTTGAGATACACAAGTTTAGATTCATTCCAGTGTAGCGAAGCTCTGTCGAGCAGTTAGTAAAAGTAGTTAGTGAGTGAGGGACGGAGGAAGGGCGGAAGCTCCGGATATGCCGGAGCTATTCTTCTTCGGTGCCTCGGGTATGTACTCCGCCTGGAGTAGTCTCCCTAGTCTTCCAGGCCGGGTAAGATGTAAGGATATTATTGATTGAGCAATAAGGTATGGTTTCTTCTTTATCATTTATGGGATTCAGGTTTGTAGTAAGTATTTCTTATTTACTACATTTACTAGTTCTAGAATGTACACTAGATGCTAGTATAAATGATAGGTGTAAATGTGGTGTTTATACTTTGATTTATCCTGAGTTGCCCTTACCCCATGGGATGATGTGGTAGCCGCGAGTGTATGTGACAGATGCACCGGTCTCTGTAGTCCACCACGTTCGGGTTGAGTGTGTAGGGCCTAGACTCGGTCCGCTGTCAGGACATGTTGAACCTAATTATCGGGTTGCGTGTTTTGGTGGAGGCCGTGTCCCGAAGTAGATGACATAGCAAGAACCTTATCGAATTGCTCAGTTATTTAATACCTTGCATTAGATTACCTGGCCAGAGGACTATCACTTTTACTGCATTACTTCTCTACTTAGTGTGCCCCTGTTTACAGATATTCTGCATAGATTTTGAGTATTAGTAGTACACTGTTCGTTCCCTGTGGATTCGATACCTTAGGAATACTCTTGGGTGAAAGCTACATCAGTATCCGTACACTTGCAGATTAATTTCTGTTAGGCCTTAGGATTGCCGACAAGCTTTCTGGCGCCGTTGCCGGGGAACGGTAGCTGTACTATAACTCGAATCTAGAGTCATCTGTGAATAGGTTTTTTTTGTTTTATTTTTGTTTTTGTTTGTTTTTCTTTTTCTATTATTGCTATACCATGGAAACACCTTCAATCTTCGATGCCATTGCTCTGAATGGAGCACTACTGGAGCCTCCAGCAGCATCTGAACCAATAACAGCTCAAAGCTATGAGATTCGCCCTGAGCTGATGCCACTGGTCCGGGAATCTGTATTCTGTGGGGAGGACAATGAAAATCCATACACACATATGTGTTACTTCGAAAGACACTGCTCCTCTGTGTCGAGATTAGGCGTCCCGCAGGACACCTTTAAATGGATGTTGTTCCCATTCTCGATCACCAGCAAAGCAGAACTCTGGTATGCTAGGCATGTGGGTGAAGCAAAAGGAGACTGGGTCATTCTCAGAAAGCTCTTCTGCCTCAAGTACTTCCCTCTCTGGAAGGTCATTGCTCTTCGCAAGAAGATCTTTACCTTCGAGCAGGGCAGTAATGAGCCACTAGGAGCTGCCTGGGACCGTTTCCTATCCTACACCCATGAAGGACCAGATCTGGGAATTTCATCACTAATAATCCTTCAACACTTTGCTGCGGGACTCACTCCAAAGGGCCGTGACTTTCTGGATACAGCCTCAGGAGGGTCCTTCTTGTACAAGACAACTAACGAAGGGTTTGAGGTTCTTAGAAAAATCCTTAGCAATCAGGATGCCTATGAAGCATGTGCACCTGAACCTCAAAAAGAAGAAACTCATGCTAACGTAGAGGTACCTTCAGCCATGCAACCAGAAAGATAACAAGAAGAAGCATGTGTAGTGAAACCCCAACTAGAACTTCCTCAACCACTGTCAGCTCCAGAGGCAGTACAAGACTCGTTCTTTGCCTGCCCGACGAATCCTAAGTTTTTCCAAGGTGGTCATTCTCTTGCCGAAGATCAAAGCCATCAAGTGGTGGAACCAATTCTTCCTCTCATACCATACGAGAAGGAAATTGATCTCACCAAATTTGGGGACACAAGATCATATCCAATAGAGAGGAATTGTCACCCCGACATTAATGACCCTAAAGAGCTAGATGGGGAAGATAAAGAAGAACAGGAAGAGAGATTGCAACAATTATCTGTTGTTCTTGGTGAGGATTGGCTTCAAGAAGTGGAATGCACAGGGGAAATTATCAAGCTAGATCCAGAAACTGATGGCATTCTTGTAGAATCTCACTACACAGCAAGAAGGAAAACCAGATATGATATGAAGGTCAATATTATGTCAAGATATCTAGCCAACCTTCATGCGCCTACCTTAGACAACCTATCACCATCTGGAAAAAGGTTGACCTTTGGAAGGAAATTCTACCCAGCAGAAGGAGTCTTGCGGGATGTGGAGATGAAAATAAATGGCAGACCATGACCTTGAACTTCCACATTTTTGACATACCCGACCTAGATTTCCTTCTAATTGGAACTCCAATCCTCGCACTCTCAAAAGTAATGGATCATGAGGAGAGATTGGACGTGCCAATTGGGAAAGAGAGCTTCCCCATTGACCTCAGACGCACACTCAATACCAAGAGTGAAGCACCGTCTGTATATATGGAGGAATTCGCAGCCATTGTGGAAGCAGCAGCTGTTGAATTCCTTGAAGCATCACAGCTCAACATTGAAGAAGAAGCTAGATTCTTCACTGAAGATAAAGATCATTCACCCTATGTTGAGTTAAATAATCAAGAAGAGGCTACACCAACACCCGTCGAGTTAAAGCCACTACCACCAGGTCTAAAGTATAGCTTTCTCTTTGGAGATCAATGTACCCCAGTCATCATCAGTGACAAGATCTCCACGACACAATAGAAGAAGCTAGTAGCCTTGCTGGAGAAATATCGATCGGTAATAGGTTACTCACTGGCAGACCTCAAAGGGATTAGTCCACAGTTTTGTACACACAGAATCCCAATGGAACCTGATCACAAGCCTGTTCGCGAGCACCAAAGATGTCTGAACAATGCCATGAGAGAAGTAGTAAAGAAAGAGATCTTGAAGCTACTCAAGGCAGGGATTATTTATCCCGTACAAGACAGTCAATGGGTCAGTCCAGTTCAGGTTGTGCCAAAGAAAGCAGGGATGACTGTTGTGCAAAATGAGAAGAATGAATTAATCCCTCAGCGCACACTGACAGGGTGGCGAATGTGCATCGATTACAGGAAGTTGAATAAGGCAACACGAAAAGATCATTACCCGCTTCCTTTCATCGATGAGATGCTCGAACTTCTGGCAAAGCACTCATTCTTTTGCTTCCTCGATGGTTATTCACGATATCATCTAATTCCTATCCATCCTTATGACCAAGATAAGACAACCTTCACATGTCCCTACGGCACATTCGCATATCGCAGGATGTCGTTTGGATTATGCAATGCACTAGCTTCCTTCCAAAGATGCATGATGGCTATCTTCTCAGATCTTGTCAAGAAAGTAATGGAGATATTTAGGGATGATTTCTCTGTCTATGGAGAGACATTCGATGGGTGCCTGCGAAACTTAGAGAAGGTGCTACAAATTAAGATGCAAGGAAGCTGATTTAATCCTAAACTGGGAGAAATGCCATTTCATGGTAACCGAGGGGATTGTCTTAGGACATAAGGTCTCTGCCAGAGGGATAGAAGTTGACAAGGCTAAAATTGAAGTCATTGAGTCACTTCCACCCCCGAGGAACATTAAAGGGATCCAAAGTTTCCTGGGGCATGCTGGGTTCTACAGGAGATTTATAAAAGATTTCTCCAAGAAAGCCAGACCTCTCACCAGTCTTCTAGCCAAGGATGCACCTTTCGTCTTTGAAGTGAGGTGTATGGAGGCATTTAATGAGCTAAACAAGCATTAATCTCAGCCCCCATTATCCAACCTCCAGATTGGAAGCTCCCATTCGAGATCATGTGTGATGCAAGCGACTATGCCGTTGGGGCAGTGTTGGGACAGACCAAGGTTAAGAAGCATCATGCCATAGACTATGCAAGCAAGACTCTCATAGGGCCACAACTCAATTATGCCACCACAGAGAAGGAATTGCTAGCAGTAGTATATGCCATTGACAAGTTTAGGTCATACTTGGTGGGCGCGAAAGTGATAGTCTATTCTGACCACGCAGCCCTAAAGTACTTGTTAACTAAGAAGGATGCAAAACCACGACTTATCCGATGGATTCTACTACTCCAAGAATTTGACATAGAAATCGAAGACAGAAAAGGAGTAGAAAACACAGTGGCAGATCATCTCTCTCGTCTACAAGTTGAAGATCCCAATGAACTACCCATCAACGACTACTTGAGAGATGATATGTTACTCAAGATAACAAGCATCGACCCGTGGTATGGAAATATCGTTAACTATATCGTTTCCAGATACATACCACCAGGGGAGGACAAGAAGAAGCTCATCAGGGATAGCAGACACCATCTATGGGATGATCCTTATCTATATAAAGTCTGCTCTGATGGCCTACTTATTAGAAGATGTGTGCCCAGATGCGAAGGTATGCAGATCATTGACAGATGTCACTCTTCGCCACATGGGGGGCACTATTGAGCATTCCGTACCAATGCTAAAGTTTGGCAGAGTGGATTCTACTGGCCAACCATGTATGCAGAAACAAAAGAATATGTACGGAGATGTCCTCGTTGCCAGATACACGGAGGAATCAATGCCCGAGATGCAATGCCCCTTACACATAATCTCCAAATCGACATCTTTGATGTATGGAGCATTGACTACCTGGGACCCTTTCCGAAGTCAGATAACTATGAATATATCTTAGTGGCAGTGGACTATGTCTCAAAGTGGGTAGAAGCAATTCCATGCCGCAGTGCAGATTCCACCCACTCAAAGAGAATGCTCCAAGAACACATCTTCCCAAGGTTTGGCACGCCAAGGGGGATTATTAGCGATGGGGGTTCACACCTGATTGAAAAAACCTTCAAGGAAATGCTACACAAATATGGAATTGAGCATAGAGTAGCAACCTCCTATCACCCACAAACCAACAGTCAAGCGGAGACTTTGAATAAACAAATCAAGAATATCTTCCAAAAGACCGTTAATAAGAAGGGAAGGTCCTGAAAAAGCAAATTGCATGAAGCATTATGGGCTTACAGGACAGCTTATGACACCCATTGGCATGACCCCATACCACATGGTATATGGGAAAACATGCCATCTACCTGTCGAACTGCAGCTCAAGGCATATTGGGCAATCCGTAAATGGAACATGGATTTAGATCAAGCCCAAGTCAAGCGGCAAATTCAAAATGCCGAGCTTGAAGAATGGAGGGAGAAGGTGTACCATAGCTCCAAGCTATACAAGGAAAGAACTAAGAAATGGCACGACAAGCGCATCCTAGAGAAGGATTTTGTGCCAGGAGATAAGGTACTACTTTTTAACTCCCGCATTAAAATATTTGGCCATGGTAAACTTCGGAGTAGATGGGAGGGCCCTTACACTGTTGTGGAAACTTCCACACATGGGGCCGTCACTCTACAGAGCGATGATGGAAGCCTTTTTAAGGTAAAATGGCCAGCGGTTAAAAATGTTCCTAGAACCCTCCATGCCTGCTCTCGAGGAAGTAGATGTCCTCGAATTTACTCAAGGTTAAAAATATCTTCATCTACGGTGTAGCTCTGACCTTAAACCAGCATCGTTTCCTTTTATTCTACCTTTTTCATTTTTTTAATAAAAATAAAAAAAATAATACCTACATGCTAATGTGAGCCCTTTATTAAATTGTGTGTTGGTTATGTGGGCAACCACCTAAACCAACCTTTATACGCTCACGTTTTCCGAGTGCGCAGGAACAAGGTTGTGTACACATAATGGCGCGCTGTCATGAGGAAACAGAGAGGAGACAAGGGAGGGACCCACCGGCCTTGATCAATCTCCAATCAGGTCCAGGTTTTTCTGATATTATTACCTTAACCCCTTGCTCTGTTTCACATACCCAAAAACAAAACAAAATTGTCTCCGAAGATAAACCAAACAAAATTCTTTCATCAGTTTTATGGCATTATTGTTTTGCTATTTCTTCTTGCTCACAAAAATATATCTAAGGACGCTCTTGTCTATTTTTGTTGTGGGATTCAATATATGCATGAGTCTTGATTTCTTTCTTCTCTTGATCTTCTTGAGAATCAAGATTTCCTTTCAGACTTGTTGTCACAAAAATTCATCTGCAAAAGCCTATTAGAGCCAAAAACAAATATAGGTATGAACTCCTCAAAAGCCAATCTTTCTACTATGAGTTTGGTTAAGAGTTAATTCTCTTGAGAAAAATGCACTCCTCAAAGTTCAGTCTTTATCCTTCGCGTGTGTTCTCGAATGATTCCACTAGATAATTTGCTTGCCCCAAAATTCAAGCGAATTCTTCATCTTCAAAAAGTTTTTTGTCCCTATGTCCATGCCCCCAAACGCATGAAAGTCGAAGGAGCCACAAAAGTTGCATCATACATTGCGGGAACTCTCTAAAAAAACAGAGAGAGAGAGTTCCCTGATGAAAAAAAAAAAGAGGTACTATGGCTAACTTCAAAAATTCAAAGTGGGCATGGCATAGATCAAAATTCTCCCAAAGTGTGAGTTCATTTTCTCCCCCACCACATGCATCAATTCTACTCTTGACTGAACAATGAGGATGTGCAATATTCTCTTTAGAATTCTTTCTTAGCATTACAAAATTCTGCAAAAAGATTGTGCTCTCCCTACCAAGCTCCAACTACAAGCCTATTAGAGATAGGGAAGATATCTTTTGAGTGGAGAAAGGCTTTTTCACCACATTGAGTGACTCATATTATTAATTTTGTGATACAAGAAAGGGGGGAAGTTTTTGAAACCTGAGGGAATTTGAGTTTGAAAGAATCTTTGATTATTGCTATTCAGTCTCTCAACTTTTGAAGACAATGAGCTTTAGCCACTTCCACATAGTGAGCCTGAAGTAATGGTTGAAATAACTTTGCCATAACTCCTTGATGATGCCTTTTCTTTGGTTCAATCTTTTTGCTCGGGACGAGCAAAGATCTAAGTCTGGGGGGATGTTGGCGGTCCTTAATGACCACTTTTACCGCCAACACCAGCTTATAAAAGCCATCAATCAAGAATAAAATGAATACTTTTTATGGACTAACGGCTTTCCACAAGTTTTGGTGATATTTTGATTGCAGGAACATTTTGAAGGAAAATCACCACAAAACTATCAACAAAGAGGGATTTGGTCATGAAGATAAATTATCCAAATAATATATTTGACCTCACCATGTGGAAGCCCTCTCCGAGATAGCCAAAATGGACTTTTGGTTTACCCAATTCAGAGTTCAGGAGCAGAAGTTATGGCCCGCAGAAGAATTTGAGGAAATGCAGAAATTTCCTGGCCGGCCGGCCCCACCACTAGGCCGGCCGGCCTACTTCTGTCTCCTTTGGGCCTGAGCTTCCTCCAGTGGGCTACAAACATCCCAAAACATCAAGCCCAAGTACCAATTAGGAGCAGGCAGTAAGGATTGGGCTCAGAACCCTTGCATAAAAATTTGAATATGACGACTAGTCAAACGTGATGTCTAAAAGTCAACAGCGACACTCTTTTGGGGATGGAGGGAGTACTTGTGTTGGGAATTTCAGCCTCTTCAATTTTGCTTGTTTCGATAGGAGCAGGCAGTAAGGATTGGGCTCAGAACCCTTGCTCTCATCAGGCCTAGGCAATTTTCTGGGCTTGACAGACCACTTATAGCGCTGAGAGATGTGCCTCTTAACGCATTGCTTAGCTCGATGCCCGTAATTATAGCAGTATAAGCAACGAAAATCCCCCACACAGTCTCTGACAATATGACCCACCCCCAAGCAATTTGAAACAACAAATAGAAGGATGACTTTGGGGTGGGGGGTTGGAAGTTGCACCTGTGAGGCTCAATGTTGCACGCGTAGAGTTAGTGCTGTTTTCTGCATGCCAACATTGGCATTAAGGTGCAAATCACTTTTGATATTTTCAAACACCTTTGCCACTGGAATAACTGCAGCACTTGAAGACCGGCTGCACTATTTTCGAGTAAGAACACCATGAAATCCTCCATGGCCAACAGAAGCCTTTTGAAAGAACTTGTTCCTCGAAGAAAATTGCACTGACGAAACCCCAAGCAAATGATTCAAAGTTTTTGACGAAGCCTCAGGAAGAGAACAATAAAAGTCACCAATCTTTGATAACTGAAGTGAGTTCTTGTGGCTTGGATTTGATAGGAGGAGAATCTTGGATCAGCTTCTTTCGGAAGTGAACGCGCTTCTGAAACTGTAGTCCAGCTACTCTCAGCCATTTCTTTTCTTCCCTGTCCCATTTGTCTCCTCCATCACGCCACATATGAAAGTATACATCAAAGTGATCCGTGGTGACTTGTTTGAGAGCACGAACAAAGAGACCAACATGCTTGGAAGAGACAGAGAATCTGAAATGGCGGTCTTGCAAATATTGAACATGAAAACCAGCAAGAGTACCACCCAAACAGCAATGGAGAGCCAAAGAGAAAATGGAGAGGCTTACCTCGCTCGGCCCAGTTCGGCCCAGCCAGCCTGCGCAGCTGCTGCTGCTTAATTTCCTTGCTCTCTCACGCACGACATCGCTGCCGTCATCGATGCCGCATCGCACTGACACGCCGTCCCGCCGCTCGCGTGGCCTGGCCCTCCATGGCGCTCACCCTCTTGGCCGCTAGTCGCCACGAGGCTGGCAGCTCGTTCTCGCACACGCCAACGTGGCTCTGGCGCTCTTCTCTCTCCTCCCTTCTCACGTGAGCCACTGACAAACGGGGCGCGCACCGGCAAAAGATCGCCGATCGAGCACCTCCTTCGTGAGCATAAGAACCTCGCTCAAGCTTCTCCGGTGTGCTTTTGAGAATTTCCCCATTCCGGCCGCAAAAGAAACGCCATGGAGTTGCGAGATTTTGAGAATTTCCCCATTCCGGCTGCCGTAGCTTCTCCCGTGAGCTCCGCGCCCTTTCTTAGTTCGTACAACACTTCTAGGCCTGGCTAACCCGTTTTCCCTTTTTTGTTTTGCTCCATGATTTTTGGTGGAGGAACCCCGTCTCTAGGAAAAAATATTTCAGGAATAAAAAATTTCAGAGGTCACCGATAAACACGAAATATAGGGAATTTTGAAAATTTTGATGGACAAAATTTGAATTTTTTAAAATGTTTTGACATGATTTCATAAGATATTGTCTCAAATCAACAAAATATATCATAGTTGCATATGCAAACAAGACAATTTAGACGCATTAAGATGGTCAAAGGCGGTATTTCGGTGGTACTGTTCATTTCGGACCCCGCCGAAAAAGAAGAAATGTCGGATATTTCGGTGAAATTTTGCCGAGTCCGAGCGCCCGCTCTGCTAAGCCGCCGCACCACCTGCTTCCGTGAGACTTGTAGATGCTAGAAAAGCAACAAAAACTCGTAGCCTCTCCTTCTTTTTCTAGCACCGTGACGTCGCAGTTCCGCCTCACCGCCTAGGTCCTTGCCGCGCCCCCGCTACACGCCGTCTCCGGCGACGATGAGTCTGTAGCCCTTGAGCTCGCGTACCGCATAGCCTAGACCTCGATGGAAGTCCCGCCGCCTCGGGTTTGCCGTCACAGTGCACGTGTTAGTTTGAGTTAAACACATCCTAAGCCGGTAAATGCCCTACTGCTATTGGCTAGTTTTGTTAAGCTCTCAGTTAGGAAATAAAAGAAAAGAAAAGGATAGCCGAAGCCGTGTATCTCAGGAAGTTTATGACGGATCTTCCGACAAGATCGGACCATCCGACCAAATGTTCCTGGGATCCGATTCCGGCAATATAATGTCCTCCTATTCATTTAGTTCTCCCAATTAAACTTCGAATATGCCTAGATTCGCTCTACGAACTCCCATTGCAGGGCTTCTGGTTGCATAATTCATCTATATTCATGCTTCGTGCATTCATGCCAAAATATGTGCATGCCACATGTATATTTTACAAGCATATAGTTTATATTTGCATTTGCATGCATTCTAACCTTATTCAAATACTTCAAAATTATTCTTTAGGTTTCATATGCTATAGTATCATGTTTATATATCCAAATCATGTAAGATGCAATGTACATGATCCTCTAGACCGTGCCACATTTAGGTAATCTACTTTAAATGAAACACATTCTTTGACTATGTCATATGTGTGCATAAAGGCACATAAATACTTATAGAAAATAAAATAGATCCTAACACATAGGAATTTCTAAAAAATGCATTGAAAGAATATATCCATTTTTTGCATATAAATCACCCTTGGATTAGTTGCAATGTAGATCGATTTATTTACATATGTCTTCATAAACAACCTCTCATGTGTTCTTCAATAGAAATAATCTATAATTTGTATAATAGATATGCACGCATTCACCATCAATAAAACACATGCATCTCATCATATTCACCATAGAGATTTAGTAAATAAATGTTTATGCATGACCTCACACCTATGCTCCCTTCAAAGAAAATATATTATCTAGGTGAATATGGCCATCATGATCATAAGACCAAGAATATATCTCGTAACAAATAACCACTATAAAGTAAATATAACCGCTAAACTCTGGTCACCCACTCTTCTATCTAGTTTATCGATAAAACTGTTCACGTGTGGTTCCATTCATACAAGCTCCGAGTAAATAATTCTTTCATGAAATTAATTCAATAATCATGCTCTTTGGTTTTTATTCGAAATATCTTTTTTCGTTATTGTAGGTTTTATTGGATCTTCTTTGATGGTTTATTTGGATCTCCTGATTTTTATTGAGCGTGAATTGATGTGCACATGAGTGAATCGTCGATGGACTACATCACAAAGTTTTACCCTTGAAGAACATCCTAGAAGAGCTATATCTGTAAAGATGGGAGGCTAGCACACCCCTTGATCGTTTTGAACCTATTTTTGCAAATTCAATGAAGTGTTCAATGTGTAGGATAAATTTGTCCATAACTTATATAACTAAAAATGCTCATTTGGGGCAAATGTTAGATACTACCCATTGATCTCATATCCATTAATTGAGCTACATCATACTCCTCTGCAACCATGAGAGGGCTTATCATGCTGGTTATACGCTCTAGCCTCATGATATAATTAGTTGTATTTAATCTTGCTAAAATGGAAAGCTATAACTTATATAAATGTAAGTAGATGTATATTCACTAAATTTCAGGTTTATGTTGATGGAGGAAATCTTGATTATGTATGTTTAGAATGTCGGTTATGGCAGGTGATATGATGTGATATTGTACATTGGATTATTGGAGGATATGATTAGTATGTTTTTGGGAGATCTATTACATCACAGAAGGACTGGTACATTTGTATCTTGATTTAAGGAAACATCGTGCGACCATGGATCGGTGCTGGTATGGATGGTCATGGCCAAATAATTAGTTGCAAACTATATTGCCTCTTCTAGAAGTAGGGCTGCATGTATGGATATCCTAAAGATTGGATATATTCAGAGGGACCTCCATCACTACGGTTTTGGGCTCAAGGTTTACCAATACACAATGTACTGTCTGGTATAATTAGCCACCGGTAAGGAGAATTGTCCTCTGGGGTGTTAGTAGCTACGTAATGAGGGAATCATAGATTTTAGCAGTGGCAAGATAGCGGGCAACCAGTGAAAAAGTTATGTGTGATCCTGATTTGCACACTTCATAAGTGCATGGTGCTAGCAATACAACAACGGTGTTTCATATTGGATTTCAAATAATATTTTTAAAAATAAAAACTGTTCATTTGGGATATTATTTTGTAGCATTAATTCTAAATAATCTAGTGATTTGAATAGATTAAAAGACAAACTGTGATTTAGAAAAACAAATGTGCTTAAATATTCAAAACCATATCCACTTCCCACCCACCCTGTGACACCCCGTGTCAGTAAAGCCCAGCCTTTGCAAGCCACAGCAACATAACAGAACACAAACAGGGAACAAATTCAATTGATATTCAAACAATTGTCAAATCAAGGCTTTTGAAGGAACTCAAAAATTTCAGTAACAACTTGATCCAAACAAAAATTCTGTGGATAGCCCTTCGGATATCAGAAGTTTGAAGACTTTTTGGCGAATTTTGAAATTCGTTTGGCTGCTGAAATAAATCCCTAAAACTTCCAAAGTGACCACCAGCGGCAGTTTCAAATCTACTGGGAATCAAGTTGTGCATGTTGTACCACTGGATTCAGCATCTTGTTATCTACCGTCTGGCCAAGTTTCGGAATTGTCGGATTTTATTTGATATTTTAAATAGCATGCACAAGTTTGGGGAAAAGCAGGATTTCAGTAAATCAGGAAAAAGAAAATATCCCGCCGGTCCCACTCGTCAGCCTCTCATTTCTGTTCCGCCGGAGGCCGCGCGCCGCGTGAACGCCGTTGTACAGCTCCCTTTTCCCGTGCGCGGAAGAGCGGCTCCCATTTCCTCCCTCTCATTCCCTCGCCGCCGGCCTCCAAACCCTAGCCGCCGCCGTCTTTGCTACCGTGAACCCAAGCCCGCGCCGCGCCATTGCCAAGCTCGCGCTCGACGCCGCCGGCAAGCCACCGCCAGCGGAGCTGCCTCGCCAGAAGCCGCGCCAAGACCCACCAGCCACCACCTCACCATGAGCGCCGATGCTTCTTCCCCGGGCTGTGGAGCGCAAATCGCGCCGTCTTCCTCCCGCCCGACCACCGCGACGCCATGTCCTCGCCGTTCAATCCTCCCTCTCCGGTGATCCATTCATCGATTCTGCGCACAACGAGGTGCACTTCATGCTCGCGCCTCGTTGCCCTGTTTCCGCAGCTCACCGAGGCCTCACACCGTTTTTCCCCGCCGCCAATCTTCCGTCGTTTCCCCTCGTCGACCACCTCGTCTCCGGCATAGATCTTGTCGAGGTGAGCCCTCTACGCCTCACCATTCTCTCCCTCTCCTTCCGTAGCGTCTTCTGCTCCGCCGCTCGCCGCCGACGAGTATGCGTGGCACCATCGTGCTCTCCACCTTGCCACGAACCTTGCGGTGCTCACGGTTTCCCTTATATCCGCTGGAAGTCAACTCCGGCGAGTCGAGCCGCCAATCTCCGGCGACGTCTCCGGCCAGCGCACCGTTGCCGCAGCGCAAGGATCCCATGTGACAATGTCGGATCTGGTGCTCCGCCCCGTGTGGCCCATTGTGTGCCTCGGATCTGATGCGGTCGGAACTTAATGTCCGTCCATGTTGCTCAGATCTGGTTGGCTGCGCCCTTTTAAACCCTTTTCCGAAATTGTTATAAATCGCCAGAAATTGTCTTAAGATTGTAAAATGCATAGTAAATTGAATACACCTGAGCAAAATACAAAAACCAATTTTGTTAGCTTCCATGTAAATCACCTTTCTGTTGTCTGGATAAAACTTTTGGTATTCACACTTGTCAAATAATAATTAATTCTCTGTTGCTCAATAAATCTTGAACACTTGCATGCTTGTTAAGCTACTATTAACACACTTACATAACACTTTTCTGCTGTCATATCTTGTTAGTTATTGTCTTATGATTTAAATCATCTTCTACATTGTTTAAATTATTGTAAATAATCCGAATGCAATAAATCATCAAACTTCACAGTAAATTACTTTCAGTGGTATTGATCTCTAGAAAAATGCTACTGGACCGAATATTATTTTCTAAGTATCTGCTTTCAAGGAAAGAAGTACTTAAGGCAAAAGAAATTTAATAAAGTTAACTATTTAAATCAATGATAATTCACCTTCTTAATGCAGCGTAAATGACTGTCCTGTTAAGTAATATAAATCATGTTCGCATCATATTATTGCATCTAACATGCATTATTATCATGTCATAACGTGTAGTGACCGAGGAGACTCCGGTGCCACTAGACTTTCAGCTGCTGGAGGAGGAGCAGCAGACTGACACCACCGGCACCGCTGACCCCGTTAGTGTAGCTCCTGAGCCAGGCAAGCCCCGGTGCATGCCTACCTTGTTACCGTTTTTATTTTCTCACTTGATTGAGCTAGAAATGTTTGTGCATTAGGTTTATTAGAAGTTGATGTGAAACCTTATGAAAAGCGGAAATGCTACACACCACATTTGGAAGCTGACACATGTCGACATGACAACATATGTTTTCTCCTCTTTCGAGATACATGTTTATTCGTGGGTGTTGATTACCATTCGACGGCTCACAAAAGTTGAGTGAGTTAATAGCCCATTCTTTGGCAACTAAGAATGAGTAAATATGTAAAATTATTTATTTTTTTGAGATGTAAAATTATTTATTGAACATATATCAAACGACATGCAGCATTACATGGAAGACCCAGTCATCGACAAGTCACTGCTTTATTCAATTTTGACACTGCCTCCATGGGCTGGAGGGCGTGACTAATTCGCGCACGCGCGCGAGCGACGAAAGTCGCGCACTCCATCCGACAGCAAACGACAACCGGTCGTCTTCCTTCTCCGGCTCCCCGTCTCTTCCTCTTCAGCCGCGTCTCCGGTGAGTCGCCCCCGCCGCTGGCCGCCTCCCCCATCTCCGGCGGCGCTAAATTCTACGTCGTCCGCTCCCCCGCCGTCGACCGCCGCCGCCGCTAACTAGTCCAACTACGACGCCCCCGCCGCCTACCCCGCCCACCGCCCTCCTACCTACCCGCGACCGGCGGCACCATTGCCGCCCCGCCGCCACCCACCTCCGGGTCGCGGCCGCCTCCCCCGGTCCCCCTCCTCTACAGCCGGCGACCATGAAGCCCCCTCCAAACCCCGAACCCTAACCCCGAACCCTAACTGTTCCTTCTTCATCCACTCCGGCGGCATTCAGTTTCTTCTCTTCTCCTCTCCAGACCACGTCGCTACAGCGACGCGACTTCAATCGCTCGCGCACGCACGCGTATAAGAATTTCCGATGGGCTGGAGGGGCACCCATATAGCAACGCATGCTTTGGAACGGTAAGCAAATGCGTTGCTAGCTGCCCGTGTCCCCACCTTCCCACCTCGGTGAAATATAACTTCCTCTCGTTTCCGAGCACATATCAAGTGCAAATGCATCAAGTGTTGGAAATCTGGAAATTTTCAATCTGGACCATTGGATCGTGTATCTACGATTGATATTGTGCATCTAAGTCCCAAAGTCTAAGACTCCTGAAAAGTGAAAGAGGAATCTGTATATTTACCAAAAATTGCAGGTGCCCATATGTAATGTTTATGTTGCATCTAGTCCGTGGATACACGATCCAACGGTCTAGATCGAAAATTTTCAGATTTTCAACATTTGGTGCATTTGCACCAGATATGCTCCCCTCGTTTCCAATCCGCAACAGCACATCCTCGATCCCCCCCTAAATTCGTCCCTCCCAATCTCCAGATCCTGTCATCAGTACCTATGGCAATGCACTTCGTTCCCTCCTCCCCCGCTAAATTTGTCCCTCCCAGTCTCTAGATCCTGCCATCAGCCGGCCGCCCTCCGGTTCCGCCATCATCCCGCTCCCGTGCTCTCCTCCAATGGCGGCAACTTTCACCAGATCCTGCCTCTGCGATGGATCAGTCCTCCTCCAGCTCCTAAACATGCCGGCGTCTCCCCATCTGCTGTTCCTCGCTTCCCACCACCGGTCTCTATTTCTTTTTGGCTATATCCCTGCAGATCGGCGGAGGGGCATGGATTGGCGAGAGGAATCGTGGGCAGGAAGTTATCTCTTATCTGAGGTAAGAATCCAGATCCGGATGACTTAGTTTCTTTCAATTGGGGATTTGATTTTGTGCCCCCAGTCGCTTCCATGGTTTCAGATGCATTTCTCCGATTGTTTTAGATGCGAAATCCTGTAGAGACTAGATGAATTTGTTATTAAAGTGACAAGCGATTGACAATCTTATTTTTCATGCAGGCAATTTAAAATAATTCTCTATGTTATCCTGGCATTTTTGCAGGTGTTTGACATTATTCATAGCAATTGTTAATTATTCTCTTATCTGTAAATTGCAGTTTGGATTCATAAATTTCCTGTCACCGAATATGCACCTGTAACACACCAGCAGCAAAAAATCTCAGAAGGGACATAACAACTGTATGGTAAAAATGGTTTCGCTGGACTCTAGTTTTTACCTTGGGGATTATTTCTTGTATCTTTCAATCACCAGTGTGCCATAAATATTTTACAGTACTACAAGATGCCTGAAGTGAGGAATTACAGTGTTCTGGCTCTGATCGACCATTCTACAACACAAGCATGAAGAAAGGTCTGCAACTCTCCTGAATACCATCTGCACTCTTGTGTCTTGCTTCAAAAACCTATATGCTTGGTAATTTTGCACATAAACCGTTAATAATTCTTCTGCAGTATGGCATTAGCTGGAGATTGCTGGCCTGCTCTACAACATTTTACTCTTCTGCAGTATGGCATTAAATTGTTGTGCAGTATGACATTAAATTGTTTTTGAGAGTTTGATTCAGACTCAGTAGTGACTAGTGCTGTATGAAACGTAGCAACATATCTCATTTGAAAATTTGAAGATCACAGTGTTTTAATTTTCTAGAATGCTTTTGTGTTTTGTTGCTGATACAAACAATGGTCAAAGTTTATAGAACTACTGTATGGATTGATCTGAATATATCTGAAAAGTTTCCTAACATTTGTCCTGCAATTTGATCTTTCTAGTCTTGTATGTTTAACTGAATAATTTAGATGCTTTAGGAATGCTTGCAGCTCAAAATTTGTTCTCTTTCTCATGCAGAATGAGTGGATGACTCGTGAAATGAAGATGCAAAACTGATGCTGAGTGACAAGCTTGGAGAATGGACAGAGATGTCTAACGAATGCAGTTTAGATACTGATGTGTTCCTGGGATGATAGACATGTTAGATTCAGATGTATTCTTGGATGGTAGCATGTTAAACACATGTTGTATCCTTGAGATGTTTTATCAACAAAAACTGGTTGTTGTAATGCATGTCAGCCGATCCTTGTGTAACTAAACTTGTTTGTAATACAATTAAATTTTTCTATGGCAGTAAAATTGTACGCCCCTGGAGAGTTTGGACACGATTTGTTATTTAGCATAATATTTTGGTCATGAAAAATGCTATAATAAATAGTTTTGGAAATCGGTATGTTCTGTGGAACCAGAATTTTCATGGCGACTTACCGGTACTAGCAACGATTGGAAGCGTTGGAGCAGTGAGAATTTATGTGTTGCAGAACAGCAACGCTTGTTAGTGCTTCTTACCAACGCATAAAGATACGTTGCAGTATACCTTGCAACGGCAGCTATTGCAACGGATGTTAGATGCGTTGGTATTGATACTACCAACGTATATTTGAACTTCTAGCAACGCTTGTATACGTTGCAAAAAGGGTGTTTGCGGTGTAGTAATTGGAGGGGCATTTGTGGGCGGCATGGGAAGTTTGAAGCAGCACCTGCGAGAACTCTCACATTTGGCTTCTTCACAATTTATGCCTTTCAATTCATGGCAGTTTCTGTAGCACCCCTCCTTTGTGCAGTTGCCGTCATAGCATACATCACCACGACCATGTCTATGATCATCTTTTTTTCCTTCTGCAAAATGAAACTCAATTGAATTGTATGCATGCAGGAATTTGAACAGCTCAAAGTCATGTAGTTAGCCACATACTAGCACAGGAGGGCGCGAAGGCAGTGGACACGAGCACCAAAACCAGGGAAACTGCAGCTATAAAGTACAGGATCCTCATCCTATCGATCTTGAAGCTTGTATGTGTTCCGCTTCTGTTCTAGTGTGCGCATTGCCGAGCATCATTGCTGGTTTTTATAGAAGTACAGAAGCATAATAATATCCTAGTTCAAGATTAGTAGATTCAGGATTTATATCTACATTAATTTAATGATATCTAAAATTCAGCGATTGGTATCCTACACAAATCGAATAAATTTGGGTTCATTAAGTTTCCTATACAAACGATTAATATCATTAGCATGCCTCATTCAATTTCTTTTTAGATTTGGCAATATTGATCCTCGGCTTGAGGCCCGTATAAAGCCTCTATAGCAAATTAAGCTCATATCTGAAATTTTGTTCATCCAAATAAATATGGCACTATCCAATTCTCACCATCTGCATTTTAAGATTATACCTCATTTAATTTCCTTTTTGATGTAACAAGTATTCATTTTCGTATCCAGATCATGTCTAATGTGTTGGTATCTAAAAGCTATGGTTCCATAAATGTGTCCCATTAATTCACGGGTGTTAGCTGGATGGAAAAACCATGACCGTATTTCCCTGTTCATTCTTTTAATTATCGAGCAATATATAGGGGGAGCCGTTCACATTTTTTTTGAAGGGAATATCTTATTCCATTAAGCATGTACTGACATAGCGTCAACAAATTTCCCAATGCTCTCAAAATGTGATTAGTTCATGTAGATGTTGATAGACAGACAGGTTTATGTTTCTCCCCAACATTGTAACTTTTGCACTTATTTTAATCCCTAGCCCAAAAAGAAATCAGGGCCTGGTTGTGCAAAAGGCCTTTTTACCGTGGCAGCCTTGCTGGTCGCCACGCCCCGTGAGCTCTTCGCCTTTGTCGTCGCTTGAAAATCCTCTTGGTGCGCCTTGCGCAGGCTACAGTCCATGCCAGACGAGCTCTGTGGCCGCATGCTCGCGAACTTGGAGGCAGCTGGACAGCGGTTCAAGAGGGACTACGTACAACCTCTTCAACGTCGGCCTGATGGCACGGCCATACCCCGTCGACCCGCCGGGGTTGCGTTCGTATTCCGGCACGCAATGCTGGGCGTGGCGCGGCGGAGAGCCTAAGGGCCTGGTTTTCTACTAGATATGATGCAGGTCAAGACACCATGCGTGTCACCGATCGACGACGTTGACACTGTTCGACTTCCTACTCCCGTTGCAGGACGCGTCCATCTCCTCCCTCTGTCGGGCCGCGTCCGTGCCACGACTTGCACATGGACATGTCCGTCCCCGTACCCCCCCCCCCCCCCCCCCCCCCCCCGGTGTGCGCACCTAGGTGGCCGTGGTCTGGACACGCATGAATCGGACGACGGTAGTGCCACACATCGCGGGCGAGGCATTCCAGCTGACGGAGTAGTGTATTGCTCAAAAAAAAAAAAAGCTGACGCAGTAGTACACGGTGCCCAAAGGGCGCAATCATGTTCCTGCAGGTATAAAGTCGTCGTTCTTCCCGGAAGCTGACGCCTTCGATCCGGACCCCTTCTTGGAGGTGCGGCGGGAGGACGTGGTATTCAAACACAACTAATTCCTGGCCTTTGGCGCCGGCGTGCACCAGCGAGTGGCGCTTTTCGTGTCGGTGATGGACTTCTGGTCTACATGCCAACCATCGTGACCAAAGATGGCTGCGCCGTCTACCTGAAGCAGCTCTGCGCCAGGCTTCCATCTTTCTGATCTTGTTCTCCACTTTATTCACTCAGCAACATTAATTACAGAATATTTGTAGGAAGAAGAATGGGAGGTGAGGGAGTGAAAACTCATCTCATATAGGAGGACATGATCGCAGTAAGGCCGGGCAACTAAACACAAGCAAACATGTGTCTATTTATTGGATTAAACTGGCTTGAGCAGTCATTTATAAAAAGAAGGCTTGATCTGGTCTGGATATGATCCCAAGCAGACTAAACTTGGCAAGACACCAATCACACCCTTATTGTTCCAACAGGATGGAGAGAGGGCGGGTGATAGCTTGGGCGATGATTCGGTGGCCTGGTAGTTGCTACCCAACAGCAGAGTTCTCTCCCACAATATACATAGTAATTTCACATGAAGAAAATTAATACTTACTGCGTACATATTACCCTCCACACATATACTTACTGAGTACTTCATTTTCTCTAGACGCGGATTAGGGAAAAATTCCTTGCCAGCATAGAAAATATGACCTCTAAGGACGTCCAACTCAGACGGTTTGTAATCTTTTACCAGATCATAGCGACCTACTCGTCCATAACATTTCACACGAAACCACTACTATCCATAGATACATATGTACTGCCACTCTCATCGAGTGGCCCCTCTCATGGTATTAATATTCCAGCAAAAAATATCCAAACTAAATTAATTAACGACACGAGCAGATGTGCACATTCCACCATTTTGTTATCACTGAGAGATACTATTGTTAGGAAATCAAAGGTGCCAAACTTTGATAGGTAGGATACAATTGTCTGGTACCTGAATTATTTCACTCCAAACCTTTATACACTATCAGTTCATAGAGTGTGAGACGTACATGCAGGACAAGCATGAGACGTGTTTCCTAAAGGCACTCTTTACTCTGTCGTCATTAAATACTTGTTGGCCAACGTTGTTTCCGACCTCTGCTGTTCCTAGAATTCCAATTTTGTACACCGTTTCTTTGTGTGCAAGAATAAACTCCACCACTTTTGTACAACCAAGTGAGGTCTCTTTTCCTACCAGAATAGGCTCCACTAGTTCACAATTTTTGAGTGAACAAATCAAACCCATTCTGAGAGAGCATCGTCAGTACGTTGCTTCGCTACATCAGAAATCCAAGAAAAAGGTTGGTGCATTTCATTAACAGTCAATATTGCTACAGTTTACTGTGTAAATTATTGTTACACTTGTCAATTAACTGGGGTGCAGGTCTGCAAAATCAAGAAGTTTTTCCGATGAATTAAAAAAATTATAACATGATCCGCTAGCGGCTTCAAATGTCCGTGCCAAGCTAGAAAAAAGTTCAGGTAAAATTGATTTAAAGGGGGGCAGATACAAGAAAATTTGGAAAAACAATAAAGTTCAAATGAATGAAGGGCATTTCTCAAATTTTCACAAAGTTGGTGGTTGGTGGGTGGGTGGGGGGGGGCGGGGGGGGGGGGGGGGGGGGGGGGGGGGGGGGGGGGGGGCGCATCGCCCCCGGCTGGCTCCACCTTCGTGCCCCTATATTGCGCCACAACCCCACTATATCATCCAATACAAGAAAAAGTGTTTTATTTTGAACGGCTACTGCAAGCTTTCTAATAAGTTCACTGACGGTTTCATGCACTCTTTACTCTGTCGTCATTAAATACTTGTTGGCCAACGATGTTTTTCCGACCCCTGCTGTTCCTAGAATTCCAATTTTGTGCACCTTTTCTTTGTGTGCAAGAATAAATTCCACCACTTTTGTACAACCAAGTGAGGTCTCTTTTCCTACCAGATTAGGCTCCACTAGTTCACAATTTTTCACCCTCCTCACGATCAAGACCTGCTCCCTAAGCCGCATGTTCTGAAGCTTTAAAAAATTGGCGACTAGCTTTGAAATATTCTAAAGTTTATTGTTCACATTTTTCACTCGAACCGCAGTATTGACAGCAAAGGAGCTAAGAAACATTGGAAAAGCAAAATCTTTTGAAAATCATGATTTTACTGCGTGCCAGGCTTCTCAAAATGAAATCCAAAACTAGGCAACAGTTAAAACGCAGACATTGGCAAGGGGCCCGCTGAACGTTGCTATTATTTGTGTGGAGAGAAGAAAAAAAATGATCATTTGCTCTTCTTTTTCTCATACCCAATTGCCCGATTTATATGGTCTATACTTGAGAAAATTTCAACTGAGAGGAACATCCTATCAATGGTTGCCCAAAAAGTTTGCTGGTAGTTACCAAATTTGCTTGTTCTTCTTTGCAGGTTTATCATGGGTACTGTTCACAACGCAAAGCAATATGACTATGAAAAAAAGTCTTTCTTAATTAATCGTTGGATTGATGTTGCATTAATTGGGCTAGTGATTGGGCTCTAATGTTTACAGTAACTAGGTGAATTCCCCGTGCCTTGCTGCGGGAATTGTTTATAGAATGTTGAGAAAGAATGAACTAAATATTAAAATGATAAACTACTTTATTAGAGGGCACAATACCAAAAGAATGTATAGCGGTTCCTTGCGAGAAAAAAAAGGATTGTATGGTGGTAAGATAGTGAAAGGAATGTGGACATAGAACTGACCCATTGACATTTTTTACCTTGCCTGTACAGATGAAGGAAAAATAAAGGAGCAATTGGGCAGCCGCTTGTCCTAGAATCCACAGGCTAATTAGAGATGTATCCGATTGTTGAAGATCAGAGGCTAGTGTCTTGAAACAGGAGTAAAGGAATTTTTCTAAATCAAGCCCAGAATGGAACTATGACATGAAGTAATTATTTGTGAATAATTGAAATATTGCACTATCTGGTTAAAAGAACCCGCCTGAGATTATGTTGTGTGCATATGAATAGGAAAGGTTGTCAGCATTATCAATGAAAAAATTATATATCATCTCAAGAGAATATGACCACGTGTCAATGAAGGTGAATGAACTGAAAATCTTGCAATATTGACGTTGTGTTTTTATTTCGGAGTACAGATGAATTATGATGGCATGTCAATATATAAGAGGGGGACACAGAACCCCAATACGGGCATAACACTCGATTTATTTATTTTCTAAGGAGAATCAGTGATCAGAGTTCTATGTTCAAAATCTCCATCTTGTCTCTATTGGATAAAAATGGTTCCCTGTCATTTCTGAACTAAAGCAACAAACCTGCATCGAATTAATCTTATAGAAAACTTTATACCAGACTGATGGAAGAAAATAGAACAAAAGAAAAAATATTTAGGAAGAACACTTCAAAGGGAAGAGAAGAGACGGAGCAGCACTGACACCTCAGCTTGATCATATTCCACGTTAGAAAGCCATGGCCTCACAGGCAAGGTCATCGGTGGATTGCAGATAGTCACCTCGCATGTGGCTGCTGCCAGCGCTTGGTCGAGTTCTCATGCATGGTGGAGAATAGAAGAGGTTGATTGTACATAGTCCATGTTCTAGCCAACATTATAAGAGAAAAACACAATGGAATATGAATGGGAAAGGAACGTAAGCAATAATGGACTGTAACTGTCAATATTCTAGGAGAAGGCGTCAGTGATAGATTAATGGACCGGGAGAGGAACCGGGGGATTAATGGGTTGTAATTTTCAGATTTTAGGAGAAGGCGTGGGACAGATGAATGGGCACATAAATGGATTAATGGACAGGGAGAGTACAGGCTGAACCAAGAGCCGACTGGCGCTTTTGGTGTCTCTCCAACTCATGTAGGCGGGTTGAGATATTAACGAACAGATTAGGAGGGTAAAGAAAGATCCGACGGTCCAAAAAATATAATGACGTGGATGCTCTGTGAGTTGAGCTTTAGAATGAGTAAATGAGGTTAGTGGGTATGACTTATATCGATATTATAGATGAAGAATCCTGCTGCGCCAAGTCTCAAGCTGGAGATGCAGAGGTTTAGGGAGTTCAAACCATCAAGCAACAACCCTGTGATACTGAATTCATGTAGTAATGATGTTATAGACATAGTTTTTATTCAAATGTGGCCATCTGTGAACTCCTAACTGATACTATATATGACAATGTTTTGAAGAAGAGCCCGCTGAGCAGGAGGAAAATGAAAATGACCATGTTTAAAGGGGACCTTTCTCATAAAAAGAAAAATAAAGCGTCAGGAAAACTTATAACCACTAAGGCCTTCTTTGGAACAAAGGGAAAATGGGGGAATTATGTAGGACTCAAATCCTATAGGAAAGTTTCCTATGACACCCTTTGGAACAAAGGATTATGCTCTTACAAATCCTATGAAATTCCTATGGAATGCTTTCCTCCATAGCAATTTTGAAGGAATATTCTAGCAAGAGATCCAACCTCTTGGAAAGTTTCCTTTGAGTTTTATCTCTCTCTTTCAATTCCTGTTTTTTTCCTGCGTTGCATCCAACCTTTTTTTAAAAAAAAAATGTTTTCCTGCATTTTCAATTCCTGTAGGATTGCACTTGATCGCCAACTCTAATCCTACATTTTTTCTATTCCTGCCTTTTGAGAATCCAGTGTTCCAAAGGGGCCTTAACCATTCAGCTTTTTGGTGTGAGAAACAAAACAAAAGCTGAAAAAATAGAAGCTGACAGAGGGGGGGGGGGGGGGGGTAAAGCCCCCCCTCTCTCCCTTTTAAATAGGGAAATATACCACCAACAAAACTTGATATATAACATTACAATATCTTAATAATATCTTAACTGTGCAGAATGACAACAGAATTCAAAATCAATAGCTGACAACTAGTTTGTGAGTTGAAAAGATGCCACATATGAAGCCGATGAGATTATGACTTGGTCACATTAGAACGAAATAATAACATAGCCGACAAAACTTAATTAATCATCAAGATGGTTTGCAATATGTATAATATCTCAATTCTTTATTTTTTTTTCCGAATACTCGAAAGAACCACTAGATGGTTGTCCGACTCAAGAATTTGAACAATGAACATAAGAAGATTTCAAAGCTTAGTGAAAATAGTAA
Source organism: Eragrostis curvula (assembly GCA_007726485.1). Lineage (NCBI taxonomy): Eukaryota > Viridiplantae > Streptophyta > Magnoliopsida > Poales > Poaceae > Eragrostis > Eragrostis curvula. The sequence continues at coordinate 44,203,302 of CM017440.1, forward strand.
AATCTTCATAATTTGCCCCTTATGAGCATATCCTGACCATGACGATGAAATTTTGTGAACTTGTGGAACCTAACCTAGTGGGGAAAGAAACTTCACTTGCTTGTACAAGAGTGGTGGAACTGATTCTTGCACAAAAGGAATAGAATATATTTCTTAGGTTGGATGACATTTGGCAGCATGAGGTATGGACCATAATCTTGGAAAGGTGGGGTTTCTTATATCATTCAAGAAAAATAGCTGCTATAAGTTCAAAGGCAGACCTATAGTTTGATGATTGGGGGACATATGCCCTCGCCTTTGGGTCAAGATGTTACGAGGTGCCCGATGGACTCTGGGAAGCTAGTACATAGGAAAAATTGCAAAAATCTACCTATATGTCAAGGGGTTTTCATATACCTACCTATAAAAAGTTTTGTTTCGGTCTCATCCTACAAGTGTCCATTTGCTTTCATATTCCAGCCTAGAAGCTTTGACCGGATGATGTGGCTCTTCTCGGCCTCCAGGATTAATGCAGAGTCTCCACTATAACGTACTTACCATCTAATCTTCAGCTTGTCGAGCTGAGCTGCGCTAAAACGAGCAAAGCCAAAACCAAGCTGGAACAGTTGTGTTTGAGTTAAAATACACCTGATATTTTACCTCTCTTTTGCTTCGGCCTGTCAAGCCATATTACATGTTGATTTCAAGAAGCATGTGTAGGTAAATATACCTTTGACCTTTGGCTGGGTCGATCTTATGTGCTCAAATGACTCATTCTTTTACAGGGTCATTTCCATGCTTTGATGTGTCTTTTTTGTCTCCACTTTCTTGATTCTAGTTGTAAAACTACAGTCTGTTTCTGTTTGGTAGAATTGCTAAGCGTGCGCACCGCTCGCTGGATCTTGCGATCCGAACCAGTGCTAACTTGGAGCTGTGTGCCCATTCCTGGGCAGTAGTAAAACTAAAGTGGGAAGGTGCTTGCATGCAACATTTACCATTTTCTGAAGATGACTTGTATAGGAGAAGTTAAACTACAAGTGACTTATCGGGACTTATGCTCTATCATCTTGCATAAGCAGTTTCCATATCTCTATAGATCATGCCTTCACACCACAAAAACTGGGGATAGTGAGATGGTGAAGAGCTTAAATCAAAGCCATGTTTCTTTTTACGTGAGAGGAAGGGGGTTCAGTTAAAACATTTGATAAGTAGAGACCCCATATACATCAAGGGCTTTGAAAGAAAAGTAAAATATGTAAGCAAAGGGATATAGTCAGTTGTAACGTGCCTAGATTATAGGATCCTAGCTGATCTTTAGCTGACTTAGCCTAGGTTAGTTACGGCCCAATGGCCTAGCTGTACATGTATATGTATGCCACAACTCACTGAATACAATCGCGTTGCGTCAGTTTCCTCTCTCGTTCTCCCCGTTCTCTCGTTCTACATGGTATCAGGGACCTCTCGGTCTCAGGCTTCCGCTGCCACCACCGGCGACGTTGCTTCCTTCTCCAACAACTTCGCCACCATGAGCGCTTCTTCCTCCTCTTCCTCGCCGGCGTCCTCGCCGCCCGGCTCTCCTCACGTTGTGACCAACCCACCTCCTGCTTCCCAAATCCAAATGATCAACATCAAGTCGCATATCCCTACTGTCCTTGATCTGCAGGAATCCATCTATGGGCTGTGGCGCCAGATGTTCATGGTCGTCCTCACCAAGTTCGGCCTGCTCGACCACATCGACGGCTCCACGGCGCGCGGCGACTCCGACTGGGTTCAGAATGATTTCGCCATTGTTTCGTGGATCTACCTCACGGTTTCCACTGAAATCTTGCGCATGGTTCAAACCCGGAAGGATACGGCGTACTCTCTGTGGCGCGCCGTCCGATCCGTCTTCCTCGACGATGCTGAAGCGCGTTCCGTCTACATCAGCGCCGAATTCCGCAACCTCTACCAAGGCGACATGTCGGTCCTTGCCTACTGCACCAAGATGAAGGAGCTCGCCGACATCCTCGGCGATCTCGGCGCGCCGGTCCAGGAACGTGATCTGGTCCTGAACATTCTTCGCGGCCTCAACCCTCGTCTTCACGGCATCATCCCGACCATCACCATGCAGCCGCCTCTGCCGGACTACATTAAGGTTCGTTCCGATCTGCAGATGGAAGAGCACCGCATGGCCCAGGCCGAGCGCCTCGCTCGCCATGCGGCGTTCATGGCAAAGAAAGAACATGTAAGTCGAAGAGGAAGAACCAAAATCGAGCCAAGTCCTCTTGATCAGGAGACTAAACTTTATGAGTACGTCAATCTAGGATACAGCAGTTTGATGGTATCCCGTGCTCGTGCTATATTGCAAGGACGCCGGGAACCAGAGAGCCCTTGCAGGTCGCGGTGGAGGCGGCGGTGGCAGCATCATCCGCGGCCAACGGCTCTAGTCCCTCGAATGGCGTTGCCGTTGCGCTCGGTCTGGCGCTGCACAAGGAGTTTGTCGATGGGGTGTTGGAAACAGAACACGCAAAGGAGTTTTGGTGCTGCGGGAGCTGCAGCCTTTTCATTGTATATTGCTGAATATAAATAAGCTAATACAAGACTCTTACTTCCTAATCAAGCCAGACTTGGCCGCAACTAACAGATAGAAAGAAACACACGTAGCTAACTCTATCTCTAACTGAAACTATCTAGAAGCTATCCTAGATACTACTTGCGCAGGGAATTAGCAACAAATCTCCCCCTAATCCTTGCGCAATTCATTGATCTTGACCATTCCAATCCTAGCTCTTAGCTCCTGGAATCTTACTCGCCCAAGTGCCTTCGTTAAAATGTCACCGAGCTGGTCCTTTGTCCCGACGAAACTAGTACTGATGCTGCCATCTTCAGACGCCTCGTGCACAAAATGATACCTGATCCTGATGTGCTTGCTCTTGTCATGGAAGACGGGGTTCTTGATCAACGCCAGCGCGGACATGTTGTCGATCTTCAGCCCAACTGACCAAGGAAATCACCAAGGAATCGGGCCAACCAAATAGCTTGTGTTGCCGCCAAAGTGGCGGCGACGTACTCTGCCTCACATGAGGACAGAGCAACCACCCGCTGCTTCAAAGAATGCCAACTCACTGGCCCGCTGCCGAGGAAGAAGATGCCGCCGGATGTGCTCATGCTCGTGTCAATGTCGCCGGCGAGGTCTGAATCACAGTAGCCGTGCAACATCGGCTTCGTTCTTCCGCGTGCGTAGAAGCAGCCGTAGTGTATGGTCCCGGCGATGTAGCGGAGGATGCGCTTGACGGCGACCATGTGCTCCTCCGTAGGCCGCTCCAGGAACCTGCTCACGTACCCGACGGCGAACGCGATGTCCGGCCGGGTGTGAACCAAGTAGCGCAGGCAGCCGACAATCCGTCGATACTGAGTGGCATCCACCTCTGCTGCCTCTCTCTTGCGGCTCAATTTGAGCCTTTCCTCCATGGGAGTGTGTGCAGGATTGCACTTCGCCATGCCTGCCAACTCCAGCACCTTCTTGGCGTAGCTGCCCTGGCTCGCCGTGATGCCGTCGCCGTTCTACTGAACCTCGATGCCGAGGTAGAAGGAGAGCAGCCCAAGATCACTAATCTTGAACTGGGCTTTCATCTCAGCCTTGAAGCGCATGATCTCCCTGTCTAACGAGCCGGTGATCACCAAGTCGTCCACATAGACACCGACGAGAGTGCGCCCTCCCCCCTCGCCGTGACCGTAGATGCCAGCCTCATTTGCACTCTGCGCGAAGCCGAGAGACTTGAGCGTGGTGTCGAGGCGGGTGTTCCATGCGCGAGGTGCTTGGCGCAGTCCATACAACACCTTATGCAGGCGGAGGACCTTCTTCTCGGCGCCGGGGACGACGAAGCCGGGTGGCTGGCACACATACACTTCCTCGCGGAGCACGCCATTGAGAAAGGCGGACTTCACATCCATGTGGTGCACAGCCCAGCCCTCATGTCCAGCGAGCGCAAGCAGCAGCCGCACGGACTCGAGGCGCGCGACCGGAGCGAAGGCGTCCTCGTAATCGATCCCGGGCTGCTGGACGTAGCCTTTAGCGATGAGGCGGGCTTTGTGCTTGACAATGTCGCCGGCCTCATTCCGCTTCAACTTGTACACCCACTTGAGGCCAATCGGACGATGACCACGCGGCGGATCAACAAGTTCCCACGTGCCGTTCTCCTCGACGGCTTTCATCTCCTCCCGCATCGCCGCCTGCCATGCCTCGTGCTTGTCCGCCTCCGCGAACGTCGCAGGTTCGCCCGTGCACACCAGGTGCAATTCGTCGAACACCCAGGCCGCCTGCCCACGCGCGGGCTCTGTAGCACCGAGGACATCATCGATGGTGCAATAGCGCACCGGAGTGTCCCCGGTGTGGTAGGCGTCCAGCCGCTCCTCGTCGCCCTGCAGTGGAGTCACGAAAATAGGAGAGGCCGCCGCCGCTGCGGCGGCGGCTGGTGGTGGCATCGGCGTGCGCGGTGGCGATGGCGGCGCGCAGAAGGTGGGGGCGATGGCGTGCGAGCTCCGCTGAGCTCGATCACCTGGCGGACGATGCGCTCGACGTGGAAGTCGTTGGGCACTGCCGCCATGTCCTTCATGTCTCCGTCCTCCGCCTCCCAATTCCAGCCGACGGATTCATCAAAAATCACGTCGCGGGAGACGATCACCTTGCCGGTCGTCGGATCCAGCAGCCTGTACGCCTTGGTGCCTCTCGCGTAGCCGATGAAGACGAGCGCGTGACTCCGATCGTCGAGCTTGGAGAGGCGGGCTTGGTGACCTTGGCGTAGGCCCAGCAGCCGAAGGTGCGAAGGAAGGAGACGGACGGCTTCTTGCCCGTCCACGCCTCATAAGGCGTCTTCCCGTCGAGGCTTTTCGTCGGGGCGCGATTGAGGAGGAAGACGGCTGTGACGACCGCCTCTCCCCAGAACCGCGCCGGCATCTTCCTCTGTTTCAGCAGCGCGCGCCGTGGCGAGCACCGTCTGGTTCCTCCTCTCCACCACACCGTTTTGCTGGGGCGTGTACGGTGCGGTGAAGTGGCGTTCCACGCCATGGTCCATGCAGTAGCGCGCGAACTCAGCGGAGGTGAATTCGCCGCCATTGTCCATGCGCAACACGCGCAGGCGGTGACCGCACTGGTTCTCGGTGAGTGCCTGCACCTTCTTGATAGCGGCCTCGGCGTCACTCTTGGAGGAGAGAAGCTCGAGCCACTGGTAGCGCGAGTAGTCGTCGACAAGAAGCAGGAAGTAGCGACGCCCTCCTGGAGTTGCTGGCGAAACAGGACCACAGAGATCACCATGAACGAGATCAAGCTGGGCGTCAGCACGATACTTAGCTTTGGCGGGGAAGGATGCGTGGCGATGCTTGGTGGTGACACAGCTGCTCCACATGTTCCAGCTCGGGGAGGCCGCGCACCATGTCGTGGCGCACCATAAGCCGCATCGCGTCGAAGTTCAAGTGGCCGAGGTGATCATGCCACAGCCACGTGTCGTGCGCGCCTGTCCTGGCCAGCAAGCCCACCGGCTTTGCGATAGCAAGGCGCAGGATGTAGAGGCGGGTGCGACCTCTCTTCACCTTGACGAGGAGGCGCCGCTGCTTGTCCCAAATCCGCATGACGCCGCCCTCGATCTCCACCTTGGAGCCGCCCTCGTCGAGCTGGCCGACGGAGATGATCGAGTTCTTGAGCCGAGGGATGTAGTAGACGCCGATGAGCGCCTTGTGCTCCCCGTTCTGTCCGAAGAAGAGGATGCTGCCGTGGCCGCGGATTTCGACCACGGAGCTGTCGCCGAAACGCATGTCGACCACGGTGCGATCCAGGTCGGAGAAGGCGTCGAGGCAGCCGGTCATGTGGTTGGACGCCCCGTTGTCGAGGTACTAGCCTTCGAGATGCTCGGTGTCGTCCGTCGTGCCGAGGAAGACCTTCGCGCGCGGCTCGTCGAGGTGGATCTCCGCCAAGAACAGAGCCGGCTCGTCTTCGTCCCTCGCCAGATTGGCCTGCTCAAGCTTGGGCGAGCGGCAATCTTTAGCCCAATGACCACGGCACCCGCAATTGAGCCCAATGATCACGGGGCGGCGGGTCCTTGTTGTCGACGCCGGCGTCGTTCTTCTTCTTCAACCTACGAGGCCGGCGGCGATTACCGGACTTGTACTTCGACGAGCCCTCGCCTGCGCCCTTGTCTTTGAAGCGTGCGCGCCACTGCTCCTCCGTCATCAGCAGTTTGTCACCGCCGGCAGGAGCAGCAGCTTGCTGCGCGGCGGCAGCGGCAGCGGCGTATCTCTCCTCCGCAGCGACAAGCCTCCCCGTGATCTCGTCGATCGACAGGGTGGAGACGTTGAGCAGAGTCTCAATTGAGACCGCCAAATGGCTGAACTTGGCGGGGACGACGCGCATATACTTCTCAGTCACCTTCTCCGGCGGCTCGGGGTCATCCAGCAACTTGAGCTGGGTCACCATGCCGGACAGCCGCGTCGCGAAGTCCTCGACCGCCTCACCATCGAGGAAGGCGATCGCCTCGTACTTGCGTCGGAGGGCCTGCGCGGCAGACTTGCGCACGCGGTCATCGCCGATCAGGCTGGTGCGGATGGAGTCCCAAGCCTCCTTGGCCGAGTCCTTCTCCGCGTAGATGCTCTGCATCTCGAGCGGTAGTCCGAGGAGGATGGCCTCCAGCGCCATCCGGTCCTCTTGCTGATCGTCGCAGCAGAACTCCACCGCCTCCCAGAGACTGCGAGCTTGGAGCTTCACCTTCATCACCGAACTCCAGTGGCCGTAGTTCGTCTTCGTCAGGATCGGGAACGTGCCCGTGCCGCTAACCTCCTTCATGATCCGCTGCACGACGGTGCGGCCACCGCCGCCACGACGTCTGCTCGGAGAAGGAGAGGGAGAGCCGCGCCTCGTCGGTGAACGCGAGGGGCTCTTGCTACCGTTGTCACCCTTGCCTTTAGGTATCTTCGACGGCGGCTGCAGTGGCGGAGTTCCTACCATTGGAACGATCTAACCTTGCTCTGAATAACAGATGTTGGAAACAGAACACGCAAAGGAGTTTTGGTGCTGCGGGAGCTGCAGCCTTTTCATTGTATATTGCTGAATATAAGTAAGCTAATACAAGACTCTTACTTCCTAATCAAGCCAGACTTGCCCGCAACTAACAGATAGAAAGAAACACACGTAGCTAACTCTATCTCTAACTCTACCTCTGACTGAAACTATCTAGAAGCTATCCTAGATACTACTTGCGCAGGGAATTAGCAACTGTTCGCGTTCGGCGTCAGGCACAGGTTGTGGGTACTTCCAGACGTCGGGTAGAGCTTGGTGTACAACGTCATTACTCTGACATATTACAATGTCATTACTCGAAACAAATATAAATGCCAGTACAACCAATGTCTGCATTAATTGTTTGCACAGTCATTACTCATTACTCGAAAGTGCGATGGAAACGAGTCCTGTGAGTGAAGCTAATTAATAACATAATTAAGATGCCAGTACGCACATGATCAAGGCCATAGTGTTAATCCATAAGCAATGCTCAGATCTTCTCAGGGGTCCATTGAGCTGAAACCAGTACAGACGAAACTGAAACCTGTAGAAAAATAGGAAACTCAATGAACTCAGACATCAATGGAAAGTTTGATACATGAAAACTGACCCCAAAAGAAATTTTTGCCTTCAATGAATAGCAAATGTACCTTAAGGACATAAGCAAACTTTTATGTTAATCTATAATTCTGAATTTCATGAGATAGATAATTAATCTTTCATGTAAGCACTTGTAAGGATATATTATATCAAATTATTCGTTTCCGAGTTGTAATAACAACACTACAAATAAATATTTCTTCACAGCAGGGCAAGATTTATGAATCATGTGGAGTACTTGATCCTGTGTTAGCCATTTGAATTCAACTGAAACAACATGTAAAGTTTTGTGGAAAATGTGTCCAAAATTAAGGTACCCAAATAAATGCAAAGTTCCCACAAAAATTAAGAGTTTCTAAGCCCTTTTACTTAAAATGAATCTTTAGAACCTTCAGTTTGGTAATTTCGTCTCAAGCTTCCAAACATGTATAGGTCAACAGTAGAATGTAAATAGCTATAAAGATCTTAAATTGAAACAGTAACTTACACTGCGATGATTTGTTCTTTTGTTGGATGCTAATTTTCTCAAGAGGTATGCCATATGTGACCAACGACGTCAAAATGTTGTGAATCCTCTCATCCACCTCTTTACATTTAATTTCAACTCTCTTAAGGTTATCTGACGCAAATGATTTCTCCACTGAATTGAATATTGCTTTTGATGGAACCAAACATTTACGTTTCTGGTTCTATAGAAAAAAAGATAACAAAACATGATAAATAATTCATGAACAACAACTAGAGAATCCATGTGGACTACACATACCTCGTAGAGTTGAAGAGTGGGCTTCTTGAGGACTGGTGAGTGTTGGACAATACAAATTAGTGCACGTTGGTCATCAGCCACACACGAGTCACTGAGTAATAAAATCTCCAACTTATGAAATGTAGGACACCATCTCAAATCCCTTTTGAGAAGAAACTGGATTATGCAAGCAACATCAATGCATCAAACTGTGATATAAGATACAATCATAAAGAAAGGAGTATTGTTTTTGGCAGAAATTCAAGTTATAGTCACTTGAAGAAATTAACAGTGGAATCAGCTCTGTAGCTAATTTATAAATCAGAGCTATGAAGAAACACTAATGAATTAAGTCGTGATGAAAATTATATTGCATTTACAATATCAGGAAGTACACATTTTGCACAGAAACTGCACAGTTCATCTATCTGGCCAGTTTTCAACTGCAAACTGAAAATTGATATTTTTAAGTTTCACCTGCTTAACAGATAAGAAACTTATTTAGATGTAAATTTGGAAAACTCCATCACAAAGAAAAAAGAGCAGCTGGAGTAAAGACAAGCAAGAGTACCATTTCAGGTTCAGCTATCAGCTTCAACTTCCTAGCAGCTGAAAAACCTTTGAGAAGCAAGGATCCTGCACTGCCGTCATCAACGCCATAACACCAGTCACAGGAAGCATGCTCACAATACCCAGGGTCATTTTTCTCACAACAGTCCACACAATATCATAGCCAAATGTAACTTCTGCTGTTCCTAACACTGGCATGTCTTCAAAGGAAGGAGTTCTACCCTCGAAATTGATCAGTTGGAGCGAAATGAGATTTGGGGCAGAAATACGTGTACGCATTTCAAATGGATAACGACATTGATGCAAGAACAGCTGTTCAAGGAATGTAGAGTAGATCTTCTCAGCATCAATGTCGCAATTGGTTACTTCCAAATCTTTCAGAGCCAGACAGCTCGAGAAATCAGTACATTTGGCCCATAATGTTACACCATCAAGATGCAATTCGGTCAAATACTGAGAGGTCAAATGTAGATTGCCCAGCAGAAATGAACCTGACACACTCAGCTTCCGAACATGGCATATCAACGCGTGCCGAATCCACAGCTTCACGTAGTCCCCACCATCCCACGAGAACCCAACAAACTCCAATAGGCACACCTCCAGATTCAACCGGTCGCGGAGGAGAAGGAGATGGTCCATGAATCTCTGGATCGGTTGCACACGCTGGACACCAGTAACGCGTAGAACGGGCATGGACTTCCAGAGGTCGCGCCATCGCTGGGCGAGCAAGGACGTGCGCACGGCCTCACGCGCCTGCAGGAACGAAAGCATCCGGTGGAGAAGAGCGTCTGGGAGCGCGCTGATGAGGTCGGGTTCTGGCACCCCCGACGCCCTCTTGCTCTGCTGCATTCCGTCGAACACGTTGCGAGCCCTCGATCCTGCGCGGACAAGGAACCTCAGTTCAATCGCACATCGCGCGCACGCACGATAACGAGACAGATGATGCAGGAGGGTTGGTGTCGGGTGCTCACCTGAAATCAGCGGATTCAATCTACTGCTTCCGCGGCAAGCAGGCCAAGCCGGGCTCCTCGTGTATTCTGCCGCCGATCAGGATCAAGATTTAGAACTTAGGCTAGTACGGGGCGGAGGGCGAATCCTAGATGGACGGGGGGACGAATGAGCTGTTGCTTTGCTACGCCAGCCAGCCAGGGTACTCTGGTTTCACAGAACGGGGAAGGACGGGGAAGAGGGGACAGCCATGAGAGGAAAAGTTAAAAAAGGCCCCTAGAAAAACATGTTGATTGAGCATATGATCTTATTTCCTTTTCAGTTTTTCTTTTTTTAGGCAACTGATTTCTCTTCATTTCAGTCCATGATAGGGATGTTCAACCTGTTCCAATGCTTGGAACATATTCCCCCCGTCCGAAAGGCAAACAAAATTTCTCAATAGGATTTGTGTTATGCAACAATATTTTTACTTTTCCACTTATTTGAATTCCTAGCCCAAAAAGCAATTTGGGCTTGGTTGTGCAAAAGTGTCCCTTTACCCTCGCTAGCGAGAAACTACCAATGTAAATTTGTCGTTTCCAATAGGTCAGGCTCGTGCGAGCGGTCAACAGCCATACGATAGAATCATTTGACATCTTTCTCAGCCATCACCGCAGTTGCCCTCCTTTCTCTCACGGCAAGCCGACATCGCTCCCAAGCTCCAATCAAGCAACAATGCGCCCCATGCCCCGCTTAAGTATGAACGAGCTCGGAGCGCACTCAAATCAAGGCCACACCTTTGAAATCGAGCCTGCAGCAGATTGATTCGACCTCTCATGCCGTTGCCGCTGCCCAGTCACCTAGCAGCCTGGCTAGCAAGAAACTACCAAATTGGTTATTTCCGCTAAGCTAGACATATTTCTCAGCCATCACTACAGTCACGCCCTCCGTTCTCTCCGGCACTGCCACCAAGCTCTGGCAAGCAACAATGTTGACGCTCAAACTTCCAATGTCTAAATGTTGATAATACGCCAATGTTTGATTGTTTCCTGGTTTGGATTTTATTTTGAAAAGATTGCCACAGAAAAATCTTGATTTTTGAGAACCTGGCATTCAAGGAAGGCGACTCCACCGACAACTTCGCCATGCGCATGCATTCTATGGTCACCGAGCTGGGCGAGCTGGGCGAGGATGTGGAGGAAGTGTGTGTCATGAGCTGGGCGAGCTAGGTGAGGACGTGGAGGAAGTGCGTGTCGTGAAGAAGATGTTGCGTGTTGTGCCGCCAAAGAGGTATGGTCAAATTGCCTATTCCATCGAGATGTTGATGGACTTGAAGAGTATGAAGCTTGAGGAGCTGGTTGGGCGACTCCGTGCGGCAGAGGATCGTGCTCTCGAGGAAGAAGCGGCTGTGGTTACGGCTGCCGGTGGTGTCGAGTGCCTGCTGCTCACGGAGGAGCAGTGGGAGGTGGGGCGACGTCAGCACAGCAAGGAGCACCGCGGCAACGACGATGATGATGGGGAGCAGTGTGTGTTCGGAGGCGAGCAAGCGGCGCGGGAAGTGCTTCAATTGTGGTGTTCGTTGCCACTTCTCCTGTGATTTTCACTAGCCGAAGAAGGAGATGGCGCTCCTCGCCAACACCGACGAAGAGGCGACGCTCCTGTAGGCCGGGACGTGTGGTGGCGTTGTGGTTTAGGGGGAGATTGTTAGGAAATAATAAACGACGCCTTGGTTCGGTGCAGGTGTGTAGCGTGCCTCGCTTGTGTTGTGGTGAGTCTGTTCATTGTCTAGGTGGCACCAGGAGAGGAACGTGGTGCTTGTGGCATGCGCGTTCTGTGTTGCCGGTGCGTAGGAGTCGTAGGACAGTTGGAGCACTTGGCTAGGTTGTAGGATAATTTTTTGTGTCTGAAAATTCTCACTCCAAAATCTTCAGAACAGATTCTGTGAACACAGGGCCATGTGTCCACCCGGTTGCTTGCCGTTGGATGGATGTTTTGCGCATTGATTCGTGCAACCAGGCGTAGCAGTGTTAGTGGAGCCGTCTGGTAGTGGTGCAGGCCTGCAACCACGAGCTGTGGTGACAGTTGTGGTGGGTTCAGATCTGTGGTGGGTGCGTGGGCCACATTTTCTCTCTCTTTCTCTCTTTCTACGCGTGTGGTGGGTTCAGAGCTGTGGTGGGTGCGTGGGCCTCGTTTTCTCTCTCTCTTTCTCTTTCTGCGGTCGTGTGCATGCGTAAGCCCAGAGTGATCCCGGCCTTCGTCCCCGTCGGGCGCGGGAGCGCCGACGAGCTCCGCGGCGGCGCGTCCCCATCGATCCCGGCCTTCGCTCAACATACGCAAGAGTTGGAAATTGATTTCATCGTGACTTAAATTCGAAATTGATTTCACCGCAGCCCCATCAGAGCTAATAATGCATATATCATTATGTTCTTGTTCAACACAGATCTTTAGATTTTTCATTTCAAACATCAACAGAAAAGAGAGAAGATAAACTGTTCCCAAGAACAAACATGAACATGAAGAACATCAGGCGGGAGGAGGGAACCGACCAGCGAGCTGGGGAAAGCAACAGAGAGAATCAAGAGAGGAGGGAGGCCGTTGAGCTCCATGACCGTGGAGCAGCAGGCGGCAACTAGGTGAGAGAGGGAAAAGGGAGCAGGATGAAGAACGCCGGGGGAGATGGAAGAAGATAAGGTTGTTGTTGTTCCTGTGAAGAAGATAAGGTTTTGGTCGTTTTGCAAATAGACCCTGTTCTTTCATGTATTTCCAATTTCTGTTTTTTTTCGTTGGACGCGGCGTGGCGCACCAAAACTGCCTAGTTTACTTTACTCAAACGGCAGAACACTAACGCCATCGTGTGGGCTGGTGCCCCCGTGTTCACCCGGCAATTATTGATCTTTAATGACCCCTTCATAGTTTTCTTGGTGACGAGCTCTTGCTTGGTGCCAGATCTTTTCGCCCAACAATAGACCACATGGCGGCCAGCGCCGCCGCAGGCACCACCGAGCAGCAGGTCGTTCACATCGACCTCTCACTCTTCCTGGGGGGCTGCTGCTGCTGCTATAACCAGCCGGCACCAGCTGTGAGATGTGGCGAGTGAGTAGTATGCAGGAGCAATGACAGGTAGTAGTCGTGTGTTGGTTACACGCCTACTATTAGTAGTGTAATGGATGCACGAAAATACAATTTTCTGATGTACTTCGAGCTGCGTAAGTATATACAAGCTATTTTTGAAAAACAAGTAGTTGTGCGTCAATAGGGTCTCCATGCAACCAACATTCAACAGTGTATTATTGTTGTAATTTATCTGTGATTCTGATACTATTTTTGTCATTTTGGACAATAAAAATATTATTTTTGAAGAAAATTCAACCTGAGAGTGCGCGCCGCTCCGGTTTAATGTCATCATCTACTCGTACCCAGCAGAGTGCGCTTGCTTGCCTCTCCGTCTCCAACCCCACAGGTCAGCGACCCTCCTCAACGTCAGAGGATCCCAATCCCTCCACCAGTGGGGTGGTTGTGCCGGCCAGCTGATCTATGCCCACCAAGGAGCTAGGCGAGCCGCGGCGAGGTCACGTCATTCCGGGATCCTCCGATCGAGCCGCGGCAAGATAAAGACAGCCATGGAGCAGCTCTTCCGAACGACCGCGGCTAGTTAGCCAAGGGCTGTCTCCAGGAATTTGGAGGCCCTACAAAATGGGGCCCCCAAATTACTAACCCACTCTTCTCTTTTTCTTTGGTTCACATTGCAAAATACAGCCAGGCAGCCCATTTCTCCGATTTTCAGCCCAATTTGGCCTAGGCGAGAGCCTTCTTCATCCTCCAGACTGTTACTCTCTCTCTCTCTCTCTCTCTCTCTCTCTCTCTCTCTCTCTTCCTCCACCATTGTTGACAACAAGAGCTCCCCATCGGGAAGCTATTGAATGGTCGAGGCCCCAATTAACAAGCAAAATGGAGTGCTTACTGGCTCCACCAATTCTCTCAGTCAAATTCGAAAATACATCCCGCATCTGACGCTTCAAGCACAACGGCGGCCATGAGGGAAACTTAAACTGGGGGGCCTAATTTTTCGGGGGCCCTGTGCGGTCACCCACCTTGCCCATGCTCATCGACGGCCCTGAGTTAGGTCGCATCCCCCGCCCAAGAGCTGGGATCGTATACGACGACCTGTTCCGACCGTTGGCCTCCTGCAAAAGCCCTTCTCCCGCATGTTTCTTTTGTATGTTCAATGGGGCTTCGTGAGCTGAAAAATGCCACATATGATGCGGATGATATTATAGACTTGGCGAGGTCAGAAGGAAATAAGATGCTAGCTGAGGACGCTTCGGCATCAGGATGCTCTGCAATAGCTGTAACATGTCAACTGATCTCTTGGCTTCCTAATATTCAAAAGCTTCACGATAAACAGGAGAATGTGAACAATGAACTGGAGAAAATTTCAAAATTGGGCGAGAATTTTTTAAAGCTTCAGAACTTGCGGCTTAGGGAGCAGGTTTCGACCATGAGGAGGATGAAAAATTGTGAACTAGTGGAGCCTAACCCTGGTAGGAAAACAAACCTCACTTAATTGGTTGTACAAAGCCTGTGGAATTTATGATTGCACACAAGGAAAAGAAGGTGTACAAAATTGGAATTCTAGGAACAGCGCAGGGGGTCGGAAAAACAACCTTGGCCCAACAAGTATTTAACGACGATAGAGTAAAGAGAGTCTTTAGCAAGCAAGTATGGATTTCTGTTTCTCAGGAATACTCCAAAGCTTTTAAAAGAAATTCTTCGAAACATCAGTGCAAAGTATAAGCAAGATGAAACAGTCAGAGAACTTATCTGAAAGCTGTATCGAGTGGAATTGATGTCAGACTTTCTTCCCTGGCACTTGCGGAGCCACCCTAGCGAGCTGGGTGGAGATTTGCACCCACCAGACTTTCTGCAATGGCATCGCATCCCAGGCACTGACGGAGCCACCCTAGGACCCATGCCCCCCCCCCCCCCCCTTCCCCAAAAAAAAGCGTCCTTTGCAGTAGCTCATGCACACTACCCGTCAAACTTTCTCATATTTCTACTAGTCGTGACACTGTGGCAACTGTTGCCTAGACTACAAGCTCATGCCAACGGTTCCTGCATTGTTTGATCCAGTGGTCCTATAGTTTGATATGGTCAATGGCATCTCATCTGATGTGGTGGTACGGATGCTGATTTAGCCTCTGAGGGCTCTAAACTGCCGGAACTAAGATCTGATACCTCCCTCGTGCAAAAGGCTTCTGTTCCCATCACTTGAGGAACAACTAGTACACACCGGGGGGGGGGGGGGGGGGGGGGGTGGGGTGGAGCAACCTTGCTCGCGAAGGAGAGGCTAGTACTCCAAAAGTCCCCAAAAATAGAATGCGCGCTTACATATCCTGACCATGAATTCACGCTTCCTTGGAGGAGATAGCCCTCAACCTCTTGGAGATGGCTCCCGCGAGGACCAACTCACGCACAGTTCAGTATGCGGTCCAGGCCACCGCTGGGTGAGGGACTTCGATCGAGGGGTCATGTGACACCCCGTGTCACTGGAACCAGGTAGTACACACATCACCAACTGAACAGAACAAAAAAAAGCAAATCAAGTTTAAATTCAAAATTCAAATTTCAAACAATTGTCAAATCAAGCCTTGTGAAAGAACTCAAATTTCCCAACAGGAAGTTGCGCAACCAAAAATACCAGTGGATAGCCATTCTCAAATCAGAATTCTGGAGAATTTTTCATGATTTTTGAAATTCATCTGGTTCCCCAAATAAATCCCCAAATCTTAGAAAGTAACCAACTTTGACCAGCTTCCATTTGAAATCCCTTTGGAGTCCAGATGTGCATGTTGTCCAGATGATAAATCTTTTCAAGAGCTTTCCAACGGTACCAAATTTGCGAATTTTGGAGCTCATTTGCTACTTCAATTGATGTGCCAAAAATTTGGGGAATTTCACAGTTTGAATAATTCGGTAAATAGAAAAGATGCCCGAGGGCCCGCCTGTCAGTGTCGCCCCTCTCACTGAAGCTCGCTGAGCTCGTGCGCCACGTCGCCGATGGCGTACGGACAGCTCTGCGGCGCCCCGGACCCGCTCCTCGGACGCGCAACGGCGTCAAAATGCGCCCTCCCGGTCCGAGCTTCATCCCTCGCTCTCTCGCCCGACATTCTTCCCCAAACCCTAGCTCGCCATTGCCGCGCCCGTGCGGAGCTCGAGCTCGACGCTGCCTGCGAGCCGCCTCCAGCAGAGCTGCTCTGCCAGAAGCCGCGCCAGGACCCCCGCCACTCCACCATGGCCCCTACTTCCTTTATCCCGCCGTGAAACTCGTGGATTGGACTTTCTCCTCCAAGTCCGGCCACCGGGCCGTCTCCGCTTCACCGAGCAATTGCCGCACTGTAGAGGTCCACATATACCTCGAGCACCTCTCGAACCTCATCGTCTCCCTTCATTCACAGCCAGTTCGCCGGAATCAAAGATTTCCCTGCCGCCGTCGAGACGTCACACCTCACCGCCGCGGCCACCTCTACAGCGACCACCTTTCTCCCGGCCCTCTCGGCGTCGACGCGTACCACGCCGACGTTCGCCTTGACTCCTTGAAGCTGTGGACCGACGTGTGCATCTCCCCGACCACCCCAGCGAGCTCGCGACACCACCGAAGCTCCGCCACCCGCCATTCCTCATCGCCGACTGCTCTCCGGCCATCTTCTTCCGCTTCGAGTCGACGAGGTGAACTCTCCTCTTCGTCCCCTACCCGTGCGTGCTAGCCATGAGTCCCGCGAGCCACACTCCGGCAATGGCTCCGGCCAACGCACCGTGCGCCACAACATCGGGATCCAGTGTGACAACCACGGATCCGGTGCTCCGCCCTATGTGGTCCAACGTGTGCCCTCAGATATGAGTGGCTGGATCACCTTGTGGCCAGTTTGGATCTTGTGTGGCAAGATCTATGTGGTCGCTTTTGTGGCCCAGATTTGATTGGTCCAAAAAATTTCATTCCCTTTTTCGATTTAGTTAATTCCTCAGAAATTGCCAGAAGTTTGTAAAATGCATAATAAATCGAATACATCTCAGAAAAATATGAAACCAATTTTTTTTAGCTTCCTTGTGATCTGTTCTATCCAAGAAAAATGTCAAATCACATAATGCAACATCTCTGTTTCCTGTATAAATGCCTCTATGCAGATTTTGTTTAATTCATAATAAATTATCTTTTGCTCTATAAATCTTAAATATTGGCATGCTTGTTAAGCTATTGATGACACACATACAGAGCATTTTTCACTGTCATATGCAGTTTAATTATTTTCTTATGATTTAAATCGTGTTCTGCATTGTATAAATTATTGTAAATAATCCGTATTGCAAGAAATTATCAAACTTCGCCATAAATCACTTCCAGTGGTGACTTTCACCAGAACAATGCCGCTGGACATAAATTAATTTTTAAAATCAAATTATTTATTTAAGCAACTCAAATTGAATAAATGATTAACTTAATTGAAAGTCAATGAAGGAAATACTTCAGACGAAATTAATTAACGAAGTTAATCATTTGCCCTTACAGTATAAATGACTGTCCTATCAAGTAATTAAATTATTAATTGCATCATATTCTTGCATCTAACTTTGCATTATTCCTTGTCATAACGTGTAGTGACCGAGACGACTCCGGAGCCGCTCGACTTCCAGCTGCCGGAGGAGCAGGCCTAGGAGGTGCAGGAGGAGCAGCCGCAGCAGTACACTGACCCCGCTGACCCAGTAAGCTACACTCCTGAGCCAAGCAAGCCCCGGTGCATGCCTCCCTATTTAGGATTTTATTTTCTCACTTGATTGGGGCTAGTACTTGTTTGTGCATTAGGTTTATTAGGAGTTGATGTGAAACCTTAGAATTGCATTAGGACTACCCTTCCAGATTTACCTTATGTCCTATTTTTGTAGATGTAGGTAACGTTAGAACTTGCCAGGCTTAATGGCTAGCGGACGGTAGAAGACGAGTGGTAGGTCCCACTCGCGAGGTAGGAATCACCCTGGATTGTACTAGATGGATTCAGGATTTGTTGAGACCGGACGGGAAATTATTTGTGTAGGATGGTTGGAGAAGGCTGGGCCTTCACGGTGGTAGCCCCGTCTATGTCGGTTAAGAACCGTCCGTTGTTGGCCCCGTTGAGCAAGTTTGAACGTACTGATCACATGCTAGTGTTTTTATGGGCCTAGTAAACTTAGTAGCTTGGGTTGCCCTAGTGTCTTGCGGATACTTGTATTTTCTATCATGGTACTTGGGAGAGAAAGGATGATTCCCAATCGGGGCGTATGTCTGGGACGGGGACCGTGCGGGAAGGCCTTTCTCAGGAGGTGTGAGACCCAGCCAGCTCTAGGAGGACCCTTGCGAACGGTTGCTGTATGCGACTTTACGCGTGTGCGGCATGTGGTCAGGTTTTTCTCGTGCAGGATGTACATCTATGCCGCCGCTCTCGGTCAAGAGCAACCTTGCTCACTGCGTCACATCGTAGTGTGATATGCTTGATGATATGATGATGCTAGTCTATTACTGTTACTTTATTATCTCATTATTATGATTATGCTGCTTATCTGATGTATTGTTACTTTATATCTGTTTTAGATATATATACACTGCTTTACTGGATAAGTACTTAACTTGAAATTAAAACTTGAAAGTAAGGATCAAGTAATTAGTGCGAGTTATGCTATCGAGTCAGCCACCCTTTTATAGTCTTGCATATTAGGAGTCGGCTGTAGATAGCCACGTTGACGGGTAAGTCTTGCTGAGTATTAGTTGCTCAGGGTTTGGCTCTTTATGTTTTTATTGCAGGTAGCACCTTTATCCCTGACTCTACGGGTGGAGGTGGACAGTGGGATGGCCAGCTTCCTTTTGGTTGGACAGCCCACTGAGAGACTGAGGAGTGATCTCCTTTCGAGTTCGCATCTTCATGGCTTTGGATGCGAATTCTCTTGTATCGTGAGCGCGTGTGCTTGTATCTCTTTTATCTTTGAACTTGAATTGTATCGTTTCGACTTTCGCTGTGCTACTCATTGTTTTAATTGGACTAATGTAATCACTTTAAGACTTAAATTATGTTTTTTATATGTTGTACTGTTGTGTCCGTTCACCGGCACTTCCGACTCGATCCTGCGAAAAGCGGAAACGTTTCAGCTGGTATCAGAGCCGACCCTCGCGGTTTCACGGGCGCGTGTGGGCGCAGTTGCGCAGGCATGGTGTGCATGGCTGGTGTGGGCCCAGAGTGATCACACAGCATGGCACATGCGCTGGCACTGGACGCATGGACGTGGCCAAGAGGGGACGTTCCTGGACTAGGGTTGACCGACGAGGACGTCGGTCTTCTAAGGAGGTGAGTATGTAACATCCTGGCCCAGGGCTTAATAGGATTGATAGAATACTCATATCAACAAGTTGCAACTTCTTTTCCGGAAGCTCATCTCGAAAGAACTCCAAGGTTAAGCGTGCTTGGCCTGGAGCAATTTCGGGATGGGTGACCGACCGGGAAGTCCTCCCGGGTGTGCACGAGTGAGGACAAAGTGCGCAGAAAAGACATGTGTTGGTCTGTGGGGTCAGTCTTGATTTCTAGAGAGCTGTCAGGTGTGCGGGTCCGGACTCAGAGAGACGGGATGCTACAGGTCCTCTCAGTCCAAGCGACCCTATATGTCTGGCATCAGGTCGCCATCCTTTCGTTACAGTAAGCCATCCCAGATTGCTTCATTTGGATGAGGACCCCATCCGGGAACTACTCAGCCACTAGCGCCTACAAGGGTTTCTTCGCCAACCACCAAGAACTCCCTAGCTGGGGGGCGTGTTCTATGGAAGACCCAAGCACCCAACAATTATAGGTTCTTCATTTGGCTCATCCTTTATGCATGGTCGCTGCTGGAGACCTCCAACCTCTTACTATGCCATGGTCTGCAGGATGAGGATGATTGCGCCTAAAGCGCTCAAGACTTGGAGACCCTTGACCACCTTCTCATCTCATGCGTCCATAGCCATGAGACCTGGTTCAGGGTTCTCCGCCAGGTCGGACTGCAGCGCCTAGCTCTGGGTGCTAACCACCAAGTTGTGCCATGGTGGCTCGACACGAGGAAGCTGGTCGCCAAGGAGTTCCGTCAGGGGTTTGATATGCTGGTCGTCCTTGTTGCTTGGTCGCTTTGGAGGGAGAGGAACAACCGGATATTCCACTTCACCGCATTACAGCTGGTGGCTCTTAGCCAGGCCATTGTTGACGAGGCGCCAACTTGGACGGCTACAAGGTTCAGAAGGCTAGGTCGTCTTTTCTAGGTTCTCTTGCTGTGTTAGGTCTTCTAGATCGTCCGTCTTGGTTTTATGCTCTTTCTGTTTGGAAGCTTCCGTTCCCGTGTAACTTGTTGCAACTTGTTCTACTCTTTCTTCTCCTTAACGAAAAACGTGCTCAATGAAGTTCAAACACAATGTCTTTTCCAACCTTAGAATCCCGAACCAATTTGCTCCAAAGACTCTGTCATTGAAAGGAGTCCATTCACTCCCTTTTCATTTGGTCTGTAAATGAAAATCCAAATCTGCATGAAACACTAAGCCGATTTGCGTATTTGTGATGCATAAGAAAATGTGGCCGTTTTGGTTAGTGTGAGTTGATAATTAATATTTGGATATTTATACATTTTAAGTCATAAAAATGTGAGTATTAAAGTGTAGCTTGTTGCAAGTCTTTAACCAAAAGATGTTATCCTTAATAGAAAGATGTATAAACATGCCATCGATCTGCTTGGTAGGCACGTTAGGTAGCCAGCACGCAATTTGGAATATTGCTTCCTGAACTGATTGTGAGCCACCTCTGCCGCCAATCAGCCTTGACGTGCATCCGTGGTGCTTCGAACGAAGGTGCTATTGCTGCAGATATGCTGGTGAGAATAGTAGAGCTGTGCCGGTCAGCCAGTGGCCAGCCAACAAGGAGAGTTGAGGACCTCACTCATGCCCAACGACACAATAGTTAAGTTTCCTGTTTCTGTTGAAATGTCCCCTGAGCTACAAACTGAACTATTGTCTCGTTATCGACAAAATGGGGTAGGGGCAGGGCACCTGCCTTCAAGTATTTCCTCACTGATGATGTCCATGAAGGGGAAGAATGATATGGGGAACTGGACATGGTGGAAAGCAGTGAGCAGCAAGGGGAGTGGTGCTTCATCTGATGGCCGATGCTGAAGAAGAGGAAAAGAACATTTAGGTCCATACAACACTCTGGCATGAAAAGAGAGATCGTATGTGAGAATAAATGTACAAAATTGCACTCCCTGTTTTAAATATATGACACCGTTGACTTTTCTTATTGCTTTGATCAATTGTTTTATCTGCAAATAGTTAATCGTATAATTTAATCTTAAAGTGCTTTTGATGAGATCTAATGATATTCATTTCATGTCGGAAACTAATTACATAAATATGTATTGTTGGTCAAATTAAACAAAAAAGTCAACAATGTCATATATTTAAAACCGGATAGAGTATAAAATTATAAGCAAGTTTGGTACTCACAAAGTTTAATAGCATATCTCACGTCAAGCAAAAGATAAACGACATAAATCTAATTAATCGTATCTTTCGATTTTTTTTTTATTAAACCAAAAGGCGGAGGAATCTTCCAATAAAACGATCTTGCAACAAGATAACCTTCTGAGGCCATTCAGAGTAAGAGACGTTGTGTAACAGTTACAACATCATAGTGAGGTACTTGTCCATGCATATACGGCCGCTTACCAAGTAATCTCCTTTTTGGTTCACAAAACTATTCATAGTTTTTTTGCTTTTAGTTCGTGGTTACCAAATCTAAATTAATAAAAGCAACATATGCGTCAATTATGTACCATTTATGTAATATATAATTCGGAGATAACACCAAGTAATTAACTAATTCAAATGACTAAACCTGACACCAAGTAATATACCATTTATGTAGTATATAGTGATCTAGGATACAGCAGTTTCATGGTATCCCATGCAACTTGCATTGCTAATGCTACTGCTAGACGGGTACGCGGAGGATGGGATGGAGCAGGAGGCCGCACTGACGTGAACCGAGGAGCCGGTGCGGTCGCCGGGGACGGTGGACGACAAAAGCGGATAAGAAATACTCATCCTCGAATCTATCTTCAACAGCGGCATGGTCAACCTGCCTAAGGACGAAACCGTCGGCGACGCCAACGTCTTCTACTGTTTCCAGGACAGCAGCTCCTGCTCCCACCGCGGCAGCAGCATCCTCCCGTGGCTGGCGCTGCCGTTGCGCTGCGTCCGGCGCGTCTATCGTCTCTGGGGCATGGGCGAGAGCGCATGCATTCCAGTACGAACAGCATGAAAGCTCCTCGTCGTCGTCGGTAATTACTCCGCCAGGGGCTGTTCCCTTTCGGCGCAGGAGGTGGGTACTTCCAGAGACGTCATGGGGAGCTTGGCGTACAACGTTCATTACTCCGCCATATTACAATGTCTGCATTGTTTGCAAACTCACTACTCGAAAGTGCGATGGAAACAAGAGTCATATTACTAAGTAACCAGGCCCATTTTCGATCCTGTGAGTGAAACTAATTAATATAAGATGCCAGTACACACATCTAGGTGATCAATCAAGTCCATAGTGTTCATCCATCAGCTATGCTCAGATCTTCATCTTCTCAGGTGTCCATTGAGCTGAAACCAGTACAGACGAAACTGAAACCTGTACAAAAATGGGAAACTATCAATGGAAATTTTGATACATGATAACTGACTCAAAAATATATTTTTGCCTTCAATGAACAACAAAAGTATCCCAAGGACATAAGAAAACTTTTATCCTAATCTGTAATTCTGAATCTTATGAGATAGATAATTAATCTTTCATGTAAGCACTTGTAAGGATATATTATCTCAAATTATTCATTTAATAGTGGTCATAACAACACTTCAAAAAATATTTCTTTATAGCAGGCCAAGATTTATAAATCATGTGGTGTACTTGATCCTATGTTAGCCACTTGAATTTAACTGAAACAACTCATAAAGTTTTGTGGAAAACATGTCACCAAAATAAAGGTACCCAAAAAAATGCAAAGTTTCCACAAAAATTTAGTTTTTAAACCCTTTTACCTAAAATGAATCTTTAGAACCTTCACTTTGATAATTTCCTCTGATGCTTCCAAACATATATAGGTCAACAGTAGAATGTCAATAGCTCTAAAGATCTCAGAGTGAAATAGTAACCTACACTGAGATGATTTGTTCTTTTGTTGGATGCTAATTTTCTCAAGAGGTATTCCATATGTGACCAACGACATCAAAACGTTGTGACTCCTCTGATCAACCTCGTGACATTTGATTTCAACTCTCTCAAGATTGTCCGATGCAAAAATAACACATCCACTGAATTGAATATTGCTTTTGATGGCACCAAACTTTTAGGTTTCTGTTTCTGTATGAAACAAAAATATCATAATGAGATAAATCATTCATGGGCAACAACTAAATAATCCATGTGGACAGCACATACTTTATAGAGTTGAAGAGTGAACAAAAATATCATAATGAGATAAATCATTCATGGGCAACAACTAAATAATCCATGTGGACAACACATACCTTATAGAGTTGAAGAGTGAGCTTCTTTCGAACTGGTGAGTGTTGCAGAATACAAATTAGCGCACGGTGGTCATCAGTCACGCACCGCTCACTAAGTAATAAAATTTCAACTTATGAAATGTAGGGCACCATCTCAAATCCCTTTTGAGAATGAACTGGATTACGCAAGCAATGTCAATGAATGCAAAGTGTATGGTATACGATACAACCACACAGAAAGGAATATTGTTTTTGGCAGAATTTGAAGTCATACCACTCCAAGAAACTAACAATTGCACCAGATCTCTAGCCAATCATATGTATAAATCTCTAATCTATGAAGAGGCATTCATACCTTAAATATTTAACCATAATGAATTAAGTCATGACGAAAATTAATATTGTTCGCTAGTTTTCTTGGTATTACATTTTCAATGTGTACTAATTTAGCGGTCTTGGAAGTACATAATTTGCAAAATACAACAACTGAAACTGCAAAGTTTTAGACTCCTAACTGAAACTTTGTATTTTCTAGTTTCCATTGCTGAGCAGATATGCAACTTATTTAGATGTGAATTTGAAAATATTCAACAGATAGGTAATACATACACTGAAGAGAAAAACTCCACGACCAAGAAAAAAGAGCAGTTGGACTAAAGGCAAGCAAGAGTACCATTTTAGGTTCAGCTATCAGCTTCAAACTCCTAGCTGCTGAGAAACCACTAAGAAGTACAGATCCTGCACCACCATCACCGATGCCATAACAAGAGTGACAGGAAGCATCCTCGCAATACCCAGGGTCATTGTTGTTGCAAGAATCTGCATAATTAGGGTCAAATGTAGCTTCTGTTGTTACTAACACTAGCATGTGCTCAAAGAAAGGAGTTCTGCCCCCAAAATTGATCAGTTGCAGCGAAATGAGACTTGGGGCAGAAATATGTGTACGCAAGTCCATTGGAAAGAAACATCCCTGCAAGTTCAGCCATTCAAGGGGTCTGGAGTAGAACTTCTCAGGATGGATATCGCAATTGGTCATCTCCAGATGTTTCAGAGCCAGACAGCTCGAGAAATCAGTACACTTGTCCCGTAATGTTACACCATCAAGATGTAATTCGGTCAAATACTGAGAGACGAAATGTAGATTATCCAGCAGAAATGTACCTGCCACAATCAGCTTCCGAACTTGGCACAGCAATGCATGCCGTATCCACAGCTTCACGTACTCGTCACCATTCGACGAGTCTCCGACAAAATCCAACAGACACATCTCCAGATTTGACCGGTCGCGGAGGAGTAGGAGATGGTCCATGAATCTCTGGATCAGTTGAACACGGTCAATACCAGTAACGCGCAGAACGGGCATCGACTTGCAGAGCAGAGGTCGCGCTTGCAGAGGTGCGCACGGCTTCACGTGCCTGCAGGAACGAATAAAGCACGTGGTGGAGAAGAGCGTCTGGGACCGCGCTGATGAGGTCGGGTTCCGGCAACTCCGACGCCCTCTTGCTCATCGGCATTCCGTCAGGTTGCGAGCCCTCGATCATGCACAGAGAAAGAACCCCGGTTCAGTCGCCGACCGTACGCACGCATGAGAGCGAGAGGGAGTGAGATGTTGCAGGAGGTTTGGGTCGGGCGCTCACCTGTAATCTGCGGATTCAATCTGCTGTTCCCGCGCAAGCAGGTCGCCCGGTAGAAGGGAAGATGGGTGAGCGCCCTCGTGTACTCTGCCGTCGATAAGGATCAAGATGTAGTCAAGTTCACAATTAGGTGGCCCGCCACTGAAAAGGTTGCTTGTAGCGGCGGGTGATCAGGTGGCCCACTGCCGGAAAGTTAATTTGTAGCGATACTTGCGTAGCGGCGGTTCTCCGCCGCTATAGTGGGTTACGAACCGCCGCTGTAGTGCGTTTGTGTTGTAGTGAGCTCCGCCGCAGGCACCACCCAGCAGCACGTAGTCACATCGATCTCTCACTCTTCCTAGGGGCTGCTGCTGATGCTGTAACCAGTCGGCACCGGCTGTAAGATGTGGCGAGTGATTAGTAGGCGTGTGTTGGTTACACGCCCACTAGTACTACTGTAAGAGAACCTTTACAGTGCACTAAGGATTCATATGACTCCATACTATTGTGAAGGTCCCACAGTAGTATGGTGGTATTTTAAAGTAGTATAAAGAGTACAAGGGCACTGTTGGAAAAAAAAATCATAACATCTTACTTCCTCCGTTCCATTATGTTAGCATTTGGGGGATTCAAATTTGTTCCAAATTGTAAGCATTCGGGACTCCAGTAGGCCCCACACGCATTACTTCTCCCAGGCCCCACACGTATTCCTTCTCCCAGCGAGGCCTCTCCCAGCTCCCGAACACACGACGCTTCCTTATCCGTTCGTCGTCTCGCCGCCACCCCTGCCCCGTTCGCGCCGCCCCTTTGCTGGCCGGCAATCTGCTCGCCGCGCCTCTCCCGCAGAAGGTCGCCGCTCGTCTCCCGCAAAAGCTCGGCCAGGGAGAAGCCGGGCTCCCCCGCATCTCGCCCATCCGGGGCGGATCTCATCGCTGCCATGGAGAAGTTGGAGGAGGGCGGCGGAGCCATCAAGAAGGGCGGCGCACCTTCCTGTCAAGTGTTAGAGGAGGATTCGCAGTTGGAGGAGGGCGGCGGGGCCATGGAGAAGGGCGGCGGCCCTGTATCTCGCCTGTCCGAGACGGACATTGGCGCCGTATTGCGCTTGACGCAGGCGCGCGCCTCTCCCCGCTCGGCGTTGAAGAAGCACAGGCCCAAGGAGGAATCGACCATGGAGGAGGCCAGGGGCACCAGCGGCTGCGGGACTGGAAGTCGCAAGAGGAAGAAGCTGACTTTCTCGCAATGGTTGAAGAGAGAGGAGGTATTGCTGCAGGAACGGGAGACAGAGCTTCTGAATCGTTTCCCTGATTACAAGCCGGAGGAATACCTCGACTCCGATGACGATTTCGACTTGGTTCATGATGCCGAGGTTGATGATGCGGACCCTCCGCCAAAACAGATTGTCGAGCCGGCGAAAGATGTTACAGTCAAGGAACCGGTGGCTGCTGCAGCGGACGGCGATGGTTGGGTGACCGTGCGTAAATATCATGGTGCCCCAAGAATTGGTAAATGAATTCGTTGTGGTCATCTGAACTGTCTCCCTACATTGTGATATGCTTGTGTAGTTGTCACTGTGTCTCAATGGTAGTGTAGTACTTAGTGGTACCGACTGTGTTCGTCTAGGCAATTGCAATGTAGTAGTAGTACTTTTGTTGTTAGTCATGGCAGTTAGTCATGGCAGTTGGCATGGAGGTAGTGTAGTACTTAATGTTGGCAATTGCAATGAAGTAGTGATGTTAATCATGGTAATTGCATTCTACTAGATTACTTTTCCAATTATATCATCATAGTCCAAACATATACAAAATGACAGCCACTGCAAAATACTTAGGCTGCACCGTGTGCTACGATCCTTCTTTCTACCATATAGACAAAATAAGACCTGCTAGTCTGCACGATATAGCCATGATCGTGACTTCTACCATTTACATAATACTACACCTAGCATTTACAAAATAATACTTCCACCATGCACCAATGCCGTAATCTACTCGGCCAACTTCTGTAGCACACTTTGGTAAAGCTCCTGGGCAACATCGAGGGAGCTAGGAAGTGGTCCTTCCATCTCTAGACCATCCTTGTTCATATGTGGTATCTTGTACCCATTTCCTCCAGCAACTTTCATGACTTCTATCATGCAGCCTTGTAGAGTCAAGAAAACCCTTTGAAGCAGTGATTGCTCATAATTGTTGAACTCGTTCTGCACATTCTGAATTAGCTCATCCATATTCCTAGAATTTGTGAGGAATGTCTTGGTCTGCAGGGAGGCAAAGAAACCAAGGTCTAGGACATTCAAGTCAGGTGAGTTAGGGGGCTGGTTAAATATGCGAATGTCTAAACCTGTTTGTGCTACAGCAGCACGGAACACTGGATCATTTGGTTCTATGTGTGTGCGTGCGTTATCTTGTTGGATCCAGATTGTCTCCCCTCTATGTTGCGGTGGCCAAGATGCAACAATAGCTGGAAGAACCTTAGAAATCAGGTAACTTCGACTAACATCCCTAGTAACATTGATGGATTTTGTGATGAGAGTACCCCTAGGTCTATTTCGGCTGCTTCTTTTTGCTGGTTCCTGAAACATGGTGAAAACAGAAATAAATATATGGATGATACTAACAAAAACAAATGCAAATTGTGAGTAGGACTACACCTTCCTCACAAACGGCCATATGCCTATTTTGCCATTAAAGTAGCAAATTCCTTCGCTGTCATATCTTGGGGGTGATACACCACATAGCAGCATACATTTGGGAATAGAATTCTTGTTCTGGACTGTTATCATCGGATCTTCTTCCTCGGGCAACATGTAAAACCTCTTTACTTTTTTCGTGGTGTTGAACCACTTCTCATCTATATGGATAATGTTCTTCATATCAACAAACTTTGGCTCATTCTCGACTGTTTGACCATCTAACATTGACGTACAATATTTTAGGCGCTCCTTTTTGTTATCATCTCTCAAACAAGGCTTCAGAGTGTTAGAGTGCCGGCGGAGCTTGCCTTCTTTGAACAAGCGATGGAGGGTGGTCTTCTTCACACCTAATTTGTCAGCTAGAGACTTCAGTGTCGTTCTCTCCTCCAAAGGTATTGTCTTAACTCGAGACAGATCAACTGTAACCTTGGGACGACCACATGCTTTCTTCCTTTTTGAATAAACATTCACTGGTTCACCTGCAGCACGGCATTTCTTTGCCTTCCTCCATATAGATTGCACGTAGCACCTATTGACATTGAACAAAGCAGCAACTTCTGTGGTTGTGTTTCTTTCCAATGTCCCTTTGTTGCTCCTGAGAAGTAATTCTTCATAAATTTCTTGAATTTCTTTCTCTGTCAGATTCTTTCTTTTTTTCAAAACATTTGTATGTCCCTGTTGGCTTCCTGCACACATGAGGATAATTACTTTGTTTTGCATTACAAAGGAATTATTTACATTACTGCCGAAAGTATTTTTCTGTCCTTACTAGTACCTTGCTGATCATGTGCTTGAACACTTGGTCCCTGACGGTTCCCTTCCCCCAAAATGACATGAAAATCTTCGGCATACACATGATCATCATCATCTTCATGGTGCCATAAAAATTAATGTAAGATTAGCACTGTGTTGCAACTTTTAATTCAATTTCATTGTAATTTGTATATGTTTACCTGACTCCGAATCATATGCATTTGAGTTTAAATCGAAAAATGCAGCTTCAGCAGCAACATTGAAGGCCTCAATATCTTTATCATCAGTACATGGAGGAATGCAAGCAGATTTAGAGGTAAGCTTTCATCATTTATGTATGACTACAAGGGTGTACCAACAGAAAAAAAAAAGTTTCCATAAAGGACAAAAGTTACCAGATTGGTAGTTTTCCTCTTGACCTATGTTTAGATCAAAAGAACCTTCATCTTCTGAATCAATTTCTGGTTGATTGTGGGCAGCATGAGGCAGGACCACATGGCCACCATGTGGACCATCTTCCTGGTGCTGCTGTTGTCCCCAGGCGTGAGCACCACCCACAGGAGCATTTTCAGCAGCTTCATGCTCCTGGTGGTGTCCCCACACAGGACCAGCAAGGACTCCATCATCGTCAGAGGGAGGAGGCTCCTCGTTGAGATCAACGGCCATGGAAGAGAAGATGTGGTGTTCTCAGGAGCAATGTAGGTGAACTGGTTAGATCCTGGAGTATTGGATGGGTTTATATGGGTGTCCCAGTGAACTGTGTTTGAATTTAAAAGGATGTAATTTTGGTTTGGCGCCAGGGCATGTGAATTCACTTTTGTGGTGGAAAGCTCACTGTGGTGTCTACGTGTCCTTTTCTCCTTGGCTGGTTGTTGGGTTGAGCGGTAAATGAAAATTTCCCTTTGCATTTTTTGTCTCTTGGCGCCATGTGAGAAGCAAGCTGGCTGCTGCATTGCATTTATTGCTACTGAATCCCATCGTGTGGGCAAGAGCAATCAGCAGGGGTAGCAGGGACTTTTACATGCATCCTTGTTTTGGTGCCCAACTCTCCTGAATGCTAACATAATGGAACGGAGGAAGTAATTATTTCGTAGATTCAACAAGATCAAATTCTAGCATATCTCAATCATCATTTTCCAGACTCGATTTATCGTTGTTCGTCCCTCTCCTTATTTCTCGATTCATCATTTCCCGAACCCTAGCTAGACAGAGACGGCCGCCATATCCCCAATTCTAGGCGGCCGTGACCCGCGGCGGCGTCACCCGAGGAGTGCTCCTCTGTGCACGGCGGCGGCTTTCCTGCCCGCCGTCACTTCCCCATGGAGCACGTGGGTGGCCTCGGCGATCCGTGGGATTATTCTGATCTTGGCCGTGTGTGCTCCGGAACGCGCCCATGCCGGCCGGCAGAAATTCTTCATCCGCATATTGTGCACATGTTACTACTAATCACGTTTCGAACAGTCCGGGTGCTCGAAGACATTTGGGGGTGACGGAATAATACACGTTTGAGACTTTACCACACAATTAATTTAATCAAAATGATTGGTGCGAGCTTGACAGCTGCAAATCAGTTAACTTGGCACAAAAATTGCGATGAACAAACTTGAAGCAAGAATATGAAACCTAGAGAGAACCTGCTTCCCTGTGAGCACATACACATGAAGATAAATGAATTGGAATACTGCTAGATTGCAAGAGCGCGTCTCAAAGAAACCCTTCATTCTCCATGTTTCATTAACCTAGATGACATTATGCGTCCTAATTACATTCAGGTTACAATGAAATAAAATCTGACAACTCGGCGTCATTCCATGTCCATCACCCAAAAGGGATCAAAGATTTCACTAGCACCCACAGATGAAGTATGTTCTGTTATTATTGGTGCGTAAAGTCAGTATCGACTTCCTCAACAGCTGTCTGAGCAGCAACATTGGCCTGCTCCAACAGATCATTTGGAATCTGCATACCAACA
This sequence comes from Eragrostis curvula, assembly GCA_007726485.1. Lineage (NCBI taxonomy): Eukaryota > Viridiplantae > Streptophyta > Magnoliopsida > Poales > Poaceae > Eragrostis > Eragrostis curvula. Next base: position 44,233,768 of record CM017440.1, read on the forward strand.
CAACAGGAGCGGCGCACAGCAGCGGCGGAGCAAAAAGCTCAGCAGCGGCGGTTCCAGCAGACCGCCGCTACGCAGGCGCCGCCACAAACAGAAATTGTAGCGGCGGTCGTAGGCAACCGCCGCTACAAACACAATATGTAGCGGCGGATACTGCCACCGGCCGCCGCTACAAAGTGTAATTTCTAGCGGCGGGTGATGGCACCACCCGCCGCTAATGAAGGTTTGAAAAAACAAAAAAAAAAAGGCCCGCCGCCACGACGCCGCGGCCGCCTCGACCACGCAGCCCCTCCGCGGTCGCCTCCACCACGCAGCCCCGTGGCGGCCACCGAAACCCTAGCCGCCACGCCGCGGCCGCCTCCACCACGCAGTCCCTCCGCGGTGGTTCCGGCAGCCTCGCCGCGCCGCCTCGCCGTGGGTGCCGCCGCCGCGGTGGATTCGGCCGTGGATGCCGCCGCCGCGGTGGATCTGGCCGTGGGTGCCGCCGTCGCGCCTCGGCCCGCCGTGGTGGCCACAGCCGCGCCTCGGGCCGCCGTGGTGCCCGCCGCTGCGCCTCAGGCCGACGTGGTGCCCGCTCGGGCCGCCATGGTGCCCGCCGCCGCGCCTCGCCCGCCGCCGCCTAGTGGTGGCCGCCTCCGTGGCCTACATGGCAACTCGGATGAGCCCCTCGACAGAGCCGCGCGCTACCTAGTCGCATGCGAACTCCGGCGAGAGGTGCCTCCAAGGCTGCCTCCAAGTCCGGAAGGGCGGCTGAGAGGAGAGGAGAGGAGAGGAGAGGAGTAGAGAAATGAGGCGGTTTTATACCAACATAATTGGGCCGGTTTTGGGCCAATTAGATGGGCCGGGAGGATGCCACCGCGTAGAGGACGAGGTCACTGACATGTGGACCGATAAAAGTGTGGGGCCCACACGTCAGTGACCATGGGTCAACAATACGCGGTCGAAGTCACCACGAATTTGTAACGGCGCCCGAAATCTAATCCGCCGCTACTATTTATAGCGACGGATCGGACGCGAGCCGCCGCTACAAACCCTAGATCGCTGCTAAAGATGGCTCCCCACCGCCGCGCTACGTTCCGCCGCGACTTAAGTCGGCCCGAACGCGAGCGTGAGCGGCGCCGTCGCCGTCGCCAGCGGCAGCGCGAGCGCCGCAGGGCCCGCGACCGGAGCCCTGGGTCCGACAACGAGGAGTCCGTCGACTCCTCGTGGTCGCCATGGCCCCCGGCGCCTTGGCCATGGGGTCCGCCATCCCCATGGCGGCCATGGCCGCCGGAGTTCGCTTATATTCGCGATTGTAAAGTTAATGTAGGCTTAATTATGTTTTATCGCGATAGTTATGTAAATATATATTAATCGATGTTTATCTTTTTTTTAATTATTGTTCAATTTAAACCGTGGGGACCGAGAAAAGAAAAGCGGCGGCCAAAAACTCACACCGCCGCTAATACAAATTTTTTTGTGGCGGAATGACACAAGAACCGCCGCTACAACAGTGAAGTTTTGTAGCGGCGGTTCTCCTTGAAACCGCCGCTAATAATTGATATTTAGCGGCGGTTTTCTTTCCAGGCCGCCGCTATTAACTCTTTATAGCGGCGGCCTTTGTGAACAGTATCACTGGCTGCTCTATAGCGGCGGACCGCGTGGCAAACCGCCGCTACGTGTTTTACTGGTCCGCCGCTATAGTGCACTTGTGTTGTTGTGCAAATCAGCAAATATGTTCAGTTTCAGTTTTTGTAACAGAAAAGAATGAACAAGCAATTTTTGGGCGAATATCCTAGTACCTTCTGATGCTGACGGTTCGATTCATCACAGATCGAGCTCAGCTCCAACTCCAAGCCTTTCCAGATTAATACCATTTACAAACATTGGGAACATTATTGAATGCATTTCCCCAGCTAAAGGTTGGGAACTTTATTTTTTAGCTTGTAATGATTATATTGTGATTAGGAATCATGGAGAGGACCATGATATGATGGGAGAGGAGCTTGGAGGCGGAAAAGATCAGCAAGGGCGTCCAAGTCAAATTGGAAGCCCAAGTCAAGTCGGCTTTGAGTCAGTTTTGGAGTCCAGGAGCAGTCTGCGTTAAAACGGTGGCCAAAGTCGCAAACAGGCATGGTTTTAGACGTTCTACATATGGACAGAAATATAATTTCATAACATTTCCAATGGCGTTAGTATAATGCCAAAATTCGTTGGGAGTCAACGGGAATCGTCGAAACAATTTGACATCCATAATCAATTTGGTCTTTGGGCTTTGTATCGTGTTGGAGCCCATAAGGGACGCGTCCAGGGGTCTTGCACGCCCCTATATCCTATATTATTAGTAGTAGCTGCCACCTAAGTTAGGGTTGAGTTTTTCTTCGATTATTATGTCAAGAATAGTTTCGCCGTTCATCGGTTTGTGAACCCCAACTTGTGAGCTTAATTCAGTTTTCAACAATTTTGGTTGCAATCTACTGTATTTTGCTTGTGTTTTTCGATCCGCAGACAAGGATAAGCCTTCTTGGCGAGGTCGACCGTGCATCGCCAGTCGATAACCTGATGAGACGTGGTGCTGCGATTGCGGGGTTTACAACATGTTGTCTGAAGCCGACAATTGACGTTTGTCAAGTCTCCACCAAATCGAGAGTTATCAGAACCTTTCGGAAGATCTGGAACCCTAGTTCATATCACTGTGCCCAACAAGGAGCTAGGCGAGCCGCGGCGATGTCGCATGAAGAATATTCCAGGATCCTCCAGTCGAACCGCGGCAAGATTAAGACAGCCCATGGAGCAGCTCTTCCGAACGAGCGGTGGCTAGCTAGGATGCATCCCCTGCCCAGGACCTGGGATTGCCTCCGACGACCAGTTCTGACCCTTGGCCTCCTGCAAAAGCCCTTCTCCCGCAGTTGTTGTATGTTCAATGTGGCTTCGTGAGCTGAAAAATGCCACATATGATGCGGATGACATAGAAATAAGATGCTAGCAGAGGACGCTTTGGCATCAGGATACTCTGCAATAGCTGTAATATGTCAACTGATCTCTTGCCTTCCTAATATTCAAAAGCATCACAAGATTGCGGTTCGAGTGAAGAATGTGAACAATGAACTTGAGAAAATTTCAAAATTGGGTGAGAATTTTTTAAAGCTTCAGAACTTGCGGCTTAGGGAACAGGTTTCGACCATGATGAGGATGAAAAATTGTGAACTAGTGGAGCCTAACCTGGTAGGAAAACAAACCTCACTTGGTTGTACAAAACTGGTGGAATTTATGATTGGACACAAGGAAAAGAAGGTGTACAAAATTGGAATTCTAGGAACAGCAGGGTCGGAAAAACAACCTTGGCCCACCAAGTACTTAACGACGACAGAGTAAAGACTGTCTTTAGCAAGCAAGTATGGATTTCTGTTTCTCTGGAATACTCCAAAGATAAGGTTTTAAAAGAAATTCTTCAAAACATCAGCGTAAAGGTATAAGCAAGATGAAACAATCAGCGAATTTATCTGAAAGATTGCAGAAACCATTCAAAATAAAACACTCTTTCTTGTATTGGATGATGTCTGGCAACATGACGTTTGGATCAACCTGTCCAGAACTACGTTGGAGACTACAGCTAAAACAGTAGCTCAAAAAATTTGGGGTGGAAGATGGGTATCGAGTGGAATTGATGTCAGATGATGTTGGATGGGAACTACTTTGGAGAATGCAGCCACCAGACTTTAGCTTCCCTGGCACTGGTGGAGCCACCCTAGCGAGCTGGGTGGAGATTTGTGCCCACCAGACTTTCTGCGATGGCATCGCATCCCAGGCATTGGAGGAGCCACCCTAGGGCCCATGCCACCACCCCCCCCCCCCCCCCCCCCCACCCAACAACAGCGTCCTTTGCAGTAGCTCATGCACACTACCCGTCATGCTTCCTCATATTTCTACTAGTCGTGACACTGTAGCAACGGTCGCCTAGACTACAAGCTCATGCCAACGGTTCCTGCATTGTTTGATCCAACGGTCCTATCGTTTCATATGGTCAGTGGCATGTCGTCTGATGTGGTGGCACGGATGAGGATTTAGCCTCTGAGGGCTCTACACCGCCAGAGCTAAGAGCCGATACGTCCCTCGTGCAAAAGGTTGCTGCTCCCATCACTCAAGGAAGAACTAGTACAGGACGGGGGAAGCAGCACCAGCAACCTTGCTCGTGAAGGAGAGGCTAGGCCTCCAAAAGTCCCCAAAAATAGAATGCGTGCTTACTTATCCTGACCATGAAATCGCACTTCCTTGGAGGAGATAACCCTGAACCTCTTAGAGATGGTTCCCGCGAGGAGGGCCAACTCACGCATGGTTCAGGAGGCGGTCCAGGCCACTGCTGGGTGAGGGACTTCGAGGGAAGGCTCTCAGTCCACGCGACCCTATATGTCTGGCATCAGGTCGCCATCTATTCGTTGCAGCAAGCCATCCCTGAATGCTTCATTTGGACGAGGACCGTATCCGGGAACTACTCAGCCGCGAGCGCCTACAAGGGGTTCTTCGCTAACCACCAAGAACTCCCTGGGGGCCGTGTTCTATGGAAGACCCAAGTGTTAGCAGAATATCTACAACTACCTGACGCTCGACCGAGTCTTACGCCACGAATGAGTCCGCGCCGCGCACGCCACGCTCACCACCACGCGCCCTGGCGGCTCGCTCATGCCACGCATAAATAATATTAAAAGCAGTAAAAATAAATAATGTTCAGTTAAAGGGGAATGACGATGGTCAGTTAAAGGAACCATAAATAATGTTGAAAGCAGTAAAAATATTCTAAATTTATCCGGCTGATTTTCAGGGTACTGGAAAATATGTAGTGGTGATAGAGACTATTTGGAAAATGCTATGCATTTGATTGGTTTTGACCGACTGCAAGACGACTAGTGCAATGTGAAAGCCCTGCATATTTTTAGTCGTATTGTTGTGTCTTGAGTCGTACATGAGTCAGCATGAAAGAGTCGGCTCTGTAGCAGTGTTCATATTTTTTTAATAACTAAATACTCTCTCTATTGTCAAATATATATTGGACAATAACTCTAGTTTAAATTATCTTAAATGTTTTGCATAATAATAATGATTAGAAGAATGCACGGAGTATATATGTATATCAGTATAAGTTGAAGGGGGGCCTCCAAAACAATCTCGCACCGAGCCTCCAAAATACCAGGGCCGGCCCTGCATCCACACACAAGTCTATTGCTTCGGGGCAAGAACGTGCCAAGGCATCAGCCGATGAAGCTAGCTCCCTACCCTGCGGATATCGCCCGCTATTACGTCGCTACAGATATTAACCCGAATGCGGTAGATTACAGAGACCGGTGCAACTGTCACATGCACTAGCGGCTACCATATCATTCCATGGGAGTAAGAGTCAAACGTGCCAAGCTAAACTCTAAGCACCACACTTACAATTAGCTGAGAGAAACTACCCCTGATCAACAGATTTGTCCTATCTCATAATAGAGAAAAACATTGTACCAAACGCGGATGCCATCTCCCACGGAGGCTCACACTTATTCACTAAACATAATCACAAATCCCACAACAGAACTTATATGAACACTAACTTAACTAAATAAATAAACTAAATATGATTTTCTACTACAAGAAATAAATAAAGATAAAACTAATTATATTAAAGAAATAAATAATTCTACAAAAGTAAGGATACAAGAGAACTATACCCCGGAACCTCAAGAGAGCTCTCACTCTACTTACTTCCAAAGTAACACTACTTCAACTCTAGAACTAAAACGAGTAATGAAAATACTTCCAATGTAACACTACTTCTACTGTACAACTAAAACGAGTAATGAAAAGACTTCTTGAATGAGGTGAAAGTTCTTTTGCTTCCGAGAGAAGGGGGGGGGGGGGGTATTTATAGTAGCCAATGAGCAGGGGAGGTCTTTAAAGAGGAGCTGGGAAGGCGGTGGAGTGGAGTGCCCTCTACTCCAAGCCAGTCGCCATAGGGGGGAGACCGACCGACTGTCCCCTATGGCAGTTGGCCACCGTCTTCCCTTTGGATGCTCCAAATTTTCTCTTGATGGCAGCAATGTGGTCGGTTCATGTGTAGGGGCGGCACAATTTAAGTTAGGGCCAAGTTAAGGCCCATTGGTCCACCTTGAATAGTGGTGGAAGATTTCCTGCTTGGGCTCTTGTTTCTACTACGTGTTGGGCCCGTGTGCAGCCCACTGGAGAAGGACAAGGCCATTAGGGGCCATCCAGCCGGCCTCTGTTTTGTCCAACGCAGGTCCATTTCCTCTATTATTCAATTAGTTCTGCATCCAAAATTCCACCAAAACTCATGGAACTTTATTAGTTAGACTAATATGCATAGAATCTTGGTGGATTACCTATATTCACCGGTATGTTGGCGGTCAAGGTACCGGCAGATCAGGAGTTACAAGGATGCAACAACATACTCTCTAAATGGTGGTAAGTATACAATTAATAGCACAAATGACAACAGGTGTTGCAAATTTGTGGGGCTTATATTTCACCTTGTCATATAGCACTGAAAATTAGAACACTTTGAGACAAAGTCATGCAATTCTAGCAGGTGTATATCCAGAGTTTTTATGTGCTGTAAGACATACTCTCTAAAAGGTGGTAAGTGTACAATAGCACAAAATGTTCATAGGTGATGCAAATTTGTGGGGCTTATATTTCACCTTGTCATATGCTCCTTCCGTCTACAAATATAGTGTCATTTTAGTATTGTCTTAAGTCAAACTTTTCAAACTTTGACTATCAATTACGAAAAAACTATAAATATTGGCAACACAAAAATGATGTCACTAGATTCATCGTGAAATGAAGTATCATAATATGTAACTCTTTTTAAGTTTGAAACAATTTACATTTGCATATATTATTGGTCAAAAAGTTCAAAAAATTTGACTTAAGAAAAAACTAAAATGACACTATATTTGTGGACAAAGGGAGTAGCACTTCAAATTGGAACACTTTCGGACAAAGTCATGCAATTCTAGCAGGTGTATATCCAGAGTTTTTATGTGCTGCAAGACAAGGTAAAATTTGTCCTTTGTTTGATTGACACTTCCCTTAATCTCTTTTTTTGAAGCTATTCTTACGAAGCTTCACTCAAATCCTACTTTCTACCAGTTGAGGCTTGTTTGTGGAGCTTGGTAGGAGAATGCATATCTGTCATGCATATATTGTAAAGCTAACGAATAAATATCAAAGAGACACAACAATCTTTTGTATTTCGGTCAGAAGGATGATGTGATGGAGTGGGGGATAACGAACTCACACTCGTGGAAAGAGATTTTTGAAAACTTTGTTCCTTTATTTTGCTCTAGATGTTTGTGATAAAAACCATAGAGCCTTTTATTTTGAGGCGCAATCATGGAGTCTCTGTCTCATTCTTTTTGAACTCCATGATGCGTGAAGCAATATTTTGCATGGTTCAAAAGCATTTTGAAAAATTCTTGAGCTTTTTTTTTCAAATAGACCTTTATTCAATGGTATATTGGTGGTCATTTATCGACTTAACAACCGCCAACAACAACACATCTTGATGGGTGGCGACGCATCTCGGCGCATAGGGGGAGAAGGCCTCCGTGCGCAGCAGGGGAGGCAGTGCTGCAGCGCGCACGGGAGGCCGTCTCAATGGTGCAGCAGGCATGAGGAGGTGCAAGTGTGATTCTAGCAGGAGAGAATGCGCTTCTATAGCAAGAGAAACCGCTTTTTGTATCATGAGTAGGAGGTTAGATTACAAGGTTGCCCCAATGCAAAGGGGACAATACGACAGAGCTAGGCGGGGTCTGATAGGGGCAGATTAGTCCACCAGGGTGCCCCTGTCACAACATTGTTACTGTAGCTTGCCCCCAGTCCAAGTCTTCCTCGTACTCCAACAACTGCCATGTCATCATGACCGCCTTTCCTTGTCTTTGCGTTGCCTACCACGGTTTGGCCTCGGGACCAAGCGATTCCCTCTCTAACTCACCGTTCAAAGGGTGCACTGGATAATAGCATGCGTCCGTAGAAGCTCCAATCTACAACTAAACTGCATAGATACCACCAAACTACTATACAAAATGAATCTAGCCGGCGGTGGGGAAGATATAGGTGTGTTACTGTTGGGAGGACGAATAAGGTGAGGTTGGGAGGAGGCACTCTTACTGTTGAATGGATCGAAGAGAAGCAGGGAATAATGAGCGCCTAATGGGCCAATTTTTCTCTTAGAGGGGCCCCAAAGGGAACTCTAAAAGACAAAAATAATATTTGTTTATGTGAAAAGAGGAGGAGAGAACGTTGTAAGCTCTTGTTCAAGAGCTAGCTCTAACAGAAAATGAAACACTGTTATGCGGTCCCCACTTTCTGCAAGAGCTAACAACCGACTCTTAATTGTCCCTACCTTTACATACGCTCTTAGGCCATCAAGGGGAAGAGGGAAAGGAGTGGATCCAGTTTGGATTGAATGTTAGGTTGTTGTTTTTTATGCATATGTATAGGATGGACTACATATACAAACCTTTTTCTCTACTACTTAAAAAGGCTAAGCAATGTGACATGTCTGCCTAACTGAGTCTCTTCCCTTGGGTCTGCCATCGTCAAACAATAATTTCGTCTTTCGGCCTGCCGGTTGTTCTCTTCAGAACCGATATCTCCTTTCTACGTACGTACGTAGTCGTCCGCTCTCCGGCTCCTACCACCGAGTCTGACTCTGCCTCCACCGAAGTCATCGCTTGGCACTCACGAGGTGGCAGCGGAGGTGCCGGTGAATCCACGGCGGCGGCGTGCTGAGTTTCTCATCTCACATGCCTGCGCGAGTTCAACTCACGTACATAAGTTCAAGCTTAACTCGGATGGCCGGCAGCTTGATTGTTTTATGTACGTGAATCGACTAGGATTTTAACTTGAAGGTTCCAGTACGATAGTTGTTTCTATATGTAGTTCGCTTCATATATGTCGTGCATGTGCAGGCTCTCGCGCCGCCGCAATATCTCCGGTCTGGACGATCGCCACTAACTGCCGCCTCCTGCAATACGATTGTGCTGCCAGACGTAGCAACGCTGCAGCCCCATAACAGTTTAGAGGGCATCCTCCAGCTTCACCTCTGACGAGGTCACGGCATCATTGGTTCTATAATTGGTTGAAGGCGCCGGTTATCTGATCAGCAATGTAAGCTCGATCTGGTTTCCTTGCTTGGCAAAGCATGTTTGCTCTTTCCTGCCATTCTTTTGCTTGCAATGCATATTCCTTTCTTGCTGTTATGTTGCAGACCACCCTAATTCTCTTTCTTTCTTCTGATGAACAAATTAAAGCCATCCTTTTAATCCTTTTGTAAACCAGGCTGAGTAGCGTCACATTGCACACCAATGCTTAGCATATGTCATGATCAAGATCGTCTTGGAACAGATAATGGCATCCGGCGTGCTTGCTCCTTATAAAGTCCGACCTGATCTGAGTTCATCTGATCGATGTCAACATCAATGGATCAAGGACCATTCAGTTGGACCTGTGCATAGCCTATCATGCATACATTCTGGTTAGGTTTGAAAGTTTCTAAGAGTTTAACCTGATTCCAGTAGAAGATGCATATCAACCGTATGTGGCTCCGGCTCCGGGCCCTTCATGGACAGTCAATTAGGTTTAGATATATATTAAACAGTTCGGTAGGACAGTTAATTAGGTTTAGATTTTGATAAAATTGTTTTGTGATCAAAAAACGGAACTGATTTTTTGTCTTTACAATTCTTACTTATTTTGATTTCTGAAGATGAAAGATAATTTCACATATTCTATTTCAGTAACTTCAAGAGCCGGTGTTCGTTCAAATAATTTCAATGGAAATGATTTTATATCATTATGATTCTTCCATATTTGATCTGGAGATGAAAAATCAATTCTCGTATCCATATAGCATCAAGTGGGCACTACACATCTACCCTTAATTCTTGTTCAAGCAACTGTTATATTAGTACACCTATTCTTTAGAAATTGACTCTATATATGTATATCTATTATTTTCAGTAGCATGTTTTTCAAACGAAATAATATTGTATCCTCAAATTTCTAGCCTCCCGTTGCAACGCACGGGCAATTTGCTAGTTTAATCAAAAATATTGGGTATTCAATTGAATACACTTGATTGCATGCTAGGCCTGTCCGAGCCTCGTTCAAATATGACCTAACCTCAATCACATCAAATCATGACATGGAGCCTTTGCGCATGCATGACCAACGAGAAACATGACTGGCCTACACTTTTGGCTTGAACCGATAGCATCAACCTAAATGTCGGGAAAGCGATGGACCAGGATCTACACATACCTATTCTCGCTACATTAGTTAATTATTCATGTTCTCTTATGCGACCTGATGATGCAAGGACAAGAAAAACGTCCCCTTATATAGTTTTTTTAAAAAAAAGTCCCCTTATAAACAGTAAGTATCACATGTAAGCAGTGTTCCATGATATTAGTATGGGCTTTCGGTAATTAACTTCCAGTGGATCGTCATGGCTGGTAACTTGTAAAGTTGTAGTATGTCATCATTATCATATCATAATCTGTTGTGGGAGATCATCTGACACCTTTGACACTCCCTCCGACTAACCATCCAATGATTAGAACATGCCCGAGATGTACTTAATAATTGCATTAAGAATTAACAGAGTTGCGTGCAAGACCTCAATGCAAACAAAATGCTGCCGGCAGAACCGACAAAAGGTACATCTTCATCCATATGCATGGGCCCGCAAATACGAGGAACGAGGCAGGCAGCCCGGCACAGATGCTCATAGCCATCAATTGATTGGATCTCCCTAGTCACCATGAATATTTTCACGTGCTCGCGTACTATGTGGGAGTCGACAAAACAGCTCGTTGTTCCTAGCACATATAGATGAGCATATACGTCACTGCTATTTTTCTGGTGAAATTTTTGAGGGTCCCTAAAACGGAACTAAGAGTCACCATATATCCTATAAAATTTTCTATTCAAAACAAAATATTTTTAAACGGTAATGACAAAAGTGTCTTATTATCTGGAGATAGTGTCAATGTCCGAATAAATATTTACTAACATTTAGTCCAAATAAAATTGAAGTTAGTGGTATAGTATGTGTTCGCCATAAGAAAAGCTGATACACTAATAAAGCATCAAAATCCAACAACATGTCGGCGGCTCTGTCCATATGCATTGACACAAACTGTACCATGCACAATTTTCTTTTCATGTGCGAATCCTTTGATATATATTTTCATAGTTTTTCAAAACATCCATTGATAGGTACCTGCGTTCTAGTTGTTTTCATGTGCAAGTCCTTTGATATATATTTTCATATTTTTCAAAACATCCATTAATTGATAGGTACCTGCGCTCTACCTTATTTTATTTTCACGTGGCAATGCTCCATGTTGGGGTTAAAATAAACACGCTGTGTTCCAATGACACAAACAAAAACATGCATCTGCGTTTGTGACTGCTTGCTCATATGTTCTAGTCCATTTGACAACAAATCGGCTACCAAACAGCATCCACGAAGTTTCGGAGATAGTAATCCGCATGAAGATGATGAATTCAAAAATGATGGCCAATAGATATCAGTGCATGGGTGGCACCATCTTACTCCCTCCGTTCGGATAATGATGTCGTTAGGACATTGAAACCCGGGCCAAAATGAACTGCCGCCAACTAGTCTATTTGTCTGTCGACTGATGCTCTAGAATTTGGTCTTACAGATAACCCTAAGTTGCATATAGCGACTCGAAATATGATTACATTTCTGCTCATCCCATAATATTACTCCAGCTAAGCTGTATTATCAACTTGGTCCAAGTTTACCTACTACTATGCATCTATATATCAATAACCTATTTTCTGTCATATTCTTTGTCATAAAAAATGAATTAAATAGCACAACATGCTCATCAGTTAGTGCTCCAATAGTTTATCTCGCAATAAAAGGCATGTGTGAGAAATAGGTTAGTTGCGGAAAAGCTGTGATTGATGCAGAAAGAAATGTTTTGGCGCATAAATATGGTGGGGTAATTTGTGGTATGTACTCACACATGTTCATATCGATATGGTACAGTGATATATAGCTGAATATGTGCTGAAGTATGCATGAAGGCACAGAATGTAACATGTGTTTTTTCACGAGATGATTGCAGCTACAAAATTGCCATGTTGAGCATCTAATACACTAGCTAGCTGTCCCTGCTTGCCTATGACATGTTAAACCCGTTAGTTAATCGCAAGCTTATTAATGCACAGATCCAGATCAAACACAGCAGCCCATGCTACAGATTAATTCAAATGAAAACGGGGGCTGCCTTAATTGTCTGTATGCAACCTTATTCTACGTAGGCACACAGCAGGTTTATTACTTCAAGTGGACTTAATGATTGAGGAATCGAACATAGGTCAGAGGAATATAGGAAGGGAGCTGGCTACATTTGTTATGTAGATCTGGAGCGGGCCGGCTCACCTCACTACGTCAGGTCAGGCCTTTAGTAACACATATATGTGTTACAAAAGTTAGAAAAAAGTGTTACAGAGACCTATAATAACACAAAAATTAAGTGATGCATATGATGGTGTTACTAGAACAAATTCTAGTGTAACACATATATGTGTTACAACTTGTGAAAAAATATGTTACAACAATAATGTAGCAACGCATGTGAATGTGTTACTATGTCTAATAAAATGTGTTACAATATTAATGTTGTAACACAAATAAAAAAATCAAAAAATAAGTGGTTGCTAGGATTTGATCCCAGGACCTCACCTTCTTTAAGTTACTAAGTTTCCACTACGCTACACATGCATTTATGATATGAAGTTATCCTTAATTGGTTTTAACTTATAAATTATTTGAATATATGTTACTACAGTCCAAGAAAAGTGTTACTAAGGCTTGTAGTAACACACAACAGTAACATTTATTTATGTTACTGTGAGTTCAAGGCTTGCTATGTTTAGACACATTGATTTCTTTGTAACACTTTTCTTGAAACATAATTTTTGTGTTACTAGAATAATTATTTGTAACACATTTTAACAAATCAAGCATTTGTGGTACAAGCAAACTCCGTAACACAATACTTGTGTTACTATGAAATATTTTTGTAACACATTCTTATTTGTGTTACAAATATGTGTTACAAAAATCATGTTTTGTAGTAGTGCCTGGAAATAATACAAGGCGATGCTACTGTCTTGCCTCCACCTTGTCCTAAAGCACATACGTCTAAAGTTTCTCTATCCTGCTCAATAGTTGCCAAAACTGACCATGCTTACATATATTGTTTCACCCAAAAGCATACTTTCTGTACAGACAGATCTGTAGTTTGTAAATTCCATGCAACAGTTTTGGACAGTACGCTCATCATTTGGGACAGTCGTATATATAGATAGCGGCTGCCTGAAGCAGCTGGGCTAATTCTATTCCTTCATTAAAATAGTCTCGTACAAGCTGTAAATATGGTTTCAACTGCCACATGGCATCTCTCTCAATGAGTAGCAGTGCTACTACACTGCACCAAAGAGGATTACATTTTGAACTCTAGGCTGCAAAGTAAGGCTATAGAATGCTACTTCCGATTTGTCAAAGTCTAACTACCCCAGATAACCCAAAATATGAGACACATGCACAGATAGAAAAGGTGAACGGTCCCATACTCCCATGCATGAATCTTCCAACGAGTGTATTAAATGAATTATGCTCAACTATCTCAAAAACAATAATTTAAAGCAATAACCGACAAACTACAACTGAAAACGGGGGCTGCCTTAATTTTGTCTGTATGAGACCTTATTCTACATAGGCACACATCAGGTTTATTAGTTCAAGTGGACTTAATAATTGAGGAACATAGGTCCGGGGAATACAGGAAGCTAGCTAGCTACATTTCTTATACATCTGGAGCGGGACAGCTCACCTGGAAATTATACAACGCGATGCAACGGTCTTGACTCCACCTTCTCCTAAAGCACATAGGTCTAAAGTTTCTCTATCCTGCTCAATATTTGCCAAAACTGACCATGTTACATATATTGTTTCACCCAAAAGCATACTTTCTTTACAGACTGATTTGTAGTTTGTAAATTCCATGCAACAGAGTTGGACAGTACTCTCATCATTTGGGGCAGTCGTATAGATAGCGGCGCCGGCTGCCTGAAGCAGGCTGGGCTATTCCGCTGTTAAAATAGTCTCGTAGAAGCAGTAAATATGGTTTCAACTGCGACATGGCATTTCTCTCAATGAGTAGCATTGCTAGTGCACTGTACAAAGAGGATTAAATTCTGAACTCTAGGCTGCAAAACATTTAAGGCTACAGAATACTACTTCCGATTTAACAAAATCTAACTTCCTCAGATAACCCAAAATGTGAGACGCATCCACAGATAGTAAAGCTGGACAGTCTCATACATACTCCCATTTATGACCCTTCCAACGAGTGTATTAAATTAAGAGTAAATGACATGGCAAATATTACAACTTGCATGGTTGGTGCAAGTAAGTCACACATCTTGCAAAATGCTCAAGGAGCCACTCATTATGTTAAAGTAGTGCCCTTGACGTCAAAAGTGGACTCCGTGGTTGATCTGTATCGACATGGCATCCACATCAGCTCCAATATGAATGTCTCTTCATAAAAAAACACCCTCATTTAACCAGGTTCTTCGTTTGGTTCGCACGATCCATGGCTGAGACATGGCAGCAATTCGCAGCGGCGGCCGCACGCGACCCGGAGACAGCTGTGGATGTCACCCATCATTCATCAAGGAACAAGGGGGCATCTCCTCCTTCCTGTGACTGAGGCTTGAGCATATTTGGGTCACGATGTTATAGGAACACGTCAACTACGATCTACCACCGTGTGCTGGTTGAATAGCATGGACAGCTGCCACCTGCTGCTGGGGCCGGCTGAAGTGGCTGGATGACTGAAGCTACAGAACAAGAACAGAGAGATGCTAGGCGGCATCAAGCAATAGTTGATAAGAGCTTCAAACAAGGAACAACGAGATGCTGAAATTTTAACTTGTGTATTGCAACATGAGAAAATATGAAGGAATTACATGTAGAATCCTTCAGCACGTCATAGCATTAAGTTGACTTGACAGGCTAGGAGAGAGACTTGAACTTTGCTATCATAAATAACCCTTCAGTTTTTTCCTCATGTCTTTGAATGGGAGAACAGATTATGAGAACAGATTATGAGAGGAACTAGTGATTAATCAACGAAAATGGTGTTTTTGAAAAAAAGGCATAGATGATGGAGCACACGTGGACATCATGTCAACCCATATCAGCCACGACGTTTGACGTCAAGTGCACCACTCAAACACAGTGCCTGACCTATTTGAGCATTCTGCAAGATGTGTGACCTACTTGCACCCATCATGAAAGTTGTTGTACTTGCCATGCCATTTACTCTTAAATTAACTATGCTCAACTATCTTCAAATTAAGAATTTCAAGCAATAATAACCAGCAAACTACAAATGAAAACGGGGGCTGCCTTAATTTTGTCAGTATGCAACCTTGTTCTACCTAGGCACACGGCAGGTTTTTTTAGTTCAAGTGGACTTAATAATTGAGGAACATAGGTCAGGAATATAGGACTTAATTTTTTTTGTATGCAACCTTGTTAAATATGCATGCCCTCTTATTTTGCTCATGACAGTAGCGAAGTATTTCTAAGGTGAAATACTAGGATGAAAAAGGAATGTGAAAACTGATAATACTTAATGTGAAAACAGATGTTTAATTACAATAAAAATTATTGCAGCTAAAGTCTCCTTGAGATGTGGATGGACATTTACAATTTCCCTCTCCAATAATAATCTGATTAATTTTGTTGTTCCATCATGTGCGATCCGATGAATGACTTAAAAACTTAATTCATGCGACCATAATGTGCGATAAATTTCTCCAGTCCATCAGTATTCAGTACCATGATGGTTGCAAGCCCAGTAACGCAATATTTGC
This sequence comes from Eragrostis curvula, assembly GCA_007726485.1. Lineage (NCBI taxonomy): Eukaryota > Viridiplantae > Streptophyta > Magnoliopsida > Poales > Poaceae > Eragrostis > Eragrostis curvula. Next base: position 44,249,734 of record CM017440.1, read on the forward strand.
TCCAGAAGAAGATGCACACTATAGGATTGAATCGGTTTGTAATTAAGACTCTACGAGAAAGTTTGCTGAAACGTCTCACACTATGACGCCTCTGATTTCTTCTGCCAATTAAGTAGCATCTATATCTTCCCATTTCGTTCAGCTAGCGTCCAAATGCTGGATGTGCTCTCCTCTCACGTTGAGGACGTGACATGCGGACATGCAGAAGCTCATGCTCACATTGTAACAGTGGATTGAGACGTCCACCAAACTAAGATAACAATTAAAATATATAAAGTGTATATATAAGAGTAACTGATGAACATCAATCCAAAAAGGATTTATTCGTGTGTGTGTGTGTGTGTGTGTTTGTGTATGTTTTCATGTGTGTGCGCGCACGTGCGCGCGTGTGTGTGTGTGTGTGTGTGTGTGTGTGTGTGTGTATTACATCTAGTAATTTCATTTGGATAAAACACAAGTACATTAAGCGGATTAGATTGCAGGCATGTGAATATACGTGGGTGCACAGTGTATGTAATCATGGTATGCAGAGCGTGTATCCGTGTTTTCTCTCAAGATCTCGAAAGTATTTTTATAGAAGTCTGAAATGCATACTACTACATTGCGGAAAATAATCAATTACCAAAAAGACCCTTACGGCTGTTCGTATTTTACCCATCGCTGTCGCTACATAAAAACATCCTAAAATATCGTCATAGCTTTTCATGAATTATATTGTGCATGCATTTAAGATATCCAAGTTAAAATTTAAATGGTCCTTTGATGTAGAATGTAATTAACGATGACGAATAGATCGAGACATGGCCACTAGCCAGGTGCAAATGTGACTAAAATATGTTATTTCTGTTGTGGTACCTTTTAAAGCTTGGAGAGCTAACTATTGGCCTTTTCCTAGTCTATTTATACGCTTCCACTGCAGCACAATACAGAGAACCAGCAGCCCCAAGCAGTCTCCTAACTGTGAAACTTGCCGGCAGGAGTCGCGATAGCTAAGTAGTACTAAGCCGTCGGCTAACAATGGCACGGAAGCCGAGCCATGTCGGCACAGTCTCCAGAGCTGCAGAAGCGAAGGAGAGAAAGGGGTTGTGGTCGCCGGAGGAGGACGAGCGGCTCTACACCCAGATCACCCGCTACGGTGTCTCCACCTGGAGCTCCGTCGCGCAGCTTGCAGGTACGATTAGTTCTCTCCAATTCTATGTGGTTCCTTCCAGTTAATTTGCATGCATGTACTATTCCAAATCTACAATTTATCTGCTCCGACATGGCTTGAATGGTGTTGGAATGCGCAGGCCTGAGGAGAAGTGGCAAGAGCTGCAGGCTTCGGTGGATGAACTACCTGCGACCGGACCTGAGGAAGGAGCCCATCTCCAAGCAAGAGGAGGAGATCATTATCACCATGCAGAAATCGCTGGGCAACAGGTGCCTATACGCGCAGTGCAGTGCCATGGAAATCACACTTCGAATTAACAATCTTACTCATGAGACGCAGGTGGTCGGCAATCGCGGCGAAGCTGCAGGGCAGGACGGACAACGACATCAAGAACTACTGGAACTCCCGCATCAGGAAGCGACTGAACGCCGCTGCCATGGCAGGCGGCGCAGGTAACATTACTGATGAGGAGAAGGCACCGGCCGCCGGAGAGAAGGAAGAATGTACAATCGCGGCCACCGCGGCAGCACCTCTTCCTGTACCGGCGCGGTTCCCTGTGTTCGCGTGCCAGCTGCTCGACGGCGGCGGACTGTGCACTAGTGCTTCGCATCAGCAGAGCAGCAGGTTGGTGGAGAGCGAGGAGGCGAATGGAGGCGTCGGTTGCGAAGATGACGCTCACTACACCGGCTGCGGAGACAGTGAGATCATCCATAATTTCCTCGCGTTTCATGAGTGCGATTACCCGGACGATCTGCTCATTGATGTGCCGGGAGTCATGGACGCATGGGAGAGTGAACTGTGCTCATCCGCAAATTCTACGAGCTGGCTTAACTGATTCATTTGTCCGGTATTGTACCCTTACTACTATATGTGTTCGATACAAGCCTTCAGACGAGCAACAACCCGTTGTCCGCGTGGGCTAAAAATTTAATTGATATGTTGTTAATCAGCCTGTATATTTTTTTTGTTAACCCTTTACATTGACCGGTGACACTCGTAGACTGCCTATACAGCACTCGGCCCTTGAACGGCCCGTTCCCTGATGAAAGTACTTTTGAATACCTTTTTTTCGAATATAAGAGGGTTGTATTAAAATCTGAAAAAAGTACAAACTCGTTACATCACTCTGAAGGACCAATAAAACACAAATGATGCGGATTCCGCAATGTTGCCTGATTGGCTAGGAATCGATTTGGAATCACAGCAAAAAGTCATGATCTAGAACGGAGAAGCCACACACGCGATTTGTTTTTTCATGGAAAGCAATTTTCTTCCACTATAAACATCGAGGGTACAGCAACAGATGGCCAAGTGTGCCAGCCTGGGATAGCCATAATAGCATCCGGATTTACTATACAAGTGCTGTATAGCTTACTAGCACTCACTTTATGATTCATGTAAGGTAAGAGTCGGCCATGAGCTGACAAATGTCACCCATCATTGATTGGGTGCGATGGGATTTGATTTCACAACTCAAAACTCATTTATTCTCCTAAACCGTGCATTCATTTTTAAAACCGTTTGAACTATGATCTTAATTAAAATTAATGTCACCAAATCCAATCCAATCTGAATATATTTTATTATTTTTAAAAATTTCAACATAGTAAATATACTAGTTCAACATTTTGATATCTAAATGTTTAGCTTGTGTTAGTGATAAATTGTTGAATTAAGTTCGTCAAAATGTGGAATGAAGGCAAATAAAAATATTTAATCAAAATAAAGATATTCATCAATTCAAATATAACAATTAAATAATTAAAATATATCAGCATTGTTTGTAAGATATTGAAATATGTATCTAGATTTGTTGAAATATCTCATGAAAAATGTTAAGTATAACAAAAAGTTAAATGTAACTAAAATAAAAATTATACTTAAGTGCTATAGCATTTTATAGTCGTAAACTATAGTGAACAACACGGCTGAAGTAGCACCTGAAAGTTGTATAGGAGGTCTCTATTCACCACAGCTGCTGACTGGCCCCTACATCGAAATGATGGAAGAGATAGCAGTGAATCAATCAGCAAGACGTATCTTATCAGTTCTAGTTTGAGCTGAAACCTGCAGCAAAATGAAAACCACAGAGCACTCAGTGATGTCAATGAAAATTTTGGTACTTGATGAGCGAACCACGAGAAGAGGATTGTATTTGCTGTAAAAGAGGCGCGACCAGCATGCAAATATTTAAAGAAGTGTTCTGACAAGCATTAAACTCTATCATATGGAGATATGTACATCATTGTGGTGACGCAAAAGCTAAGGATATATACTAGAATATTAACAAAGGGAACAATATTGCAAGTCAATACAGTACATAGAAAAACGGAAGCAAAGAATAGATTCCAAGTATGGATAACTTTTTTTGAGTTGTAAGTATGGAAAACTGGGAACAGAACGACTACATCTACGCACTCCATCCAGAAATTTAAGCTTTGTTGAATTTCAGATATCACGTATGACCACTCGTCTTATTTATAATTTTTGTGAAATATTATTTATTTTGTTATAACTTGTTTGTCATTAGATATACTTTAAGTATGACTTATTTATTTTATATTTTCTATAATTTTTTTAATCAGACGAATGATCAAAGTTGACACTTGACGATCAACGAATGCTTATATTTCTGAATGGAGGGAGTAAAAGCCAGTGAAATAGTGCCAGTCGCTTCCATATATAAGTTAGTCATCTTATACTTTGACTAAGCATTGTAATTCAATTCAAACACTGATTATATAAAGTTTTCAAAAAAATTACTTGTGAATTGTGATCAAAATAAATTCATTGGTTCCCTTAATAACCAAAAGTATCACTTGTTAAAAATAGGCCTAAGTATAGGATACAGCAGTTTCATGGTATCCGCTAGTGCTACTGCTGCTAGATGCCGGTCACTGGTACGCGGAGGATGGGACGAAGCAGGATGCCGGACTTACGGGAACCACGGAGCCCGTGCGGTCGCGGTGGACGCCGAAACCGGAGCAGATACTCATCGACTCCACCTTCAACAGCGGCATGCCCAACCCAAGGACGAGTCGTCGAGACCTTCTACTGGTTGCAGAACCACCGCTCTCGCTCCCACCGCCGCCACCGCGAGATGCAGACCGCCGTGGCGGCAGCATCCTCCATGGCAAAGGCTTTCCCACGGTTGGCGCTGCCATTGCGTTCCATCCGGCGCCAGTGCGAACAGCATGCGAGCTCCCGTCGTCGCCGGGAGGCACAATGGGTTTGTCGCTGGGGCTGTTCGCGTTCGGCGCAGGAGCGTCCGGTCCGGCGCAGGTGGTGGGTACTTCCAGACGTCGTGTGGAGCTTGGCGTACAACGTCATTAAACTCATTACTCCACCATATTACAAAGTAAGTCATAACTCGAAACTAATATAGATGCCAGTACAACCAATGTCTGAAATGTTTGCAAACTCACTACTCGAAAGTGCGATGGAAACAAGAGTCATATTACTAAGTAAACAGACCCATTTTCGATCCTGTGAAAGAAACTAACTAATAAAAGATGCCAGCACACACATCTTGGCGATCAAGACCATAGTGTTAATCCATCAGCAATGCTCAGATATTCTCAGGTGTCCATTGAACTGAAGCCAGTACAGATGAAACGAAAACCTGTACAAAAATGGGAAACACAATGAACTCAGACATCAATGGACATTTTGATACATGATAGCTGACTCCAAAATAATTTTTTGCCTTCAATGAACAAACGTATCATATGGACATAACCAAACTTTTATCCTATTCTGTAATTCTGAATCTTATGAGATTGATAATTAATCTTTAATGTAAGCACTTGTAAGGATATATCATATGACATTATTCATTTCATAGTTCTCATAACAACACTGCAAATAAATATTTCTTTATATCAGGGCAAGATTTATGAATCATGTGGTGTACTTGATCCTATGTTAGCCACTTGAATTCAACTTAAACAAACCGTAAAGTTTTGCGGAAAATGTGTTGCCAAAATAAAGGTACCCGAAACAAATGTAAAGTTACCACAAAAAGTAAGAGTTTTTAAACCCTTTTACTATAATGAATATTTAGAACCTTCAGTTTGCTAATTTCCACTCAAGCTTTCAAACATATATAGGTCAACAGTAGAATGTAGAGAGCCATAAAGTTCTCAGAGTGAGACAGTAACTTACACTGAGATGATTTGTTCTTTTGTTGGATGCTAATTTTCTCAAGAGGTATGCCATATGTGACCAACGACATCAAAACGTTGTGAATCCTCTGATCAACCTCGTGACATTTGATTTCAACTCTCTCAAGGTTGTCCGATGCAAATGATTCATCCACTGAATTGAATATTGCTTTTGATGGCACCAAACTTTTAGGTTTCTGTTTCTGTAGGAAACAAAAATATCATAATAAGATAAATCATTCATGGGCAACAACTATATAATCCATGTGGACAACACATACCTCATAGAGTTGAAGAGTGAGCTTCTTTAGAACTAGTGAGTGTTGCAGAATACAAATGAGCGCACGGTGGTCATCAGCCACACACCACTCACCAAGTAACAAAATCTCTAACTTATGAAATGTAGGGCACCATCTCAAATCCCTTTTGAGAATAAACTGGATTATGCAAGCAATGTCAATGAACGCATAGTGTGAGGGATACGATACAAGCACACAAAAGGAAATATTGTTTTTGGCAGAAATTGAAGTGATAGCCATTCCAAGAAATTAACAGTTGAACCAGGTCTCTAGCCAATCATATGTATAAATCTGTAATTTATGAAGAGGTATTCACTCCTTAGCTATTTACACGTAATAGTGACGAAAATTAATACTGTTCGGTAGTTTTCTGAATATTACATTTTCAATATGTACTAATTTAGTGATCTTGGAAGTACACAATTTGCAAAATACATAAACTACATACACAAACTGCAATGTTTTAGACTCCTAACTGAAACTTTATATTATCTAGTTTGCGAGCAGATATGAAATTTATTTAGATGCAAAAATAAAAATATTGAACAGGTAGGTCATATGTACTGAAGAGAAAAACTCCACAACCAAGAAAAAAGATCAGTTGGACTAAACACAAGTAAACGTACCATTTTAGGTTTAGCTATCAGCTTCAAATTCCTAGCATATGAGAAACCTCTAAGAAGTACAGATCCAGCACCACCATCATCAATGCCATAACAAGAGTCACAGGAAGCATCCTCGCAATACCCAGGGTCATTATTGTTACAAGAATCCGCACAATCAGAGTTAAATGTAACTTCTGTTGTTACTAGCACTGGCATGTCTTCAAAGAAAGGAGTTCTACCCTCGAAATTGATCAGTTGCAGTGAAATGAGACTTGGGGCAGAAATATGTGTACGCATGTCCAGTGGAAACCAACATTCATGCAAATTCAGACGTTCAAGGGATCTGGAGCAGATCTTCTCAGCATCAATGATGCAATTAGTTATTTCCAGATCTTTCAGCGCCAGACAGCTCGAGAAATCAGTACACTTGGCCCATAATGTTACACCATCAAGGTGTAATTCAGTTAAATAATGAGAGACCAAATGTAGATTGCCCAGCACAAATGAACCAGACACACTCAGCTTCCGAACCTGGCAAAGCAACGCGTGCCGAATCCACAGCTTCACGTAGTCCCCACCATCCGTCGAGTCTCCGACAAACTCCAACAAGCATACATCCAGATTGGACCGGTCGCGGAGGAGCAGGAGGTGGTCCATGAATCTCTTGATCGGTCGGACACGGTGGACACCAGTGATGCGCAGAATGGGCATGGACTTCCAGAGGTCGCGCCAGCGCCGTGCGAGCACGCACGTGCCAACAGCCTCACGTGCCTGCAGGACGATAGCACGTGGTGGAGAAGAGCGTCTGGGAGCGCGCTGATGAGGTCGGGTTCCGGCACCCCTGACGCCCTCTTGCTCTGCGGCATTCCGTCGAACACGTTGCGAGCCCTCGATCCTGCGCAGAGGAGGAGTCTCAGTTCAGTCGCGCACCGCACGCACGGACGAGAGTGAGGGAGGGAGATGTTGCCGGAGGGTTGGGGTCGGGTGCTCACCTGAAACCGGCGGATTCAATCAGCTGCTCCGGCGGCAAAAGCAGGCCACGCCGGGTTTAAGGGACGAAGACGGGTGTGCTCCCTCGTGTACTCGCCGCCGATCAGGATCAAGATCTAGATCGTAGGCCAGCACGGCGGAGGATCGCCGTCGACCGAGCGAGGGTGGTGGCGCGGAGGGCGAACCCTAGATGGACCGCATTGGTGGGCGAGTGAGCTGCTGCCTGCTGCCGAGCCAGGGGGTCAGAGGCTCTGGTTTCACAGAACGGAAGGACGGGGAAAGAGGAGAAACAAACGAGCGGACAAAGTTGCACACTGCCCCCTGGAAACAATATTATTACGGAAGGGTCCCAAGAAACTTAATAAGGCCCCTGTTCAGTTTCAATTTTTTCATTTTCCAGCCAACTGATTCTCTCCATTTTTCAGTCCATGCTAGAGCTGTGGAACATACTCCTCTCTTCCGAATTTAAGTTCATGAATTTGTAGGCAAACAAAAATTTCCCAGTGCTCTCAGAATGTGATTGGTTCATGTAGATATTCATAAACAGGCTTATGTCATGCAACATTTTCACTTTTACCCTTTTTTGAATCCCTGGCTCAAAAAGCAATCTAAGCCTGGTGATGCAAAAGTGGCCCTTTACCCTGCCTAGCCGGAAGTTTTTGTCAAGCCGGGCTCGTGCTAGCGGCGGGTGGCCACATGATAGAATCGTCTCATCACTTTCTCAACCCTCACCGCAATTGTCCTCCTTTCTCTCCCTCTATAGCTATGGCGCCGCCCCAAGCTCCGGCCAACTATGGACGAGCTCGTAGCTAGTGCACTCGAATCAATACCACACCTCAAAAATCTAGCCTGCAGTAGACTGTAACGACGCGCGAGGTTCAAGCATATGTTCAAGCGAACTTCCTGGCCTTCGTGACTGCCGTGCACCAGTTCATGGCGATGATTGTGTTGGTCATCGACTTGTGTACATGTCGACCATCGTGCCCAAGGACCGAAGGACGGCTGCGCCGTGTACCTGAAACCACTGTCCATAGATGCACTGCCCCTCTCATGGAGTGGTCCTCCTTTCTTTGCAGATCAGCTAGTCTGAGGTCTTTATTTTAAAGTCATGGTACCAAAAATCATGGCACCTGGTTCTGCCATTATAAATTTTAATACCTCAGCAAACAATATCCAAACAAAATTAACCACACAAACTGATGTGTATTATCCACCATTTTGTTATCATGGAGAGATAAAACTATTATAAATCAAAGGCCCAAAATTTTGGTATAACAATTGGATGACACGTAGATCATTTTCAATTAAACCTTTTTACAATACAATTCAATTCATAGAGTAAATTTTTAGCAACATGACATGTAAAACCCAATCAGGATTCAGGACCACAAACATATATGTGTTTCCCAAAAACAAAATCCCAGAAAAGTAGACTTATTTAAGCTAGCAATGCTTTGGCGCAACACCGTTGCTAGACACCGGGCAGCGGTACACGGAGGATGGGGCGAATGAGGAGGCCAGACTTTCGACGAACTGCAACGCCAAATGCCTCGGTCATGTCCAATTTAGTAGGGTCACCCACACCTGGCACCTCCCAGTCAAAATGGAATAAGAGGTTGGCAAGTGGGAGCTCAGCGTTGGCGAGCCCCAACGCCATCCCAGGGCACATCCTCCGGCCGGCACCGAACGGCAGGAACTCAAAGTCGGCGCCCTTGTAGTCCACTTCAGTGGCCTCGAACCGCTCTGGTCGGAACTCCTCTGGGTCGTCGGTCCAGTACTGCTCGTCACGGCCCAGCGCCCAGGCGTTCACTATTACCGTGGTGCCCGGGAGAATGTCATAGCCGAGCACGCGGCACGGCTCACTGGGCTCCCGTGGGAGCAGCAATGGCAAGGGAGGGTGCAGCCGGAGTGTCTCCCGAATGACCAGGTGCAGGTATCGTAGCTCGCCGAGACCCTGCTCGGGTACCGTGCTGTGCGCGCTGAAGACATCACGCACCTCGGCCGTCGCCCGCTTCATGGCCTTTGGGTTCCTGATGAGCTCCGCCATAGCCCACTCCACCACCGTCGCTGCCGTCTCGCTGCCTGCGGCGAAGATGTCCTGCACGCAAGGCATTTAATTTTGCAAGGAGGCGGGTCAGCACTCGATCAGCAGCAGATCCATCCTGTTTCAGTCTCTCTGATTATGCATGAATTTCATATTGTCCTGTCAATGTCTTAATTGTCAAACTATGAGTTAACTATAGGTAGCTGATTGGAGTATCCCTTTTTTTGTATTTGGCAAAAGTAGGTTGGAGTATCTTCCAATCAGAAAAGTCTGAAGTGTTGATTGCCGTGAAGATTATAACTACTGAAACGTTATTAACTCTGGACAGTCATCATTTAACTTGTGCTCACTGCTAACAGAATACTTTTCAATCCCCCAAATGAAGATCAGAAACAAGCCAGCAATCACGATCACGGATTACCAATAGCTAATTAACTAACACAACACGAGATTCGTGGAGTGACAATGAACTAGAATTATACCAAAAAAAAAGTCAAAACGATGGAAGAAATTACTTACAAAGATGACGCCTTTTATGACGTCCATGTCGAGCGGGATCTGGAGCCCACCATCCCTCCGTATCCTGAGCAGCACGTCGAGGATGTCCTGAGGCGCCTCGCCCCCACCTCCTCCACCTCCTCCTCCTTCCTCTCCGCCGCCGCGGCGGTCCATCCTCTCCAGGTGCTCCCCGATGATGCCGTCGAGGCTCCTGAACACGGTCTCGCGGCTCTCCTCTGCGCGGCGCGTGGCGGAGCTTAGCCGCCGGACGAGCCCCGACGACGGCCACAGGTCCGCCGGGTTGAAGCCCGCGGCGAGCTCGTTGACGCGGTCCACCTGCCGCAGGAACACGTCGCGCTCGCTCCACCGCTCGCCGCCGACCACCGCGCGCACCGTGATGTCGGCGAGCAGCGCCGTCAGCCGCGCCCGCAGCTGCACGGGCTGCTCCGACGACGATCCGGCGACGATTGCGCGGAGCATGGCGGCGACCTCCTCCTCGCGGACGCGGCGGAAGGAGAGGACGCGGCGCGCGGAGAGGAGCTCGGTGACGGCGATCTTGCGGAGCTGGCGCCAGTGGTCGCCGTAGGGCGCGCAGATGATGTCGCGGCCGCCGTTGGTGATCGCGGAAATGGTGGGGCTCAGCGGCCGCGACGCGAGCGCCGTGTCGAGCGTCTTCATCACCTCGCGCGCCGCCTCCCGGGACGACACCACCACCGTGGCCACCTGGCCGATGCGGAGCAGCATCACGGGCCCGTGGCGACGCGCGAGGTCGCGCATCGCGCGGTGCGGGAGCTGGCCCAGGATGTGGTGCGCGCTGCGGTGTCGTAGCAGCGGGAAAAGAGAGAGGATGCACAATGGCGGTGGGGAAAACGGCGTTGTGGTGTCGTAGCAGCGGGAAAAGAGAGAGGATGGGTCAAGGGGGTGCGTGACCAAGGTGCAGAAGAGCTGGACGTGAGGGATTTGGACTAGGCTCACCTTGCACGCGGAATTTCTCGGCTAGGTCGGCGGTGCTCATCCGACAGTCATGGTGGAGAAAGGAACCGAGCTCGCGGCTCGGTGCAGCAAAGGGGAAAAAAGACGGCGGCTCGGCTTTGGGTCCTTCTTGCGCAGCTCCTAGCGCAAAGGCGCTCACAGCAAAGCACTGAGGCGCCAAATTTTGATAGAAAGCTAGGATACAATTGGATGGTAACTGATTTATTTCAGTTCAAATCTTTTACACTACAGCCCATAGAGTGTCAGTGTGATCATGCACGATAAACATGAGACGTGGTTTTCCCCTTAAAAACCACAGAAACGTAAACATTTTTTTTTTGCGGGTACAGAAACGGAGACATAATTAAGCCAGCAATCCTTCGGCTCAGCACCGCTGCTAGATACCGAGCAGCGGAACACGGAGGTTGGGGCGGATCAAGAGGCCCGACTTCCGACCAACTGCAGTGCCAAATGCCTCGCTCATGTCCAATTTAGTAGGGTCGACCTGACCTGGCACCTCCCAGTCGAAATGGAATAACAGGTTGGCAAGTGGGAGCTCAGCGTCGGCGAGCCCAAACGCCATCCCGAGGCACATCCTCCGGCCGGTGCCGAACGGCAAGAACTCAAAGTTGGCACCCTTGAAGTCCACTTCAGTGGCCTAGAACCGCTCCGGTCGGAACTCCTCGGGATCCTCAGGCCAGTACTGCTCGTCGCAGCCCAGAGCCCAGACGTTCACCATCAATGTGGTGGCTGGCAGAACATCGTAGCCGAGCACGCGGCAAGGCTCACTGGGCTTTGGGTTCCTGATGAGCTCCGCCATAGCCCACTCCACAACCGTTGCTGCTGTCTCGCTGCCACCGGCGAAGATGTCCTGCACGCAAGGCATTTACTTAGCAAAGAGGCGGGTCAGCACTCAGCACTCGACTATATATATATGCCTGAGTTTCATATTCTCCGGTCACTGTCTTAATTTTCAAACTATAAGTTAGCTATGGGTAGTTGGTTTGAGTATATTTTTTTTTTCTTTCGCAAAGTAGGTTTGAGTATGTAATCGGAAAAGTAGGGACGAAGGGAGTAACTAGAATACCGCAAAATTAATCAATGAAAATGAAGAAATACTTAGAAAGATAACGCCTTTGATGACGTCCATGTCGACTGGAACCTGCAGCCCACCTCTGAGTATACTAAGGAGCACGTCGAGAATGTCCTGGGGCCTCTCCACGTGCTCCCTGATGATGCCGTAGGTCGAAGCTCCTGAACACCGTCTTGCGGCACTCCTCGGCGCTGCGCGTGGCGTAGCTGAGCCGCGGGACGATCCCCAGGACGGCCACAGGTCAGCCGGGTTGAAGCTGCCGGCGATCTTGTTCACTTGGTCGACCTGGCGCAGGAACAGGTCGCGTTCGTCCCACCGGTCGCCGACGACGGGCGCGCACCGTGATGCCGGAGAGCAGCGCTGAGCATGGCGGCGACCTCCACGCGGATGCGGCAGAAGGAGATTCATTGAAAGATACAACTATTATAAAATCAAAGGTGTAAAATTTTGGTAGGTAGGATACAATTGGACGGTACCAGAATTATTTCACTTGAAACCTTTATACAATATATACAGTCCGTAGAGTGTAACTGAGCAACATGACATGTAAAAACCAAGCAGGACAAACATGAGACGTGCTGGGCCCCTAAAAATCCTCGAAACTAGACTTTATTAAGGCAGCAATATTCGGTTCAGCACCGCTGCTAGACACAGGGCAGCGGTACACGGAGGATGGGGCGGATCAGGAGATCGACCCGAGTTCCTTCCAACTGCGACGCCAAATGCCTCAGTCATGTCCAATTTAGTAGGGTCGTGCAGACCTGGCACCTCCCAGTCAAAATGGAATAAGAGATTGGCCAATGGGGGAGCTCAACGTTGGGAGCCCAAACGCCATCCCAGGGCACGTTCTCCGGCCAGCGCCAAACGGCAAGAGCTCAAAGTCGGCACCCTTGAAGTCCACTTCAGTGGCCTCGAACCGCTCCGGTCGGAATTCCTTGGGATCCTCAGGCCAGTACTGCTCGTCGCGGCCCAGAGCCCATATGTTCACCATCACTGTGGTGCCTGGCAGAACATGGTAGCCAGCACTCGATTATGCCTGAGTTCCATATTGTCCAGTAACTGTCTTAATTTTTCAAACTATAAGTTAGCTATAGGTAGTTGGTTTGAGTTTTTTTTTCTTTCGCAAAGTAGGTTTGAGTACGCAATCGGGTCCTGACTGGCAAGAATATTATTAACATTTGTAAACATTATTAACTCAAGATTAACATCATTTTATTTGTGTCAGCAGAATACTTTCTAATCCGCCAAACGAAGATCGGAAGCAAGCCAGCAATCATGATCACGGATTACTGCTTGCTAACTAATAACAAGTTGACTGTCAATAATAATGTTTTTTTTGAAAAAACATTAACAATGTCTAAATTATATGATTAGGTTTAATGTAAAAAAAACTATCATAATATGTAATATTTAAAAATAATTTATCCTGATAGATGTTCTTAGTTAAAATAAATGAAGTTTGATTTTGACTAAATCTAGAATCAACTATACTTAGAGACGGAGTGATTATCTAGAATAACCGAAAAAATTAATCAATCAAATGGAAAAATGCTTACGAAGATAACGCCTTTGATGACATCCATGTCGACTGGAACTTGCAGGCCACCATCCCTCTGTATCTTGAGGAGCACGTCGAGAATGTCCTGGGCCTCGCCTCCACCTTCCTCGCCGCTGTCGAACCTGTCCAGGTGCTCCCTGATGATGCGAACACTGTCTAGCGGCACTCCTCGGCGCTGCGCGTGGCGGAGCTGAGCCGCCTGACGATCCTGGAGGACGGCCACAGGTCAGCCGGGTTGAATCCGGCGGCGAGCTTGTTCACTCGGTCGACCTGCCGCAGGTACAGGTCACGTTCGTTCCACCGGTCGCCGACCACGGTGCGCACCGTGATGTCGGAGACCAGCGCCGTCAGCCGCGCGCGCAGCTGCACAGGGCGGGATCCGGCGGCGGCGACGGCGGCGCGGAGCATGGTGGCGACTATTACTAGGCAATCATGGACATTTAATATGGTTGAGTAAATAAAAATAGAAGAAAGGAATATCCTACTACTCAATGAAAACAATTCCTGCAAAGTTGGTGTGGCAGTTCATACCACTACGAAACACGGGTACGTCATCAAACTGGCGTACCAGTATCGGATCGACACCGCACCGGATACAGGTGCGTCGAGGATACGCCATGATAGGTCTCCCGTACCTATCCTTAAGTCCTCTTTGGTATGGCTTCTCTAACAGCTTCTTCAGCGGCTTCACATGTTTTCCAACCAAAGGGGTGCTTCCTCAGGTGCTTCTCTTAAAAAAGAAGGAAACCGTATCAAAAAATAACGTGAAGTATGAAGCCACAAAATGGTAGCTTCACTGGCTTCTTTTCTCTACGGCGCCCGCATCTTTCTATATTTGTCCATAAGAATATGGAGAAGCTGCAGAAAAAACCATTTTGCCAAACGTTTTAGGCACAACTACAGACACAGCCAGCACAACCGTATTTTGAAAGAAGCCACAGCCACAACTGAAGCAGGCACATCCACAGCCCTACCAAAGAGGCCCTTAATTTTCCGATTTTTCAATTAATTGCAATAATCCAGATACCTAGTCGATACGTCCGGGACACCTCGCCCTAGTCGATACGTCCGGGACACCTCGCCGATACGTCGATCAAGGGCTCGCCGAGCGGCTCACCCAGGCCAAGAGGCCAAGAGATTATGGGGCCGGCGGAGCTCTGCGGCCGAGCAGCTCGTCGGTGTTCGTCCAACCGCGGCAAAGCTCGTCGGCCACCTCTGATGTTGATGCTGTGGGCCCAAAGTCATAGCAAATGGATGTGCGCGCTGGAGAATCGAGCGGAGAAGGAGTTGGATTGGAGAATTGGTGGCCACCTTCACCGAATTGGTGGTTCCATGGTTGAAGAAGATGAGAAATTGGGGATAGAAGGAGGTCACCAACGGGAGCACGATTATTTTATGATTGGGCCCCTGGTATTTGAACCACAGCGTGGTGTACTTTTCTATATTAATCCCTGCTGTGGGACTCAACTATAAATTAATTTCAGTATTTTTTGTGAAACATAAATTAATATATATCTGTTTAGCTACCTATTATTCTATAGCTGGCTATAGAATCACTTATTCTGTGGCCACTTGTGTATCGTAATTTACGACATACGTGTACAGTGATTTACGATATTTTGCTACGTGATTTACTGCAATTTTACCATGGTTAATTTTTCAAAACGTGTGTGAACGCTGATATCGCAAATTTATTTAAATTTATCGTAAATCTGTGATAGAATTATCGTAAAACTGTGCTATCGTAATTTACGACATTTAATTATAGTGATTTACGATAAATTTGTGATGTGTTTTACTAGACTTTTGTTGTAATTTTGCATGTCCTTGAACATGATGTTGTAAATTTTGTTCAAATTGTCATAAATTTTATTCAAAATAGAAGTGGCTATAGAATAAGCTATTCTATGGCCGGCTATAGAATATACTCATCCTATCTGTTTATCTATATATATATATATATAAATCCATTTTACTCCCGGGTGTAGTTACTCCCTATTTTTCCTAAGCCACTGACAAGCAAACTCATCTGCCTAACCGGGTCCCTCTGGCTTTAATGGGTCTAGTGCGTATCGGGTCTGTCTGGCTTTAATCCGTCTGATTTCCGATTAGTTTGCCACAAATCAAATATACAGCAAACTGGTCATTGTTATCCATCCGCGATTTATCTGTCTGCAGATGAGATTTGAGGCGACATCCTCATCTAGTTCGTCATACACGAGGCTGTTTCTCCTCCGGCATCGGGAGTCACGAGACGGCGATCTCGCGCTGCAGTTCGTCAACCCCTCGACCCTCTCCTACCGGTATACACGAGGCTGCTTCTCCTTCGGTATACGTAGAGTGGTAGAGTGCGATTCAGTTCGTTGATCACACGGACTGCTTCTTGTGGAGACCAACGAGGTTGGTGCTAACTTAGTTCACAAAATATCTATCGATCCGTTTCCTACGTACCAACGAATGTTCAGTTAGTAGATCGATGATGTGTCTTCTTGGGCGCAGATCTTGTCCTGATGCCTGTTTATGGGAGGATGCTCCGCATTGAAGTCTCTGACATGGAACGGCCTTGGTGACGGCGGCGCCGTGGTATGGAGATTGCCCGTGCGCAGCGAGATCACACATGGCGCACGACTGCGGCGGCATGTGATGCTGCGACAGATCCGACGGTGGTGCGCCGTTCCGTCGGCCCGTCAGGTGCTTGAGGAAATTCTTCAGACGGGTATGTCTGGTTACAATAGCTTTGGGTGTTGCACAGCTCGATTAAAGTCCCACGACATGTGAGTTCAGTTTGGAGTTTTAAATTGCTTTCATTCTCACAGTTAAATTCCTGTTATACCTACATTGTACGTATTTGGTTAACGCAGATCATCAGCAAGAAGGTAAATCGAGGTTTAAATGGATGAGCGACACGCCTGTAGTATGTAGAGAAATCAGCATCAAGGTACATCTCTGGCCAACTAGATTTCTTGTTAATTTGCCCGTTCTTCATATATTGAACTTAGAGTATCTGGAGTTGCACACCAGGTGCTCGGGAACCCATGTCATGTAAAGTGTTAGTTGTCTTTTAGGCATTTGGATTTGTAAACTTTGTTCATTATCCCAGGATATACTTTTGTATTTTTCAATTGATTGACATACTCAGTGAACCACTGGAATTTTCAGGCACACTACAGTCTGCATAGAGAATAAGCAGAGTCACTTCAGGTCCAGAATTTGTCAAAATGATCAGGTCACCACGATGAAGGACTAGAAGTCTAGAATGTTGTAATTCTGTAGTATGTATGCATACCTTTTTTTTTTAAAAAAAAAGGTATGTATGCATAACTCTTTTAAAAAAGTATGTATGCACACTCCATTCTCAGAAAAGTATCTACGCATACTCACTTCAATATAGTATGTGTGCATACCCTATCCTACAAAAAAGTATGTACCCATACTCTCTTTAAAAAGAATGTATCCGCGTATACTCTATCCTACAAAAAAGTATGGATGCATACTGCCTTCGCCAAAAAAGAATATTATACCCATACTCCGTACTCAAGTATGTATTCATGTGTACTCATACCTTGGCACCACTAGTTCGATACGTACTGAGGCCTGGGTTCAGAGTAATGCACGGATGCCAATTTGTTTAAGTTTGAAACTTCCTAATTGCAAGGCTAACCAACAGAGAATCGAGGGGCACTCGGCTGCAAAAATAAAATAGTATTATTTTATTAATTACCTCAATCCGTTAGGTGTTTATTGGGTTCCACCGCATACCCAACCCGATAGAGCATGGCAGTGTAGAAAACTAGGGAGCAGTTACTCCTGGGAGTAGGAAAAACGCTTCCTATATATATATATATATATATATATATATATATACACGACCACGCTAATCAGCGCGCAGCGCGCTAGCGGCTTATTCGGCGCGCCGGCCAGGTTCTGCAGCGCGGGCGCGCCGCGCACGTGCGCGACGGCCCACCCACACCGCCCCGCTTCGTCATGGCCCGCGCGCAGCGCCACGTGCCTCGGGCCCCACGCGCATCGCCCTGGACAATTTCCCGATGGTATGTGCGACCAAATGGAGTGAAATCTGTTATGGTTGTATTCGGTTGACGTTCAGGTTGTATACATGGTTGTACCCTGCATATTTCCTGATGGTATCTGTCGTGTCGTGGCGCGCCGACCACCCTGGTCCGCTCTCGTCGCTCGCGCGTCGTACAGGGGCCGCGCCCCGATAGTAACCGAGGCCCGATTGTACACTGCGCATTTCCCAATAGTAACTTTTGCCTCGTGGGTGGCTCTAATGTGCACACAGGAGTAATAGTATTCGGTGGTACAAAATATAATATATGATGCCGAATTTTAATGGTTGTACATATAATATTGCACTGAAGATTGCACATATAATAGTGCTACAATAAAATCTCCCCTGATTGTATTCGGTACAAAATAAATCTCCACTGAAGATTGCACTGAAGATTGCACATATAATAGTGCTACAATAAAATCTCCCCTAATAGATTGCACATATATTTTGTACCACCGAGGCCCGATTGTACACTGCGCATTTCCCGATAGTAACTTTTGCCTCGTGGGTGGCTCTAATGTGCACACAGGAGTAATAGTATTCGGTGGTACAAAATATAATATATGATGCCAAATTTTAATGGTTGTACATATAATATTGCACTGAAGATTGCACATATAATAGTGCTATAATAAAATCATTGAGAATAGTACGAAAATAATAAATTACATAAACTCCCGCGATGCATTGTATCAGGTACAGAACACCGACACAAACTCTTCTTATACTATTCTTATACTCTTCTAAGCAATAGATAATGTTATTCAAGTTGCAACTACAATACTAAGCAGTGATGTGGCGGAGTTTAGCAAACTCCAGGGCATTGCAGTCCATAGTGGGGCGAAACCAGATCGGTTGGCGCACATTAAAATCAACTATTGGGAATTCAATGAAATGGGATGCGCCGGTCTTGATATCAATTCCAATCGTGTCGTTGTTGTTGAAGTCAGCCAAATAAATATGATCTCCCCTGATCTTCTGAAATGAGCCACTGCAAAAATGAAATGTGATACTACTGATCTGGTCCATTTGATCGCCCCGCTTCGTCATGGCCCGCGCGGGCGCGCAGCGCCACGTGCCTCGGGCCCCACGCGCATCGCCCCGGACAATTTCCCGATGGTATGTGCGACCAAATGGAGTGAAATCTGTTATGGTTGTATTCGGTTGACGTTCAGGTTGTATACAGGGTTGTACCCTGCATATTTCTTGATGGTATCTGTCGTGTCGTGGCGCGCCGACCACCCTGGTCCGCTCTCGTCGCTCGCGCGTCGTACAGGGGCCGCGCCCCGATAGTAACCGAGGCTCGATTGTACACTGCGCATTTTCCGATAGTAACTTTTGCCTCGTGGGTGGCTCTAATGTGCACACAGGAGTAATAGTATTCGGTGGTACAAAATATAGTATATGATGCCGAATTTTAATGGTTGTACATATAATATTGCATTGAAGATTGCACATATAATAGTGCTACAATAAAATCATTGAGGATAGTACGGAAACAATAAATTACATAAACTCCCACGATACCCTGCATATTTCCTGATGGTATCTGTCGTGTCGTGGCGCGCCGACCACCCTGGTCCGCTCTCGTCGCTCGCGCGTCGTACAGGGGCCGCGCCCCGATAGTAACCGAGTCCCGATTGTACACTGCGCATTTCCCGATAGTAACTTTTGCCTCGTGGATGGCTCTAATGTGCACACGGGAGTAATAGTATTCGGTGGTACAAAATATAATATATGATGCCGAATTTTAATGGTTGTACATATAATATTGCACTGAAGATTGCACATATAATAGTGCTACAATAAAATCATTGAGGATAGTACGGAAACAATAAATTACATAAACTCCCACGATGCATTGTATCAGGTACAGAACACCGACACAAACTCTTCTTATACTATTCTTATACTCTTCTAAGCAATAGATAATGTTATTCAAGTTGCAACTACAATACTAAGCAGTGATGTGGCGGAGTTTAGCAAACTCCAGGGCATTGCAGTCCGTAGTGGGGCGAAACCAGATCGGTTGGCGCACATTAAAATCAACTATTGGGAATTCAATGAAATGGGATGCACCGGTCTTGATATCAATTCCAATCGTGTCATTGTTGTTGAAGTCAGCCAAATAAATATGATCTCCCCTGATCTTCTGAAATGAGCCACTGCAAAAATGAAATGTGATACTACTGATCTTCTGAAATATGATCTCCCCTGATCTTCTGAAAGTCAGCCAAATGGGATGCTCGAGTATCTATGTGATACTACTCGTATCCATGTGCTGTGTGGTGAGGTGGGCCGCCGTGGAGGTGGGCAGCGCTGGGCGGACGCGGTGGGCTGAGCGCATATGACAACCCACGTGCCCGGGGTGGCACCAACCCGGTCGGCGCGCTGAATAATATTTAGCGCGCAGCGCTCCATATAGTGTGTGTGTGTGTATATATATATATATATATATATATATATATATATATATTTGACGTCGAAAAGGAGCCACCATGTTCGCTCTAAAATGCTAGAAATTCCCACGTTAATTCGAGAAAATAAGAAGAGAAAATTACCCACCGCTGCCATTATGAAACAATTATTCAGAAAACCCTCTAAAAATATTTATAAAATTGCTAAATTCGGATAAATAAAGAATAGCCAAAAATAACCCTCACACCTATTTATAAATTATCCATCATGCAATTATGAGTCAATAAATAGCTAAAATTGTAATAATAAAAATAACAAAAAATACCCTTAACACCTATTTCTAAATTACCCCCCAGTCCATTACAAGTCAAAAAACTAAATTCAAATTATAAAAAATATCTCTAATTATGATGCCAAAATAGCTAAATTTCGAATAATAGAAATATCCTATAAACTATTAATGCTGATTTCTAAATACAATGTTATAAAAATACACCGTGATATGTCTAGCTAGTATGACACATTCCTTTTTTCCTACCATGACATATGTTATTTGTTTAGCATGCCACGTTTAAACCGACCTCACTTCTAAAATAAATCAAATACATTGTTAGTTAAGACACAATCTAAGGATAAATAATGACTCATCTCATACTCAAATTGAAGGACGGTGAGAAATTGACTAATTTATTTTCTACTATTTTATAAATATAGTGTATAAAATAAGTAATAACAGTAAACCATGTTACATTTCTACAATAATATAAAAATATTTTAATAGTATAGTAAGTCTCAGCATGCAAATGCACAGGCAGCCATACTAGTTGTATATATTTATATATGTCAATGTATCCCTGTATCGGTGTTTTTGAGATAATGCAGTATCGCGTATCCGTATCCAGGCTTCTTAGCAAACGAGAGCAAAACGCAGTTACTATGGTCAGCTACTACCATGGGTACGTAGCAAGATATTTGGCAAATCTCTAATTTCTGAAGAAACAACAATACATTATAAATTTAACCATAAAAGATTAAGATGTGAAGAAAGTTAATCTTGCTCACTATTTTTGTCGATATATACACTATGTTTTTGTTTTGTGCTAATTCGATGATCTTGGAAGTGTCATTTTTTGTAAAATACAGAAAAACAGACCTTGACATAGAAAAAAGAGAAGTAGGACAAAAGAAAAGTATTTTCAGGTTCGGTCTTCCGCTTCAAATCTGGAGCAGCTGACAAATTAACCTTCGACACACACAGATCCAGCACTGCCCTCATCAACCATAACAATAACCACAAGAAGCATACTCACAATATCCGGTGGCAATAATTAATCAGTCATGTAACTGGTGTTGTTACTAACATCGGCATGTCTTTTAAATAAAGGAATTCTACCCTCGAAATTTCTCGGTTCAAACAAAATGAGACCTGGGACAGATGTGCATGTCCGAATGAACCACATACATGAAGCAAAAGAGCATTCATGAAAAATCTTCTCTGAATGAGGCATGTAGGAAGGACAATTCGTGGCGGAGAAGAGCGTCTGGCAGCCTGGCCGGCGTCTTCTTGCTCTGCGGCATTCCGTCGAATGGGTCGCGAGCGCCTAACTCTGCTCACCGAAACCTTTGCTTAGTAAGAGGTTGCGCGCGAGCGCGTGAGAGAGAGAGAGAGAGAGAGAGAGAGAGAGAGAGGTTTGCGGTGGTGCGAGGCTGCGAGCGCTCACCAGTCGGAGGATTAGGGTGGTGCACCTGCGGCAAGAAGACCACAGTACAACACGGAGGGTGGAAAGGGAAGGAGACGATTCGAGTCTCTTCATGTATTTTGCAAACTAGGATCATATTTTAAGGCTTGCGTACCGACCTCCCGATGGGTAACCGATGGGACGCCGGTGACTGAGGGCTAGACAACGTTATTAAAAAGAATTAATAGAAGTGTTAAATAAAAGGGTTATAACTGGATCATACGTATTGCTGCTGGAGACGGATTTGAAGGAAAATCACAGAGCAAGAGACCATGACACCGGGACGGACTCCTGCTATTAATTACGGGGTGGCGAACTTATGCGTTGGGCTGATAAAATACTAACTTTAGACTTTTTAGGAGGAGTATAGAAGAGAAGAGAGAGATAGAGAAGATAAGACAAAGCTAATAGGGCCTCAGACATTCGGATTCAAGTCAACCTCAATTGAATTTGTCGTGAACGCGATATGAATTCGAATTTGAGTCAAAATCAGTTCCACGACTCGAGGAAAGAGGGGTAAGACTGCAAGAGTACCGTTTCAGGTTCAGCAATCTAGAAACAAAGCACACCGAGACAATCCTAATCTCCAAACAAATCGGAAACAGGGCGCAAGCGGAGGCCGCTGGAGGCCAGGGGCGCGAGGTCGAGGCAACGTCAGCGGAGAGTGCAGGATCGGGGCAAGCAAGCTGCGATGGGAACCGGCCGGGTGACGGCGGCGCTGGATTTGGAAGCCACGACCATCAATACTGCCGCGCATGTGCTCTGGTTAGCCTTCTCGGCGCTTCTCTTGTTCCATTATAGCATCAAGGACTGGCTTACCTCCGTCTACCGGCGCTGGAAGTGGAGGAACATCGACTGCAGCTGCCCAATGGACCCAGATGTCGCCGTACAATTCGTTCGGTAACGATCCTAATTTGTTTCCAGATATCGCTAGTTAGATTCGTGTACCCAGAACGAGAATAGCCCTCTGTCGAATTGAATTTGGTTAGAGATTAAGGTGGATGAGATTTTAAGCGTCATTTGTTTACCAAATCTTCTATGACCATCACACACCACACCTTCCATGCCGTCAACGTGAATGCATTGCACCTGTTCAAAACTCTGACGGAACTCTGCTATCTCTACCGAAAATACTCTGGTCTGAAATTTGAATCTGAAGAAGATTAGTATGGCCCTTCTAAATAGAACAAATTCCAGATAGTTTGTACCTTATTGTGCATAATATTGGTTAACCCATGTGCCAGAGAACATCGACCGAGCTTCTCTGAACTCAAAGGAGAGGCCAAGCTGCTTGCAACAGAATGCCTGGAATACTACAATGCTAGGAATCCGGTGACGTATCCTTTACTCATGTTCTTGCAGAATTGATCAAATTAATGCCCACTCCTTATATATTGCATCTCTGTACTTGTCCTTTCAGGGCTTCGAATACGTACTTGCTTCTGGAAGTGTGCCACAATTTACGGCAACAAACTGTACCGGAGCCTGGACTCATGGGAACCTTGTGGCTCGCCTGAGGAGAAAGGGATGTTATTCCTTTATGGCCCTCCTACCCTCTTCTTTTTTGAGCTCAACGATTCGCCATGCAATGGTGGAATTGTGACATGCGCAACCCTGGGTATGTTTTCTCGATTTGTGCTTGTAACAATTTTTTATTTTATCTCTATTGCTATCCTTGTAACTGACTGTCATGATTTTGTTTTAAAGTTTTCTTTGGATGTACTGGCACTATTTAAAATGTAATTTTAGTGGCGAATACTTCTAACAGACTGTATAATCACATTGAGCTGGACTAGTGTTATCCATCTGCCACCCACTTACCAAGCCTTAATTTGTGAGCATGCAAAAGCATCTTGTCAAAGTGTTAACTTTCTGAATTTTCAAATATTGTAAATAAACTGAGCACCCAGTTGACTCTTGTTAAACTGTAGCTTCTGTCATGTACATTTTCAGATGAATCAGTTGATGAAGCCAACAGTTTCGTGGGTAAGCTTTGGTTGGCTACACGTCGGAACGGAATATGTATATCTCGATGCTCCAAAATATTTAATTACTGTCAATCCTTTGCCTTACCTGAACTTTGTCTGTTTCCTAAATGTTTTTCAGATGATTGTGTTTGCCAGGCATGTGGCGTTCGAAATCCTACGTCAGGAAAATCATTCTCATGCGAGCATAGAGATGTGGAACCTCTCTGTCGGATGTGTTTTAACCATTCGAGTGTTCTGCATCCCGTTCGAGGAAAGTTCCATTTTGGGTATCAAAAAGATGCCAAGTTTAGCTACCTATGTTCATGTGCATAAGGTTTAGATGTGTATCCCAAAGCTTGTGGATTGTACGTTTGTTTTCTATATCCGTTAGTTGGAATCTGAATAGTTGATGCGGAAGCTCGTTTGGAACTATAGTGCATTACTATCAGTGCTCTCTTTGATGGCACTCGAATCAAGGCCACACCTCTGAAATCAAGCCCGCAGCAGACCGATTCGACGACCTCATGCCAACGAAACCGAGGATTGTCGCCCGCCGTTGCCGCCACCCGGTCACCTAGCAGTCATGCCTGTTGCCGCGCACCTTGCCCACATGTCCCCCACCAGCCCGATGAGCTCTTTGGCCGCATGCTCGCGAGCTTGCATGCCTGCCGGCGGAGTGCCTGGTTGACTGCTAGATGCAGGATACCATGCGTGACACCGACGACGTGGAGATCGGCGGCTTCCTGTTCGACTTCCTCTGCTCCCTCTGCTCGATCGGCCATGTCTGCGCTAAGACTTCCACAAGGACATGTTCGCCAAGGTGGTTGTGATCTGGTCACATGACTTTTATTTTTAGCCCATTATTTTTGCCTTGTATTTCTGACACATTAGCTTTTCAGACAATTTATTTTCACTAGCCCATCCTTCTGGCCCATTATTTTCCAAGCCCATTACTTTTCCGGCCAACTATTTTTTCTTTTCGATAATTAATTTTAAGGATCATTTTTTACTTCAATCCATTTATTTCCAGCCCAATAAAGTTTTGACTTTTTTTTGGTTCTTTTCTAGGCTCTTTTTTTTTCAGCCCATCTTCCAGGCCTATCTAAAATTGGCCCATTATTTGGAAGGCAAAAAAAACAAAGCTTTGCCAAGCCCAATTACAAAAAAAGCAAATTAAGCCCATTAGTAACCATGCATATTACAACCAACTCTATCAAGCAAGCCTAATAACAATAAATGTTCTCACATGACATACAGTTTTGCACTTTCCACCTATCATGTAGATTGCAATTCCCACACATTACATACAGGTCAGAATGCAAAATTCATCGCATACATATCCCACAACAGAGTACAGATTGCAAAATCATGTTATCTGGTCAGCCTCCTCCAAGACATGAGCTTGCTTAAGTGAGAGGCAGCCACATGCTAGCATTTACTCGTTTCATGAGATTTAGATAGAAAGCTGAGTATAAAGTAATAGAATCAGATATAATTTTAATAAGGCAAGGATGTTTGTGGTGGTAACTCATTCTTTCATCTACTCTAGGTCATGGGTTCGACCGATCCTATCCTGTCACTCCCATAAAGCCCTTACCATTTCTGCCTGCTGACAGGCACTGCTGGGTCCACTCAGCTGGCTATGAAAAAGCTTCAGCCATGAACCAGCTGATTACTAAAATGTTTAAAAAAAGCTTTAAGATTTAAGCACGAAAATGCTTATAGTTGAGATTCAAAAAACAAAAGTGCAGCAAAAGTTTCAACTGGCTAGGAAAATTTGTCCTTGATAATTTTTCAAAATAACATATATGTCCAAAAAGACACATGGGAGCAAAGTCAACCACCAAAGATGGGGCAAATATTCCAAGATTGTACAAATTGTGACCTTTATTATCACATTTTTCTCTTTTATTTGTGACCCATTAACTTTATAGACCATTTATTATCTCTGGGACATTTTTCTCGGTCCCAATATTTTTCCGAGCCCATTACATTTTCAGCCTCTATTTTGTCGATTGGCCCATTATTGTTTAGGCATTTTTTAATTTCAACCAATTTATTTTTTAGGTGAATAAATAATTTACTTTTTTTCCCCACTTTCAGGCCCATTTTTCCTGCCGTTCTTTCAGGACCAACTCAAGATTGGTCCATTATTTCCTCAGCAAAAACAGTGCTAAGCAAAGCCTTTTTTTAATCACAAAATTATTTTAAAGTAGCTTGGATAATGAGCTAGAGTGAGTCCGGAGAATCAAACTGAGGCCAATGCAATTTCAACATTGCGAGGGATCTATCAATCATATAGACAATTGGCCTTGGCAAACTAAAGATGTATTGCCATTTTTAATGAATAATACTTCGTGATGGTAAAAAATGAAAGTTGAAGGGTCCTCATCAGTAATAGTCAACAAAGAATATGCGGTGCTAATTAAACAAACAATCTTGACAAAATACAACGCAAAGAACACTGCTTATGGAAGATCATTCTTTAATGTTGATAGCATTGTGCCGTGTGTAGGTGACACATGCACTCACTGGAAAAAGCTGTTACTGCATTGGTTGCATTTCGGGAAACAGATCCTAACATGCCCTCCGGCCAAAAAATACGTTTTGACATGTTGCTAGCCATATTAGTAACGTAACGTAAATCTAGCAATTGCAGCTCCGCTAATAATTTAATGTATGGAAAAAAACAACACCTCGATTGAATTATACCTAACTGTACATGCGATCCGAAGGTTAGGTTTTGTGCCAAGTGGAGATGGGAGAACATGTGACCTTCAACCTCAGGTCGCCAAACTACCTGAAACAGAAGCTGGGACTACAGGAGCCGACTAAACCCAGGGATTGCAGCCTGCGACCTTGTGCAGGAGCTCGACAGCTGTGTGCCTGCATCTACTCCCTCGCCCCTGCTCATGCAACCATGCCCAGGAACAGTGATAGATGATGATAGGATATCGCGCTCATTCTCCATCTTAAATTCTCCTGTTCCTGCTAAATGCTATTCCCCATCCAAAACCTGTACATATGTTGTAGTCGAACTGACCAATTCGATTCAGCACAACACTTGTTTTGTTTTATATATGTTGTGTCATTATTTATTTGGTGATTTGCTGCTGAATAAAATGAGACGCACCAGCATTTTTGCCACATCTTTCTCTTGCTCCTACATTTGTTTGTTTAACCGCACAGAGAGATGAATAAGATTTAATTAATCTTCTTTTCTAGAGATGGTGGCTGAATTATTTTTCGAAGTGCATTATTGCTATAGTTCAGTTTTCCGCCATAGTTAGTGGTCCCCAGTCCTGGCAATTGCAAAGCTCCACCACCGTCCATGGGCACTATGGCTGTACAAGGGAAACCTTGTTGGCGAACGATCACCACGGAGTGTGTCAGGTCCATCCAACTGCCTGGCACGTCGCAGCCAAACCAAAAAGCGAGTTATCGTGGAGACAGCTCGCCAGGGTCTGAAAACAGCCAGACGCCCCATGCTGCCATTGGAACCAGTAACTGCCATCTCGTGTTCCTCTTGTCTCTTCTACCTCCCCGCTGCGAAGTAAAGGAGAGGGAGTCCCAAATCGAAGGACGTCTCTTCCTCCTCCCCGCTGCCATTGAGCCCTGCCGGACCTCCAGCGATTTGCGACACCGCCGAGATCCCCACTCCCGATTCTCCTCCTGACGCCCCTCTGTAAGCAAACCCTTGGCCCAACTGGTTCCTGCTGAGAAAATCAGTCCTGCGCCGTATGAATTTGGCCTCTTGTATAGTTATTCCTGCGGATTTCCACACAGAATCGTTCCCTTTCCACTCCCTTCTTTTGTTTTGGAAAGCCTTCCAGATGAAGATCCTTATCTTCAAAGGTACCTTGCATTTCCAAATTTTCTTTGCAGTTTTATTGGTAAAGCCCGAATTGGAGAGAAAATTGTAAAGAGATTTGGTTGTGAAAATTTTATTTGGTGATAAAGCCCATCCTATATTATCCGTATCGTCAGACATCACTACACCGTGTAGCTTGTCCGACAACATATTCCACTCTTCTGTTTATCTGTCTCCAAACGTTCTTCTGATATATATGTTCCAGTTTCTTGATGCCATCTCGCAACCTTGACATTTGGTTCTTGGCCAGTATTGTATAGCTGTGGTAAGCTACCCTTAAGGAACCTTCTCCTACCAGACATCATGCCACTTTTCCACTTTAGATACAACAACCCACTTAAAACAGGTGTCTTATTTTCTGCAACCCTTGCAAAACTGGGATCCCTTTCCAAATTTTGGCTAATTGAAATCATCATTATGCATATATTTAGCCTTTAAAATTCTGCACCACAGATCACTGTCATTGTTGTAGATCTTCCTTTCCACTTAGTGAGTAATTAATTAAGCATTCATTGAAATCTTGGTGTTTAAGATGCCTAGACCACCATTTGGTATTTGAAAGCTCTTGCTGCTCCTCTCCAGTAGAATCTACCTTCACCGAGTTCATCTCCCCATGAGTGCCCGGTGACAGAATAGAGAAACCATTATGTAAATAGGTAGACTTGTTAGGCTTGAGTTAGTGTTCATCTCCCCATCTTCAGATGCATTGATTTCCAGATTGTGTTCATCCACTGGAATTCCAAAGTATTTCATTGTCAACTCTCCAAGTGTACAATTTAGCATATTGGCAATTCTGTTCTTCTCTTGCTCCCGCATTCCAAAGGTGAAAGCTTCACTTTTATGATAGTTAATCTTCAGACCCGACAGCCCCTCAAAACAGTATAAGATCAATTTTGTCATGCGGATTTTGTATACTGCTGTTGGAAGTGATCCAGTCCCTTACTGTCCACAGGGTTATCTTGAGAAGGATTGGATGAATTCATGTGGGGTTCCTGTGGCTGCGCGGAGAATCCACTGGGTAGCCCTGGCTCCTTCCCCAGCTACAGCCATTTGTCCTGTGGGTGTTGTTGAGGAGAGTACCAGGGACCAGAACAACATTGTGGTGTCCAAGTCAAAGGACGTCTCAATGGGAAGCATCAAGGAGAAGGATGCTCCTGATCAGCATGTGGAAGAGAAAGGAGGAGATACCACAGAGTGCTCCAGCTCGTTTGGGGACACTTGTTCTGTGTTTGACGATGAGGCAGATGGTGGTCAACCGGAAGTAAATTCACATGTTTTGGCCCCTGCTGATGGTGACTGGTCCAGGCAGCTTCTTAGGTGAGTCTTTTGATGAGTTCCATGGGTGCCCTGAATGTTTCATTTCTTATGGATATGCAGCCCTGGTTCATTTCATGATTGTGCTTTTTGAGGAAGACTGCGCGTACGATGTGTTGAAGTCTTGATGGTTTTGCTTTTCCCGCGCTCTTGTGGGATGAAAAGGAAACTTTTGTTAGGGTTTCGACTGATACACCATTGTAATTATTGCACCACTGTCGGATATTTGCTGCTTTATTCCTAACATTCATGCTTGAATTCCGTCAAAAAAAACATTCATGCTTGAAAACTGCAACTTTTATTAATAAAAAAGGGAATTGAAAATTAAGATATTGTTACGATTGTTTTCAAATATCTCTTTGCCTGTCATTTTAAAGATATGACTGGAACATTACTAGGGCAAGAAGCTATGTTCTGCATTCTTGTTATATGTTTGTCATATGGAAACTTCTGTTATTCTGACATACTTCATTTTCTGCATATCTTTGAACATTTAAATTATGCTTCAGGAGGAAAAAAGTAACTGCTGAGTGGAGGAACGCTGTTCGTCCAATTATGTGGAGATGTCAGTGGCTAAAGTTGCGTATGAAGGAGCTATCATCTCAGGTATCAAAGTATGACAAACAACTTGCTCTAATCAATAAGAAAAAAGAACAACGGATGGTAAGGAAAGCAAATGGATCTATGCAAAAAAAATTGCTGATTGGTAATGGTTATAGCAATGGTATCATGAAGAGGAGACAAAGAAAGAGGTGCGAAGATGTTACCGACACCTCATTCTACATGAGGAAGCATCAGATATTGTCATACTATAATGGTCTGGCATTAATTTATGTTGTTTCAAGGCCATGTCCTATTGAACCAAATTTATTTCTCAATCCTAAGTTTTTCTTTTGATCCTCTGAAGATAAACAGAATAGGGGAGCTGAAACTGATGGTCTCTTACTTGATGTTGTTCCTTGTCCAGGTACAAAATGCCCATCTATGGGAGAAATATTTAGTGGAGTTAAATCAAAATTCATATTGCTAGCTTGTTAAGCAAAGTTACACAATAAATGGAGTTATCGCTTGCTTTGGTTATATCATTAGTGTTTCTCAAATGCCATCAATTGAAAAATTAATTAATAATGGAGTCATATCAAAAATAAAATAATGTCTCTTTTTATTATTGCAATCACTCTTTTCTATTCAAGGAGCAGCATTTGTGCCCATTCGTTTTTATTGTTCACTTATCTAAAATAAGAAAATATTTTACAGTTGATATTCATGCTTCTAGTCCTTTGAATTTTCCATTTATCATTTTCTTTGGCATACTAGAGTGAGCAAACATATACCTAACGGAGATTTTTGCTACAGGATTCGCGTGTTTAGTTTTCACTTGTCTTTGACTGTTTATAAATATATCCAAAAAATAATGGTCCACAAGTTTTTTTTTGTTGAGAAAATGAACTCTAACCTATTTATGTGAGAAGTAATTAATTTGTTTGTATATTTTAGTGGTCATTGTTTCTTAATTTTTGACTGCAGAGGATTCTAAATGGGGTATATTCTAGAATGCGTGTTGAGAAGTGCTTGCTGTTTTAACGAATTTGGCTGTGAAGTAATGAAATAAATATGTAATGCGGCCATGCATTGATTAGTATCTGGAATCTTCCTCATTCTCTCTGGTAGATCGGATTCAGTTGTATCTGCAATTTTTTGTATTAATTTTTACACTCCTATTTTGGGTGAATCAATGAATGCAGTGTAGCAACTCATATTTTAATTAAGGTGGCACAGTAGCCATTATGCATTTCATAATTTATTGTCTGTCTAAGCAGTTCATTTACCTTTTTTCTTACGCTGCTAACAATGTATTTTGCTTATTCCTTTGGCAGTTGGTGGATCTATCGCAGGGCTTCATGCTGAGGAAGTCAATTTAAATGATATTTTATCAACAATTGACAGGGCCCAGTCTCGAGTTCATTTCCTGCGAGATTGTCTGAACAAGGCTCATTTGAAAGAAGATAAGTTGGCATTTTCTGAGGAAAATATCAATGTCAGGGTACCCAGCAAAACACAGAGTACGCTAAAATTTTGTGACCCTTCCTTTGGAAAGTATCAATATACTAAACTACAGAAATATCAAAACACGAGACCACATAAAATATGTAATGCGGCCATGCTTTGATTAGTACCCAGCATCTTCCTCACTCTCTGTGCTAGATGAGATTCAGTTGTACCTGAAAAATTTATTATTATTTTTGACACTCCTATTTTTGAGATATAAATCTCAAAGAAGCGGGTCTAGCAACTCATATTTTAGTTAAGGTGGAAGAATAGCAAATGCATTTCATCTTTATTGTGTGCCGAAGCAGTTCTTTTACCCTTTTTAGTCTGCTAACAATGTATTTGGTTTATTACCTAAGCACATTTTTATTTTTTCATTTTTGGCCGTGTTCAATGCATTTTTTCCTGTCAAATAAAGCTCATCAACCGTTCAATGTCTCTGCAGCGCACGTGCCGGTCGGGCACCCACCAGTCCCACTGGACTTAGACATTAGCCCGGGGCCTGCAACGACACTCCTGGTAAAGAGGAAGATCTCCTTTGCAGATGGGCAAGAAAGGGAACGCAACAAGCTGCGGCCGCCTGCTAGCCCACAATCAGATTTGGGTCGCGGGTCGTTTCGCCGGATTGTCTGCGACTTTGACCTCCTCAATGAAACTCCGGTGCAGGATCACCTCGGTGCGTCCATGGACATCCCTCTCACCCTTCTGCTGGGTCATGTTTTCTTTTCCCTTCATGTTGTAGAAGCATCCTTTTGTTAGTTGCTTATGCCCTATTTCCTGGCACACCGGCAGCTGAAATCACAGCCAGCGTTCAAGCTGAACAACAATCGCTCCCTGCACTACCAGAAGCATTAGAGACGGACCTGTCAAGCCATTCTGCAGGTGAGTAATTGCACCCTCGCCCATGGCTTGTTGCATCTGCATCCACGAATGAACAAGCACCCCAGTTAGACGGCTTAAATCTTTTCGACAGGTCCATGTGCAATAGTCGTTCCCGCATCCGCCCAGCTTTCTCATCGTCCAATAGGAGACGGGGGCGAGCAAGGTGATTTCCCTGCTACTGAACGCTTCTCTTAAATCATGACCAGATAACATTTGTAGGAACTCATGAACCGGCTTAAATCATGTTGCAGAACTCCTAGAAGCCTGGTGCCAATTTTTGGTCAACATTGCGCCCTCATCATTCCAACAGCGCCCAGACGCTCATGTAGAACAACAACCGAAGCAGCATGTGACACCCAAGTGTCCCGAAATATCTTAAAAATGCATCATGCTCATTCTCATATACTATGCATGCATTTTGCGTGTTTGAACTGAACTGAAATGATCAGATTATTTGAAGTTAATGAAACAGTTCCAATCTTTTAAATATGAGATAAAAATGAGCCCCTGTGAAGAAACTCCTGACTTACCAATAACGCCTTGCTATAAATTCACCAAGAATAGGTCCATCAAAGATAACGTCGTAAAATTTTACAAAAAGGATAGACATCTAAGTAATTCAGTCAAGTTTTAAAAGTAACTCTGTTTGTAATTTAATAAATTTAAACTAGTAATCTGGAAACCTTGTTGGCTCAACAGCGGAGTTGTAATTTTATCTTCATCTCTATCACCACAAATTTCAGCCTCATTTTAACAGCTTTTCTTTTTCTTTCGTCCATCCTCAGCACCACTCAATCTCACGGCAGAACAGCCACTGTGCCGGCTTGTTTTCCTGCTTAAAAGCCAGTGCCGTGTTTCTCTTCTCTTCTTCTAGCAAGCATTCCTATCCAGAGTCCTCATAGTCGGCAACAAGTGAGGAGAAGCTTTAGTTGATTTGTTAACTGTTCGCCTGCTCAAGGTGAGCTCGTTTTTGCTCCAAATTTTCTGGTCCTTTGTATATAAAGATCAGTTCTATTGGTAGGCTCTTGTAGAAATCGTTTATTCCAAGTTGTGCTGTGTGTCCTGGTGATTCCTGCTATGGTTTACTGTAAGCTGCATGAATCGATCGGAGTCGCCGTCGAACTCATGCACAGTGCCACCAAAGCTTTATATCTCTTTGCGGGAAGCCGCTGACCATGTTTACCCAGTACATACCAGCTCTTCATTGATATCTCATTGCTAGCTTTGTATACCGGCTCAAGGTAATCACCAGCTACCCCAGAGATGCAATACCGGGGGGGGGGGGGGGGGGGGGGGGGGGGGGGACGGGCTGCCGAGCTGCTCAAACTGTCTCACTGCCACTGCAGTAAACGCCCATATGTTGGCGCTGAAGTTTGCGCTCCTAAGATACATGGTTGTAAAGTAGAGCCATGGCCAAAGCTCGCTGCATTTGCTGTTACAGCAGAAAACAGAGGAAAGCTAGTTAACAATGCTGTACATGCGTGTTCAAATTAGCTGAAAGTCCCAAAAATCATAGAAAAATGTATACATATCAGGAAAACGCAAGACTTATATTGTTAGTTTCATTATGTCCAACTCCACTTAGGAAAAGTGCTAACTATGCAAAAATAACTGTGATGTTCTGTTAATAAACTGAATTATAAGAATTGTTCTGTATTTAATCCTAGCATTTTTGTAAGCCCAAAAATAATGACATGTCATGCTCACAGTGTAATATTGCAAAAGTTTCAATGTTAAATGAGCATCTAGGATCTGAAAGATGTTTTAATCAGGTTAATTAGTATTTGACCC
The DNA here is from genome assembly GCA_007726485.1 of Eragrostis curvula. Classification (NCBI taxonomy): domain Eukaryota; kingdom Viridiplantae; phylum Streptophyta; class Magnoliopsida; order Poales; family Poaceae; genus Eragrostis; species Eragrostis curvula. The sequence continues at coordinate 44,283,209 of CM017440.1, forward strand.
TTTTAAGGGCTTCTTGCATATAACGATAATGAAACTTCGCTGGTATGTTTGTTAGGTCAACCTGAACCTTCAATAGTTCTGATCATGACCAGAAACCATGCAATGCCTTGTCAATCGATTTAAATGTGTAATCTGCTTTTCACATTTCAGTAAATAATCTATACTTGGTTAAATCCCCACACTTAGTGGTAATGTTAATCTCATATGTACCTCGGGTAAAAGGTGGACATCTAGAATGCCTACCCAAGTGTCTCTGTTTTTGTAATAAGCTTGAACCACTCATTTTTCCAATGTAGATAAGTTTGTTCATTTTCAGTAAATTTTTGTCCTGTTATAGTATTTAAATAGTTTCCATCACAATTTATGCACTCATATTGCATCACTCATTCGCATCGCATCTTGGCATGCCATATAGAATCGGGGCAAGCCTACAAGGTGCAGATCGAGTTGATGTAGCAGGGAGCTGTGGCTGATCTAATCCAAGTCTCTGAGAAAACTAACTCCGCTTCATCCCTAGGCAAGCCCCGGTGCACGATTCCCCTGTTTTACCATTTTATATTTCACACTGGCAACTTTATGTTTATATGCTTGTGCATTAGGTACTAGGAATTGTATGGAATCAGCTGCATAAATGTTCCTTCCTCATTATCCTTAATACCTCAATGAGATACTACAAGTCGATAGAATGGCTATGCATATATTTCAGGTTCTCGGTAGAAGTCGAGTGGTGCTTCCACTACTCGTGCAATATTGGATCTTGGCTACTCAGGGAAGTACTTTGGTTTTGGTTTGGTTGGAGATCACATTATGAGAAATGGAGACACGCGGACGGTGGTTGATGCAAAGGTTGTGCAGCAGAATAATAAGGAGGTCTTGTGTGTGGTAGCCCCATCTATGTCGATTAAGGACCGTTTATTGTTGGCCCTGTAGACCAAGAAATGAACATTACTAATCACATGCTAGTATATGGGACCGAGAAACCAATGTAGCTTAGCTTAGCAATCGCGGTGTAGAACCACTGCCTGCTACTTTGGTGGCTCTATGGTGGTAGGGAGGATGAGGATCACCCATGGATGATGGCTGGGGTGGGTATCGCGTTGGGAGCTATAACTTCTCCCGTATGTAGTAGATCGATTTCGGCTTCACGGGGGCTTTGTCAAAGGTTGCCATACATGGCATGTTTGGGTGCGCATATGTGGTGTGGTTAGGTTTCTCATGGATGATTGAATCGCCATCTCTCTCAGTTATGAGTACCACTTGTTCACTGCATCACATTATAATAATTTATGGAATGGATCATATCAGATTTTGTTTTTGATGCTAATAAATTGTTGTTCAAGTGTATGCTATAGTTTATAGGTGCAATTAATAGAAATTAAATGCTACTAGAACTTTGTGCTAAAATATTGAAAGTAGGGATCAGCTGCTAGTAAGCTTTATTTCTGCTAGTGGGCACTTTACCATCTTGACAATTACGACTTGTTGAGTATTAGTTGCTCAGGATTTGTTGCCTTCTTCAAGACTTGCATCAGTGGGCTTGATGCCAATGATCTTCTTTTGAGAGCGTTCTACCATTTGTAGCTTGATTCTTCCATCACTGTTGTAAGCTTAAACATGTATATCGCTTCGGCTCTTGTCGGTCTTTCCTTGTAATTGATCCTCATTTGTAAACTTTATATAGGTGACTCTGTGATTTGATATGTGTATTATTGGTGCTCGCTTTGCCGAGACTTCTGGTGTACTCGATCCTGTTTAATTAGGAGAATTGGCCGTGTTAACGGGGCGGTCCACCACACAGCCATCGCGTACTACATATCTGCTGCCGCTGGTACGTTGAGTTGGCAATGGTAACCCTTGAGTTAGCAGTTAACTCTATTTGACGACTGTGTTGTTCCTAATGTGCGTGTACACGCACTCACATCTGTTGCGCTGCTCTGAAAAACACGGGACACAGTAAACTCCACTGTTCAGTGTCCCTCGTTTCTACGAGCCATATCCTAGAGACCAGGTGCGCGCCCTTTTCATCTGGGCAATGTTACACACCGAACCTGTTGTTTTGCTATCTTATATGAGGAATGAAAATGATTGTCCCTACTACCACAGAACGGAATTTTCCTGCTAGCCAAAAACCCTCACAAAAATAGGAAAAACCGTCATGAAAACAGTTCACGTAGGTCAACTGTCACGCAAAAACACTCACGAATTTGGCCCCACTAAAATTACGAAAGGGCAACGAAAGGATTTGGGGGGAGCGTTTCCCCGGGCAGCGAACGTTATACTTCTTTTCTTTTTGAGAACTAGCGAGCGTTGAACTGCAATGGCTGGGCGTTTCTAGCTTCCTGTCAAGACAGAAAGGGGCCACTAAAAGGTAAAAGTCCACAGAAATACGCACTGGACTACAACAATGGAGAGCCGAGCACCAATGTCTATATGTGATATGTCGGATTAGCTCTCTCGTGTCCTTGCTCGTTGTGCTTGCGAAGCGCTGTCGGCACGCCCCCGGCGCAAGGGCTGCAGCTTTCACCTGGGCTGTGGCAGCTTCCCATTATCGGCACCGTGCACCACATCCTTGCTCAGCTCCCGCACCGCGTGATGCGGGACCTCGCGCGGCCCCACGGCCCTGTGATGATGGTCTGTCCTTATAAAAGTGAAATCATTCATTACGTGACATATTGTATTCTTTTTGTGATTCAGTACGTGACATATTGAACAGCAATAGGTCTCGACCACATATCTTGGCCGAAGTTTAAAATAATGTAAACAAGGCAAGCTGTCGTTGTTAATACAGATATCTTCTTGATACCGTTGGGTCGCTGATAATATTAAGAAATGTACAAGAGTAGCGTGCACGTACAACATTCCTGACATGTTAATAATGCAGTGGCATTTTCATGCCAGGCATAAGGCTTGAAATGACCGAGCCAATGTTTGATATTGAAATGCAAATGCCACCGCCAAATAATAAAAAGAATCTCTATGCATTAAGTTGCCTAGTTTGACTTTTGTTTTCAATTTCCTTTCCATTTCAACAACGGCATTCCGGATTTAGAACTTTCAATCAGTTACGTCCAAATCAATATTTCTTTGCAACTATTAATTAATCTATCTCTCATTGCCTTTCCAAGATATCATACTTTATTGTGTGATCTGTTCTTCAACGGTAGTGTACCTGGGCAAACGGTAATATTTTCCTTTAACGGACAAGTCCGTCTTGTTATCTTGTTATTAGCTTGAAGAGCCTATATATAGTATGGGTTACTATATTGTTACACAACCCCACCATGCACTTCCACCAAATGGAGATCCAGTACTACGCGTCGTGCTCGCAAAGCGCCGGCACAATCCGTCACACGGACTGCGGCTTCCCCCCGGGCCCGTGGCAGCTGCCCATTATCGGCAGCGTGCACCACATCGTGGGTCAGCTCCCGCACCGCGCGATGCGGGACCTTGCGCGGCGCCACGGGCCGGTGATGATGCTCCGGATAGTTGAGGTGCCCACGGTGGTGCTGTCGTCCCGGGAGGGGGCGCGCGAGGTGATGAAGACGCACGACATGGTGTTCGCGTCGCGGCCGCTGAGCCCCACCCTCGACGCGATCACCAACGGCGGCCGCGACATCATCTGCGCCCCGTATGGGGAGCACTGGTGCCAGCTCCGCAAGATCGCCGTCACCGAGCTGCTCAGCACGCGCCGGGTGGTCTCCTTCCGCCGCGTCCGCGAGGAGGAGGTCGCCGCCATGTTGTGCACCGTCGCCGCGGCGGCGGCGGAGTCGCAGCCCGTGCAGTTGCACAAGCGGCTGTGCACGCTGCTCTCGGACATCACGGTGCGCGCCGTGGTCAGCGACAGGCCGTGGAGCGAACGCGACCTGTTCTTGCGGCAGCTCGAGCGAGTCAACGAGCTCGGTGCCGGCTTCAACCCGGCGGACCTGTGGCATCATCAAGGAGCACCTTGAGAGGCTGGACAGCTGCGGAGATGGGTGCGAGGCCCCTGACCTGATCGACGTGCTTTTGAAGATACAGAGGGATGGTGGGCTCCCAATCCCGCTCGACATGGACGTCATCAAAGGCGTAATCTTTGTAAGTGTTTCTTGAAGCACTTGCTCGTTAATTTTCTGTGACCATGGTTGCTAGCAAAATAGCATGCTTTCGCTTTTTATTTGGTGAATCGGAAAGTATCCTATGACCACAAGTTAAATGATCTGGATTTGGTTAAAGCCCAATGCACATTAAATCCATGGCACTCAAGACTTCAGACTTTTCCTATCAAGTTACTCATACATACTATGCAAAAAAAAAAGGAGAAGAAGAAGAAGAGGAAAAAGATACTCAAACCTACATCCTATAGCTATAGTTAACTTGCCGGGGGGGATATGAAAATCGATAGACACTTACAGGGGGCAGATTGATACAACAATTCTTGTAGGTGGGTATATGAAAACCCCCTGAGTTGCAAGTGGATTTTTGCGATTTTTTTAAAAAAAGGAGAGAAACAAGACTATACTCAAACCCAATACCTATATCTATAGTTAAATTATTTTGTTTAAGAGTAAAATGCATGAATGGTCATTAAATTCATCTAGCTGTTTCAGTTTGGTCGTTGTACTCATGAAAGTGCAAATCGTGACCACTAAGCTTGACAATCCGCGTCAATACAGCCATTACCTTCAGAACTCTACGTATTTTGGTGGTGTGGCATACATATAACCATGACACATCGTACTGCATGGAATTTCTACTCGCTCATCATGTGCACAACACTAACACACATAACCTACTTTTCGTTACAAGTTTATTAGTTATTATATGCGTCCTTTCTTTCATTTTTAAAAAAAATACTTTCTATCTATTACTTATCTTTCATTTGAAAGAGCCACAATGAGACCACAAGATACTTCGAGAAGATCAGGCGGTGATGCCACAAACGATGTGAATGAAGAAGCAAAACTGAGTAGAAGCGACAATGGCGGGAGCAACTTCCACTGGCTAGCAATGAGGTTCGGCACTGGTCACATATACGACGACCATGGGTCCAACCCACTAACAAGAAGGATCTCGTCCACCAGATTTTATGATAAGTTTGACGTTTATTGTTTACTTGTGCTTGCTTCATCATGATTGAAAAAAGAATACTAGCATATTAGCATGCACGTAGCTAGCAGTAGATAGTAATGTAATATGTATTTCACATCATGGTTGTTTGTTGTCGAGTTCCATGCATGCAGGAAGATGAGTCATGGTTATACACATTTACGTAATCAAAATACGTATAGTTATGGAGACAATGGCCGTATTGACACGTAGAGTCAAGCTTAATAGGCGTGACTTGCACTTTTATGAATATAATGGCCAAATTGAAACATTCAGACAAGTTCAATGGCCATCCGTGCATTTTACTCTTTGTTTAATAGTTAACAGGACAACATAAAATCCAGGCTTAGTCAGTGACCATTAATTAGTTTTCAACAAACAGGATGAGTCTGCTGCTGATCAAAGTGCTGAGCTGCCTCTTTGCAAAATTAAATGCTTTGCGTGCAGGACATGTTCGCCGGCGGCAGCGAGACGGCAGCAAAGGCTGGGGAGTGGGTCATGGAGGAGCTCATCAGGAACCCGAAGGCCATGCAGCGGGCGACGGCCGAGGTGCGCAACATGTTCAATGCGCATGGCACGGTGCCTGAGCAAGGGCTCAGCGAGCTTCGGTACCTGCACCTCGTCATCCGGGAGACATTTCGGCTGCACCCTCTCCCGCACCATTGCTGCTACCACGGGTGGCCAGTGAGCTCTGCCGTGTGCTGGGCTACGACGTGCTGCCAGGAACCATGGTGGTGGTGAACGCCTGGGCACTGGGCCGCGACGAGCGGTACTGGCCCGAGGACCCCGACGAGTTCCGACCGGAGCGGTTTGAGGATAGTGAAGTGGACTACAAGGGCACCGACTTTGAGCTCATACCGTTTGGCGCCGGCCGTAGGATGTGCCCCGGGATGGCATTTGGGCTTGCCAACATCGAGCTCCCACTTGCCAATCTCTTATTCCATTTTGACTGGGAGGTGACAGGTGTGGTGGACCCTACTAAATTGGACATGACCGAGGCATTTGGCGTTGCAGTTCGTCGGAAGTCTGGTCTCCTGATCCGCCCCATCGTCCGTGTACCGCTGCCTGGTGCCTAGCAGCGGTGCTGCAGGATTCCCGTCCTAAAAATGTCCACGTTTAAGGGATTTATTGCTGGGTAATTTAGTGCCACGTCATGCATATCCTTGTATTCACGTGTCATGTTTAAATCCATTGTGTTTAAACTCATTGTGTTTCTATTTTCACAATACAGGATGCTGCAAGTTTGCAATCTGCATATTCTCATTTCATTCCAAAATATTTGCAATTTCAAACTAGCTGTTCAGATTGACGAGGCAACAGACGAAGTAGATGTCATGCCGAAGTGAACATAATACTGACCAGTGGACCTGAGCATCACTATCTTGTGACAGATGACAGAAGGGAAATAATATAATCTTGTTAATCAGAGCAATCTAAAGAAACAAAACTAATCTTGTTAATCCAACGGTGCACGCACCGATCCCTCGCTTGACCTAACCAAGAACGCGGCAACGACGTCCTCTGTGGCTCGACCTGCCCAACACGCTCCAACGTGAGAACACACACGTGCACGGCATCCCACATGTCTGACACACACGAGCACGAAGTCGTGGACCTGCTACTCTACAGACTCAAGCACGTGCGCCAAACACACATGGAACGGATCCACGCCATTGCCGAACACGGCATGATGGCTCACGAGTTTACTTTTGTCTTTGCTACTAGATCTTGTAATAGGGTAGCTCATGAGTGTGCTAGACAGGTTTCACGTAACAACGTACGGGAGGAGTGGCATGATAATCCTCCATACTGTCTACGTGCCCTTCTAGCGGATCACTGTAAAAGTGTAACCACACTATAGTCTGATGAATGAAGCTCCTGATTCTCAAAAAAAAAAAAAAAAAAAAAAAAAAAACATGGCATGGCTTTTTTCCCTAACAATCTCCTCCTAAACTACAATGTTCCTTGTTTTACGTTGCCTGGAGATTTGTGGCAGGGACAGATGGCAACAATCGGGGTGGCGCCGCATCGGTTTTGCTGTGTGTCACGTACGCAGGGAATTTCCTTCCACAGACAAATGATTCGTCCATCCCTGCAACTGTAACTTCTGCAAGCTCGCTAGCCAATGGCGCACACCGATGACTGGCTTCACACAATCATGAACGCGGCCACACCAGTGTCCAGCTGCCTCCTGCATGACTCGACCTGCCCGATGCGCTCTAATGCGAGCACACACGCGTGCACGGCATCGGACGTGACACACACACACGAGGATGAACTCGTGGACCTGCTACTAGATCTACATACTCAAGCACGTGCACCAAACACACGCGACACGGAGTTCGGGGGTGGCTAAGTGGTTTGGCTAGTGTTCGGGGGAATAATTCCCAGGATTCTGCCGGTACTATTTTGCAATCTGCTGTATGTATTAGAGGATTTTTCATGCATTTTCGTGCACTTCCAATAACGAAATTCAGTTTTTCTTTGATTTCATGCGTCATCATGCAATTTCATTGATTCCGTCCTGAGAATTTTGTATATTGCTATCGGCCTGCAGGGGCCGATACCACCGTCGCTGGGCGGTCTACGCAAGCTGGACACGCTTTACCACCTGTCCACAGGGTTATCTTGAGGAGTATTTGAGGAATTCCCGTGGGCTTCATGTGGCCGCACTGAGCATCCACTGGGTAGCCATGGCTCCAGCTCCAGCCATGCCTCCTGTGGGTGTTGTTGAGGAGAGTACCAGGGACCGGAACAACATGGTGGTGACCAAGTCAGAGGACGTCTCCAAGGTAGGGATCAAGGATAAGGGTGACCTTTCCCATCCCTTGCTCCGAGCGTGCCGGTAGACTGGAGGATGCTCCTGAGCCTGTGGAAGAGAAGGTAGGGGATACCACAGAGTGCTCCAGCTCGTTTGGGGACACTTGCTCTGGGTTTGATGATGAGGCAAACGGTGGTGAACCCGAAGTGAGTTCTCAAACTTTGGCCCCTGCTGATGATGACTCCACCTCCCGCTGCTGGCTTGGTGAGTTTTTCGATCAGTTTGCATGGATGCCCTGAATTAATGTTGCATGATTGTGCCGTCTGAGGAAGACTCTGTGTGTGCTGATGTGTTGAAGTCTTAGTGGGTATTCCCGTTCCTGCGCTCTCATGGGACGAAAATAATATTTCTCTCAGGGTTTCAACTAATACACCACGTCGTAGTTATTGCACCTTCCCATCATTGGAAATGACAAGAACTAGGATTGATGTCCCAAAAGTGGACGGAACACCCCCCCCCCCCCCCCCCCCCCCACATCCCAAACGCACACACGCAACGTGGCAGTTGATGAAACCAATTTGACCATTATTGCTAAAAAATCACAACCATTTGAAAACCCGCAAAGAGCTTGTAGGATGTTGGGGTGCTGAGGCACTTATTTGAGTATGTGACCTCACTCAACCAGTCACCAAGCTACCTAATCAGGACCCTAGCCACTCAGGTGGCCTTCAAGGTGGCAGATCTTACCTTGTCGGTTATGCCCTAATCATGGTGACAAGCTATTTCTTGGAACCTCAGTCCTAACAAAGTTGAAAATTTAATTGCACAGGTCGTAGCTGCTTCAGAACATCGATGCAGCCATCAATTTTTGTTTGCTTCGAAAGATTCTCCTTGTGTTACTAAAAATGAAAATGTTATGCAAGATTAGTTCCTAGTGTTGGATTCAAACTCATTAATAGCTACTGCTTACAGATTGGAGGCATTGTTTATGATGTTTATATGACGTATGGAAGATTATGGATTTCTATGTGTGCATGCGAGGCGGTACATATTTTATACCTTTTCAAGCTCCTTGCTATTTCTTCTTAGAGTATAGTTCTGATATTTGCCGCTTTATTTGTAACATTCATGCTTTAAATACAGGCTCTGTCACTGTCGGAGAGGGAGACCATTGCGTGGCCGTCATGATGTGGTATATCCACAATTTTGACACTAACAGCAAGATTCAAAATAAAATTGATAATTTGAAGGAACCAAATAATTTAATGGTCAAAGTTGAAAATTTAATTGCACAGGTCGTAGCTGCTTCAGAACATCGATGCAGCCATCAATTTTTGTTTGCTTCGAAAGATTCTCCTTGTGTTACTAAAAATGAAAATGTTATGCAAGATTAGTTCCTAGTGTTGGATTCAAACTCATTAATAGCTACTGCTTACAGATTGGAGGCATTGTTTATGATGTTTATATGACGTATGGAAGATTATGGATTTCTATGTGTGCATGCGAGGCGGTACATATTTTATACCTTTTCAAGCTCCTTGCTATTTCTTCTTAGAGTATAGTTCTGATATTTGCCGCTTTATTTGTAACATTCATGCTTTAAATACAGGCTCTGTCACTGTCGGAGAGGGAGACCATCGCGTGGCCGTCATGATGTGGTATATCCACAATTTTGACACTAACAGCAAGATTCAAAATAAAATTGATAATTTGAAGGAACCAAATAATTTAATGGTTCCTGAAAAAGTACGTTCTTGCACACTTAAAACCTTATTACGATACTGTACAGCATAACGATTGAGCAACATGACACATAAACGTTGCATTAAAATGCTGTTACAAAAAGCCTGAGCCGTAGATATAGTCAATCCAGTAATCCTTTGGCACAAGACAAACCCAACTGCTAGGCACCGGGTACCGGTACTCGAATGATGGGGCGGAGCAGGAGACCACCCTTCCTGCCAACAGTGGCACCGAACATCTCGGTCATGTTTATCTCGGCAGGATCAGCCATGCCTGGTGCCTCCCAGTCAAAATGGAACAGGAGGCTAGCAAGCGGAAGCTCCACATTGGCAAGCCCAAACATCATCCCGGGGCAAATCCGCCGGTCGGCGCCGAATGGCAGGAACTCGAAGTCGGAGCCTGTGAATCCAGTTCACAGCCCCCCGTCCTTCTAGATGGGGGTGGGTAATTCTCGTTTCGAAAGAAGTCCAGTTCACTGGCCTCCTCCTCAAACCGTTCCGGCTGGAACTCCTCGGGGTCCTGGGACCAGTATCTCTCATCGCGGCCCAGAGACCAGACATTTACAATCACCGTGGTGCCCCTGTGGCATGTCATATCCGAGCACGCGGCAGGGCTCGCTGGCTAGCCGTGGCAGCAGCAAGGGGATTGGTGGGTGGAGCCGAAATGTCTCCCGGATGACGAGTTGCAGGTAACGTAGCTCACCTAGTGCTTCCTCAGTCACTGTGCTGTGTGAACTCAAGACGCTGCAAACCTCTACCATCACCCGTTTCATGGCCATTGGGTTCTTGACGAGCTCCACCAACACCCACTCTATCGCCGTCGCCAATGTCTCGCTGCCGGCAGCAAACATGTCCTGTGTGCAAAACATTCTTCGCTGAATTGGATTTGAAACATTGAATGACATGGCGGGAAAATTATGACCATGCCTTTAAGCCCTTTTAATATAAACTAGATGGAACCCCCGCGGCAAATGCCGCGGGTGCACATAAAACTTCCGAAGGCAAATGCATTTCAAAGACAAAATGATAAAATTGCTATTATAAATGAGTGCAAATAATAGGACCGACTGAAAAAATATTGGTAAAGTTACTCGTGTTCTTCACAACTTGCATGAATCTATTATTATCAAATAAGATTTATGCTTGTGTTCAAGAGTTTACAACAATCTTTCTCAAGAGAGAAGCGTTGCACGAAAAAAAGCTGTGAATTAATTGTTGATCAAGAAAAAAAATGGGTACATGACACCGAAGACCACAATATCCACAAGTAAAAAAAAAGGAGCTCAATTTTGGTAAAGTAACTGTTCCACTTGCAGCTTGCATTCAACAGAACACCGAGACAACTGGTCACTGACCGCAATTTACCCATTAGTCAAGGGTTTATTGATCATAAGTTGCCAATGAGAATTATATTATCCACCGTGCGGGAGAGCTGTGCTGTAGAAACCAACAGGAAACAAACATGGATCACCAGCAGCAAGCAATATCATTTGCAAAAGAGAAACTCAATGTTGAATGCATCTTCAAGCTAGTTTAGAGCAACTTTGTTTCAAAAGGTAGGCTTTACTTCAAAACTGAGAATCATAGCAGGTATATGTGTGAACAAAGATTCACAATCAAACATAAGCGGTATCCGAACCTACTACAAAATTAAGGAGAAGAAATTGTGGAAAAAAAATGGATGTGATTATGGAAAGAGCCAAGGTGACCTCAAAATAGCAGCAGAAATTATCTGGCAAGAGGATACACTAATTAATACAGAATAACCAAAAACATAAGCTGGTGGCAAAACTACATCAGTTTAAACATAAAAAAGCCTACCATTTCAAAATAAGCTAAGAGTCAAATTAGTTTAGCACTACACGAAAATCAGATATTAGCAAGCAACTACTACATAAAATGGAGAGTCCACCTTTCACAGACTACACCATGATTTTTCGTTGATTTCACCTTTATTTTGTGGATCCAAAGAAAAGAGGACAGAGGCTCCCCTAAATAATTATCAGGGAGGCGGCCTACAATGAGGAATGATGCTCTTCTTTGAGTAGTAGGTAACAACCAAACAGTGAAACTGACCTGCATAAAGTAGCACGTTTGTTGAAAAATGCTAGGGAAAATAACACCTTTGATAATACCAAGAAGCTATTTGCATGCTCGAAGGGGGAACTAAACTTGCTACTACAGTTGAAATAGAGGTTCTGCACTGCTCAACATTAGAAATATTTAAAAAAAAAATAGCATGTAGGACCTTACTTGGGAAAAGGAAAATTCTTTGATGTAGACATATCCTGACCGGCGTAGACCAAATAACTGAAGATCCCTAACCTGTGCTTAAGCCAAAGTTTAAATCTGGAATCCAATCTAACGAACATAACGATCTGGAAAAAAAAAGAGAAAAAAGATGGGGTAAACCAAACTCGAAGGAAACATGTTTAAAGAACAGCAACACCGGTATGCACAAAATGGTCAAGGTCCATCAGGGTACTGAAGCATAAATAGATGCCGGTGAAATCAAATACTAACATTACAAAGAAATAAAAAACTGTAGGCTGTTGTAGTTTCAGTTTAAGTAGAACATTCCAATCATTCTGAAAATAGGCACAATATCAAGGAGTAAGTCCTGTTGTCTGGTATATGTCACTAAACAAATCCAATAACCCATGACCTTACTTCTGAATTCGGCCACTACAATAGGTAATTAAATCATCATGAGGTCACCTTTGCACTGTTATGCATCTATGGGTGCACCCTCTATGCCAAAAGAAATTTGAAGGGACGTCATAACTAAACAACTAAATATGCAGTGGAAACATGACAAAAAGAAGGCATTACTAACTTAAAATAACTGCAATTAAAGTGGTATACGAGACTTTATTTTTCTATGATCTCTCAACCCGGAATGCAAAATGCATTTGGCACACTGAAACATCATATTTAATGTAAACACATAATAGAACTCAGTCACAACTTTGATTGGAGTCCCGGGAACAAACGCATGATATAAAATGATTATACTGTGTTTCGCATGAGCTCATATGAGTATTATTATAATGGCTCTTTGGAAGGATCTGTCTGCTTGTGCAGCCACAGAACGCTAATTACAGAGAGACCCAAACATGAGACAGCTAGACTGGTATATCTCAAATGACATTTTTAATACCAAATGAATATCCAAAAGGTATAACTGCAAATAATTTAGGGCAGAACATAACTTAGTAAACTCCTGATATTTAAATATAGTGTTGCAAATCTGACGACCATCCATTTTGCAAAAGCATGAACAAAATCAGAAATGTAAACATGGGGTTGACACCCATGCCACATTAGTACTTAGCGTCAACAATCAAATTACAACGGTCACCCAGAAATCAGGGACTCGTTAATCTGCATAGAATGAGCCGAAATCAACCAGCAGTCCAGCAGACCATGGTAAATCAAGCAAGACTCTCTTAACCCCTCACAAGCAGCGACACCGTAGAAAACTCACTACGAATGATCCAGAAGTACACAGCACTCGATGAAAACAGGCACAGCTAGGATGGAGAGCACATCAGAAAAGCAGGGGATGGGAGAGATACCTGAGTAAGCTTGGCGGATACAGGCGGAGGATGGGAAGAAACAGCCGCGGGACCAAGTCGTAGAAACAGCCCCTGAGGTGGGCCATGCTGGAGCCGAAGAAGGGTACGGCGAGCTCAATGCCGTCGGCCTCCATGGAGGTAGGGTTAGATCCTACGCCCCCCTCATGTCGAGGGAAATAGGCAATCTGATGTAGCAGGAATGCATTTCCGGCATCAATTGAGGGGGCGGCTCGCCGGAAGGCGCAGCTGGTAGGGCACCAGCTGCGGCGGCTCCACCTAAGCGGCAGTTGCTTTTGAAGGAGACCATGGCGGTGAAAGGAGAGGGTGATGGATGGACCAACCGAAGGTACGGCAGGGAGCCGGCGAGCAGTCCCGGCAGCGCTGCGTCGGGCCCTCTGCTATGGGAAGGGGATCGGGAAGACAGAGGAGGAGAGGTCGAGCGAGCTATGGCGGGTATTGGGAGGAGGAAGGGGATCGATCTCGGTTGAAGCGCAGCAGGAGGGCAGGATGGGAAAAGCAAGCAAGAGGAGGAGACGGACGACGGCAGTGCAGTCCACGTTTGCAGATCGGACGGCTGCTGCGGCGTGGAGGATTGATGAACAGGGTAACAGTGAAAAAGGGCTAAAGTTGTAGGAAACTTTAGAGTCTTTTATAGATGTCACTGCTGATGAATGCCAAAATGTTATATTAATCTCTATATAGCCCCTGTTTTAACTATCAACATACGTACTAAATTTATGGAGCTATGAATTAATGATCATTAATCGGAAAGGTCTGACGTCTGGGTTGCCATGGAATGCATTGGGCATAGCTAATTAAAAGTTCTAAATCTGAAACCCCGTTGTCGAAGTGGAAAGAAAATTGAAAACAAAAGTCAAATTGCGAACACATCAAATTAATGCAGTGTTTATATTATCTGGCAAGGGCTTTTGTATTTCAATATGAACATTCGGCTACATCATTTCAAGCCTTGTGCCCGGCATGAAAGTGGCACGTGCACGCTGTACTGCATTATTAACATCACCAATGTGGCACTGCATTATTAACACAATCCACTGCATTATTAACATCACCAATGTGGCACGTGCACGCTGTACTCTTGTACATTTCTTAATATTATCAGCGACCCTATGTCGCAACGGTATCAAGAAGATATCCTTAATGACAATGACACTTTGTCTTGTTTAAATATTTTTAGGAAAAAGTCCAAATTACTCCCATCAAGTATAGATAAACTTTACATAACCTCCTAATATATGTTTTGGTTCATTTCACCGGCTAAACTATGTTACTTGGTTTAATTTACCCCTTAATAAAATTTGTCTTTTTTATTTCTCCATGCACAAGTGTGGCATTAAATTCAAATTTTGCGAAATGATAATAGACATCGTAACTCATGTTAGAAAAATATAAAATAAATTTTTATCATTATTTTGATGGGCTGAGATATTTAAGAATTAAGTAATGCTTGGGATACAATATTCTATTGAAAATGACGACCAAAAATTCATGATATATTTGTCTGGCATACATTGTGATATTTACTACATCCTTGAAAAAGACAAGTTGTATTGAGGGATGAATTGAACCAAGTGACATTGTTTAGGGTGTAAAATGAACCAAAAGATAGTTTAGGGGGTTATGTGGACTTTGGTTATACTTGAGGGGAGTAATATGCACTTTTTCCTTTTTTTATTGCTGATCAATATGTCACGTAATGAATGATTCCACTTTTGTCACAATAATGTTGCATCAAACAGATGCTCTTCAGAGAAAATATGGGTTACACTGTTCAGTTCATTTATTTTATCTACATGGCCTCACACATTACACAGGATATTTCATCTGGCACCATTCATAAGGGATGGAGTCCATAAAACAACATCAGTAACAATGGCTTTCCGTCAACACCATCCGTGATGCTCCCTTTCATTATTGCAAAGAAGTCCTGAAATGGGTATTATTGTCTTTGCATCCAACACAATCTAATGAGATGATTCATCTCAACCATGTTCATTAGCCACGCCGAGGACCATCTGCCTACCTTGGGGATGTCTAGAAAATCGAGCAATCCATGGAACCCTATTGATCTCACATTTGACTTATTATGATCGTTCGAAACCAGATATAACCTTGTGTACGACCTTTGCACGGCAAATTGATATTATTTCTTTGATTACCTTATGAAAAGCTAAATCTTTCCGAATGCGTCGGGAAACTGCCGTGGCTAAAACATCTCAGCTAATTGTCCTGCCACATAAATGGTATTCAACTGTCCATCATACGCTCTGTTAGCTGAGTCGATGCCACATAAGGTCCCATTTGGAATGGAGGATTTCTTCTCCATTCCTGCGGGAATTGAACTGTTTCCAGTGAAATTCCTGTAAAATTCCTGTGAAATTCCTACGTTGCAAATATGGCCTAAATGGTAAAACAGCGGATCCGCTCCAGATTTCTTGGTCGCACCTGAGATATGCTAGATTGATGGATTTGGTGTCGTCCTTCCAGCGCTCAAGAAATTTACTGGGAGAGTCCTCATATCTGAAGTGCTAGAATCACCTTCGATCCTGCGTGTCACTGTGAAAATACAGATTTGCCGGGAAATTGACGCATGACCGGTTTACAGGCAGAGCCATGCAATTAACGTGATTAAAATATGTGTCATAAGATCTTATACACGTTTCATCAAACGTGCAAGTCTCTGTTCCAAGATAAGAAATGGAATAATTTCTTATGTGGCATTGCCAATTTGCGTAATCCCGAATATGCCACTATCAGTGACACAGGTGGGTCCCACATGTCACTGTGATGCCAATGACATATACAGGATTACAATTTGTTGCAATGGAACCTATGAAATTGTCCAGAAAGAAATCAGGAGTGCTTTTCTGCATGTTATGCTAGTTCCGTCCCATAGAAAGATTGTATTGTATCCTAGAAAAAGAAATAGTATGTGCGCCCATAGGCCTTATGTGCCACTGTCTGAAAGCCAGGCCACTCTTCAAAGGCTCCACGTCATTTCTATACAATAAGATTGAGTTGCCTTCAAATTTTTTCTGTTAAGCAGATAAAGCTTCCGTGGGGTTCATCACTTCAGTTAGCAGTGGTAGTCTGGCTTTTTGTGCCTTGTTTTGCTATAAATTTGGGCGGAAATAAAACTATTTTTGTCTTAGGCCTAACAATTTTTGTCTTATGTCACGTTTCTCATGTGTGTATAGAAACTCAAGGTTCTTTTGGGATGGCCACTTCTGTTACCTCTCATGGTATCACTTTTTTGTTTATGTTTTTCTGTAAAATTTGACATAAGTGCAACAAGTTTTGTCTTAGTCCAAACAATTATTTTGTCATGGCACTTGTCGTGCATGTGAAGCAGGCTAAATATTTTGTTGAGATGATTATTTTAATTAGATGTGGCAATACGGCTTTTTGTGTCAGTATTGTTATAATTTTGGCATACATGGAACAAATTTTGTCTTAAGCATAACCATTTTTTGTCATATGACAGGCTTCACATGCAAGTAAATTAGCTTAAGTTGTTGTTAGGACGATCACTTTAGTTAGTTGTATCGGCCTGAGTTTGCGTGCCTATTGTTTACAAAGTTTAGCAAAACATTGAACATTGTTTGTCTTAGATCTAAATTTTTTTGTCTGATGCCAAGCTTATCTAAAATGTAAAGCAGCTAAATGCTTTGTTTGGATGATCACTTCACTTAACTATGGCGGGCTTGCTTTTTGTGCTTGTTTGCTATAAATTTTGGCTGATTCCGAATCGTCTTTTTCTTGTGCCAACAATCTTGTTTTCTTTTTGCCACGCTTCTTAGACGTGTAAAACAGCTAAGCATTTCAGTTAGCTGCCGTGGTTTGGCTGTTTGTGACGTTTTGCTATAAATTTTGACAGAAACTCTTTCTGGCTTAAGCCTAACAATCTTTATCGTATGTCCCTTTCTCAGACATGTAAAGTAGATAAAAGTTATGTTTGAACAATCATTTCGGTTAGTTGTGGTGGTGTGGCTTTTTGCCTGTTTAGCTGTAATTTTGAAAGAAACAGAAACGTTTTTGTCTTAAATCTAACAATCCTTTTATTGTACTAGTTCTCATACGTGTAAAGTAGATAAAGATTACGTTAGGGCGACCACTTTAGTGAAGTGTGACCATTGGATTTAGTGATAAATTTAGCAAAAATGGAACCGTTTTTGTCTTAGGCTTAATAATCTCTGTTTTGTATATGTCAAGATCTTAAGCGGATAAATGTTTCTTTGGCATGACCACTTCAGTTACTTGTGTCTGTTAGCCTTTTCTTTGTACCTGTTTGGTGTAAATTTTAGATAAGCTTAACAATGTGTCCTATGACACACTTGTCGGATGTGTAAAGTAGGTAAAGGTTCCATTAGGATGCCTCTAGAGATAAAAAGGGTCGAAGATGGTAAAAAATTGTCATCAATTCCTATCACTTGTATATTTTATTTATTGTAACCAAAGTAAAAAAAGATAATTTCTGAACAATTATGGTATCAGGGATAGCAGAAACACAGAAAATAAAGCATGCGAACGAAAGTAAATTCATACTAGTCAGATAATGATAATTCACTACGTAAACACCAACACATAAAGATTACTAATCCATTATTTATGTGTGCCTTAAGACTTATTATTTCATGGAACAATTCAAATAATAACAATATGTCCCCATCATTAAATTTAATGTTTCAGCAATGGAGAGCAGTAGCCGCTACAACAATGTGTCAACATGGAAATGGAAATGTTGAATAGGAATGGATATATTAAATATGACACGATAAAAAGTACTTGAGGAAAGCTTCTAGTCAAAATTAAAACCATGCATGTGCAATAATAAAATGCTTCAACCTCAACCCACATTTTGAAAATTATGTATGAATAAAGGAACAGAAAATAGCCAATTGATTTTTTAGTTAGATTTCGAGTTTCTCACTCCAAATGTGTGGCGCCGTGCCCTCGGACATAGAAACGTGTGGCGACGCGCCACGAGCAAAATGGGCTCAAGTAAGACTGAACTCACGCCAAAACCCACATGGATCCATGTCAGTCTTGTCTCGGCATTGGCAAACATATCTATTTGAGCGACCCTCCTCTTGCCCCCTTTCTTCCAATCCATGATTCAACTATTATTGACTAGTATTATTGTTCATGACAAGATTATTCAACTCTCTAATGGAAGAGCCAATTTTTAGAATCAAGGTACTATAACAATTTATGAGTTTGATTCAGTTCTTTTTGTGACATTGTCGTGGTTCCCGTTAATCTATGTAGTAGCCACCATGGTGCGTGCTAGAACCAAAACAGTTGCCATATCACACAATAGTTCTTTGCCCGTCCCGCCATGTGCCCATGTTTGAGGCTTAAGAAGACAACTCGACACAAAAGCACCGAGTGGTAAAGCGGCCCGGGGAATACAAATCACCACCCACCAATCCGCATCACGCGCCATGTGGAGGGAGGTGCGGTGAGGCAAGCCAGCAAGGCCTGGCATATCACCTAAGAGGAAGCCAGCCCCGACAGGCTCGCCATCCAAAAAGGTGTGCCACCGGAAATGGAAACGTGTGGCGTGGTGCCTCCCCGCTCTCCTCTCCTTCGCGCCATGCGTCCGCAGCGTGGCGCAAGAAAAACGAGGTCAAGTGTGATGGGCCCATTACCAGGATGCCCCTTTTTGCCGAGTGCCTGCGGCACTCGGCAAAGGTCAAAATGCACTCGGCAAAACTTTTGCCGAGTGTAGCACTCAGGGAAGCGCACTCGGCGAGTCTCTACACGGCGAAAACCCCCTTTGCTGAGTGTCTTTTCTTGGGCACTCGGCAAAGGTTTTGCCGAGTGTATTTAGAAAAACACTCGGCAAAAGTGGAGACCTTTGCCGAGTGTTGGTGCAAATACATTCGGCAAAGGTCTTTTTCCAGAACATGTTTTGTTTGTTTTTTTCGCAAATCCTTTCGAAAACCACACTTGCATTATATATATACTAGATGAGAACCCCGCGCGTTGCCGCGGTGCAAGATAGTGAAACAGATATACTATAAATCGCACAATCAACTTCATCTCCCATCCATAAATAATATATGAATCATTACATTTATCAAGATCGATTATGGATCGTATAGGCAAGGTTCAACCAATTTTTTACATCATAGAGAACTGCCTAAACCTACAATAAAGACTTCCTTCTCCCAATGTACTTTGCATGACCTTCAATGCATCTAACTGGTGATCGTTAGGTCCATCATTCTGTAAATTGTTTTGCAATGGTGAAAGGGAATAATCAACCTATATGACCACAAACAATATGAATAATCAGACTACTGGCTTTCAGCTATAATTGTGGAATTGGCGACCAGCTGGAGATCAAATGGTAGACAGAAAAAAAAAAAACGGATCTAACACACAATGGACAAAAAGGATTCATCTACTAACAGGGAAAATGGAAAAAAAAAATCATTTTCAATGTGGACACAAAGGCAACTCCACAAGTTCTACTTTATAAGTAAACTGTACACTCTTTGACAATTAAGCTGATGTAGCTATAAATCAGAAAAATAGATTCAAATTCACGGTGGGAAAAAAATAAAATAATCATATATTCATATAATATGAAGCTTAAAAAACGAAAATAATCCAATTCTCATCTCATGTGATTATTTTACTGATGTCCAATGGCAGTCACAAAGCACCAAGTAGCGACTGAGCGCATGTGAATTGTGCGAAAAGGATATTTACATTTCTGTGGAAAGGAAGAGAACTATTTTTCGAATTCAATTTACCATTCTGAACAGGACATAATTTCTACTTTTCAGGTAAACAATATTTGTTAGATTATATGGTCAGTTGTAGCTATTAGCTAATCAATAGAAGGGATGGGTTTCTTTGCATCCCCATTTACTTTGTTGCATATTGAGATATTCCATTGAGCAGTTAGCACGCTATACAGGTACTTGCAGTACAGCATATCAACTAACATTTTTAAAACTGCAAGGGAGGCTGCCAGTATTATGTTCTAAGCGACTATATGGTCTGCTACGATGGTAACACATATACTTACCAATGTTGAACATGTGGAAGGAAATGGAGAAGCTTACCCGAAAAATGAGCGCTCCTTCATGCTGACTCCAGTCCTTTCGTTTCAACAGAAACATGTATCATCGATTCATCATAGACCAAAAGAACTGCAAAAGGTGAGGTAGATGCAGGAGTAATGGTTAGGGGAAAAAGAAGGCTGAACCTAATTAGAAGATAAGGGGGAAAGTGCATACAACAGTTTACAGACTGATGTTGACAACGCTTTACTTATTTTTCCACCATCTAATCTGAAGCTAATAGAAAATAGTACCTTTTTACAGTATAGGTGTTTTTGCCAATGGCATAAAACAACTAAACATATGGCATAAAATTATAATCAGCTCTCATACATTGGAGAACTAACATTCAAGTCGTAAACGCAGTAAGAGAAACACACCACAACTCATTGCAAAATGATCTAATATGACAAGGAAAAGGAAATCTTCCTTTCATTATGGACAGCACGTGTTTCATTTTGAAACATTTCTTCACAGGATTTCTTCAAAAGAAATTAACATGATAGCCATTACACATTTTAGAGAATAAATATCATTCATATTCAGGACTGTACCAATTCTTCACCGTTTTCATGCTACATCAATACAAATATATTTAGGACTATACCAATTCAAATTGTCAACGAATCAGTGAACAAAATTAGAACTAATTGCTCACTGCACAACAAATAAACAGAATTGAAAGAAAGAAAAAAAAAAGAGCCACAGTGAGCTGCTCACCTTGCCGGAGGGAGACAGCCAGCGACGGGGCAGGAGGGTTGGGGCCGGGGAGTGGCAGGGGAGGAGCCGGGACCGGGGCCTCGCGACGGCATCGCCTGCCGGGCCGAGGCGGCGTGCCGGGGCAGAGGGGCGGCGAGTCGTCGACAGCTCCGGGGACGGGGCAGCGCTGAGGAGGGCCGGGGACAGGGAGGAGCCGGGACCAGGGTCTGGGCGTGTGAGGCTCAGCAGGCGAGCAGGCCGGGGCGGCGAGCCAGGCCCGGGGCGCGTCGGGGAGGGGGGTCCCGGGTGCAGGCCGTGGCGGGGAGGGGGCCGGGGGCAGGCCACGGCTGGGAGGGAGGCGGCGTGGGGAGGGAGGCCGGGGCGCGGGCGACGGGGAGGGAGGCGGCGCGGGGAGGGAGGCTGGGGCACGGGCGACGGGGAGGGAGGCCGGGGCGCGGGCGACGGGGAGGGAGGCGGCGTCCGGGGCGCGGAGCGTGAGCGGCGGCGGCGTTTTCTGTTTTCTTTTTTTTGAGATGGAGACGCAGTTCGAAGGAAGGAGAAGGCCGGAGGAGACAGCGCGGTACGCGACTAAGTCCCAGAACCGGACCCCTTGCCGAGTGTCCTGGATCCGGGCACCTGGCAAAAGTCCCCAACTTTTGCCGAGTGCCCAGATCTAGGACACTCGGCAAAAGGGGGGTCCCCACATGTCTGTTTTCCAACCGTAGCCGAGTGTAAAAACTTTTTCCGAGTCTTTTTTTTTACACTCGAAAAAACTTTCAACTTTTGCCGAGTGTGCCATTTGCTAAACTCAGCAAAGGACCCTTTTGCGGAGTGTATTTTATATACACTCAGCAATAATTATTCATGTGCAGCTTAAAAAAAATTAAAAAAATATCAAACAAATTCAAAAAATCATAAAATTTTGACATGACACGATTTAGATGACCTATTGTCTATAAAAATTTGTTTGAACTCAAATTCAAATTTGAAAAATCACGTGACTCCAAATCTTATTGACCTACTATAAACTCTATGTCACTTCCTCGGAGATTGTCCATTTTGTAAACAACATACGTGACAAGTTACGTGAAATTTTACCTACTTTTTATCACAACATCCCCGTGTGATATCATGACATCCCAACAAATCTCACGATTTTTTGATGTTATTTGTATTTTATAGAATTTTTTTAAAAATTGGGCACACGCTCGTTTACATATTTTATGAACAAAATGTGCAAAAATTGATTTCATTTTTTGGATACAGCCTTACATTGAACTCATTAACAAGAATATCATTTTTTTCATTCACTCGATTCGATTATTCTAATCACTTCTAGTTCAATTTTAGTTTATCACTAAAAATATAATTAAAGAAAATAAGTTACAAAATTTAGAGAACGGATCGTAAAATGTACCAAACTTCAACACGAAGTATAATGAGGTGTATTTAGGCATGGAAAAAATTTTGGTAACCAAAAGTTGAAAAAAAAAATTATTTTCCCGAGTGCGCAGAGCAGGCACTCGGCAAAGCCCCAAACGCCGTCACCCCCCCTAACGCCGTTGTCTGCCTTAGGGCGGGGGCAAGGATTTTTGCCCAGTGTCGACGTGCCCTGACACTCGGCAAAAGTGTAATTTACCGTGTGCTTTGCCTTTGCCGAGTGCCGGCTGTCGTGGGCACTCGGCGAAGCCACTTTTTGCCGAGTGTATTTTCTTTAGCACTCAGCAAAACATACTTTTGCCGAGTGCCCGATGCAAGACACTCGGCAGATATTGGATTTCTGGTAGTGCCCATGCCAAAACCGATGTGGATCCACGTCGATGTCGTATGGTGTGGCCCAAACACTTCTATTTAAGCGACCCGCTTCTCACGCTGTTTCCCACCCCACTGCCCCTATCCTCAAACAAGCTTCCTAGATAATCACGAAACTTGCTTCGTGTCTCTGACCCCTGCTCCTCAATTAGCTTCGTCTCAACCTCCGAAACCATGGGCGGGAACTCCTCCTTCGACTGCGTCCTGCTGTGTGAGTAGTTGTTACGAGTTCACGACTCACAATCTCCCTCGTGACCTATGTGACCAGTTAATTAATTAGCTGCTTCTCTTGGCCACCGCCACTGTCGCCAATCTTTTGGCCCGCCGATCGTGTTGTTCCCAATCAGTCCTGATGTCTTTTTTTTTTTGAGGTAATCAGTCCTGATGTCGGCGTCAAGGCAGGATTATAGTTCAAGGCAAAATTGTAGTTTGTCGTCGTCGTCGGAACTCTATAATGGAATCAAGGTACTATCACAATTTTTTAGTTTGATTCAGTTCTTTTTGTGACATGGTCGTGGTTCCCTTTAATCTATGTCGCGGCCACCGTGGTGCGTGTTAGAATCAAGACAGTTGCTCAACCTCGTCAAATTCCAGCGCTCGGCCGCAGCCTCCTACTCCCCACGTAGCACCCAGCGCCACCTCGACGCCAAGCATCTCTGTCAGCCATGGCATTTAGTATGCGATCTTGCTCTTATTTCCCAGTGCGATCTTGCCATATCACCCGATTAATCTCTGGATTCCAGGCTGGGCCGAGGGAAATAGCCTAAAATTGAAATCCACTGTGTGCTGCCATCGTCACCAAAACTGACAGGCGCTGTTCACCATCAACAACCGAGGACGACCCGCGCGCGCGTGGACACTCAATCACCCTCGCCGCGTGCTTCCTCACGTACCTTCTTGCCCTCGCGCGTGCCGCTCTTCCTCTCGTGCGCGCGTTCCGCTCACAGCACCTGAACTCCCGTCCACAGCAGAACCTCCCATCCTCAGCACCTGATCCTCGCAACAGCCAGCTGCACTCCCGTCCTCTCGTACGCGCGGCGGTCGCGTGATGGAGCTTTCTCGTCGACAGGGAACTTCACCATACGTCGTTGTAACTATTTGGCTGCAGGCGTCGCCACGTCGGACTGATGTCTGCAATCATCTTAAAAAGTCTCGTTGTAACTTTTTGGCTGCCAGCGCCGCCACGTCGGACTGATGTCTGCAAGCGTCTTAAAAAGTGTCTGCTCCACCCAAGAACACTCCAGTCGCTCTCACCAATCCCCAAAAATGTCGATGATTTTGGCGTCCCAGCGTGCTCCTGCTCCGGTATCCCTTCTGTCGCCTTCGGCCAAGTCCGGCTTCCTCCCCCTTCAGCTCCACCCCTCGCCAGCGGCGAGCGCCCTCTCTCTCGTTCCGTGGGCAGCATCCTCGGCCTCAGCTAAACTGGCGGCGGCGGCTCCAGAACGGAGCGTCGTCCGGATAGGGCTCCCCAGCAAGGGCCGCATGGCCGAGCAATCTCTAGATCTCCTAAAGGTTTCCTTCCTATTCAATCGTGATTCTGTTCCCCATGGGTTTGTAATTCACATAGCTGTTTGTCTGATTTGGTAATTAATTGACTTTGCTGTTTGTGTTGATGGTGCAGAATTGCCAGTTGTCGGTGAAGCTGGACAACCCGCGACAGTACACTGCAGAGATGCCGATGGTGAGGTTTACGACCCAACTGTGTTCTTTTTTTGACGAACCTTGCTACATTCTTTTTTTTGGCGAACCCTGCTTTCCTCTCCCTGCGTCACCGGTAGTCAGATCTAGTAGACAGTCTAACTTGTTGATTCAGTTCTTGTGAGTAGTTTGTTGATTCAATAGGAATCTAGTCCTTGATTTGTTGGCAGGATAGTTGAGTTTCCAAACAGGTGAACTTTGCGCGCCATGGATTGGTTTTCAAGTAAGCGTAACGGGCTTAGGGCCATGTATGATGTCAAGTTACATGGCGAGGGTTCTTTGATGATTGGTTGGAGCAGTCTCAAATAAGTCTGAAATAACTGGTGAATGCATGGCCCCTTTTGTCGATAGCTAGCGCCACAGCGAATGCTTTGGTTTCTTTATAAGAACCTCAGCTTATCCTCGAGTGAAATGTCGTATTCAAAGCTGTTGCATTATTGGGAACATGCATGGTTGTTGGGAAATATACGGCACCTGTTAGCTTTGTTGGATATTCTTTTATGTGATATCATAACGATCATGTCATTGAGGCCAGAGTCATAGTCTTTTGAGTCCTATGATATGGTAATTGCAGAAGCAGCATACCTTTCTCTCGTCGATTCTTCTTTGGGTGGGCTCTCCACTGAGTATTTCAGGTCTTTAGTTTGTTAGACGAACAACACAATTTTTGAATGTATCAATATGTGTTTGAATGTACAAGAAAGGTCATGTGTTTCTTAGGATTTCTCTGATTAACAACATTCTTTGTTTATACTCATTTCCTTCTTTTATCTGTTAAATAAATAAGAAAACAGTGGTGCCCAGGTCTACAGGTCAGTATATATTGTGTTCGTTTCATAGTAGTACATTGTCTTTACGTGCAGCTTACAACATTTTCCCTTTACTTAGACTTTATGCCTCCTTGGTCTGTTGCCTCCTCTGACAGCTACATTGAAATTACAAATATTTTTGAATTGAATGAGAATAGGTAGCTAATGAAACTGATTCCTAATCCATTGTGTTTCTATTCTATCAATATGCAGATTCCAAACATCCAGGTTTGGTTTCAAAGGCCTAAAGACATCGTTCGTAAACTGCAGTCAGGGGATCTTGATCTCGGCATTGTGGGCTTGGACATAGTCAGTGAATACGGAATGGTAAGTTGCACTGGAATCCAATTAATATCTTGGCCCCTTTTGTGCATGCCACTTGTATCTCATCCTACCTTTTGTTCGCAATAAAAATTCTATTAGCCAGAGCTGCTGTTTAAAAATATTGGTCCAGAGATGGAAACAAGAATGAAATTACGGAAATCTTTCTATCTTCCAGCCCTATTTAGTTCTTTTAGGCTGTATTTAAGTAGGACCATGTGTGGTCACTATGTTTCTCAATAACTTAATCCTAGATATAGTGCTTCCTTTGTCTGCTCACATGATGCATGTATATATGTATACGTTTTGTTTCTGAAATGGAGGGATTATTATGAGATTCTGATGATTGAACATGTGAACTTTACTTTTATGTTTTGATGAAGCTTTCTTCTGATTAACGCTTTGCACTTATTAAATATTTTATTTATGTGGCAGGGAAAAGATGATTTAGTAGTTGTTCACGATGCCCTTGCGTTCGGACACTGCCGCTTGTCCCTTGCGGTATGGTGTTATCCATTCACCTTCCTGATTATTTGTCTTTATATTCCGCTTTGAAGTTTAATATCCTGTGTGGCTAGGTACCTAAGGAAGGCATTTTAAAAAATATAAATTCGCTGAAGGAGTTGGGAAACATGTCTGAATGGACAGAAGAGAGACCTCTACGTGTTGTTACATGATTTGGATATGTACGATCAATGACCCAAACAATCAAAGTGCTACTCTCTTATGACCACTGTTTTTTGATCATTGACAAAAGTTATTTTACTGTTCTGCAGGTAGGCGCTAAGTACTTGAAAGAGAACGATTTTAAGCATGTTAAGTTTTCATCTGCTGATGGAGCCCTTGAGTCATACCCACATGTAAGATTGCTTCCTTTTAACTGGTTTCTTTCTGTTTCTTCTCAGTTTTTTGTCTTTCAGTTTCATTTTTATGTGCCTATCTTATGCATTTATTTGAATTTGGATGATGCAATGTTTAAGCCATTTCTATCTCACTTTAGTACTTATATATAATTCTTGAAAAAAGTAATTGGAAACTTTTGGCAGTATGTGTGACACCCCGTGTCATTACTGCCCAACAGATGCACCCTAACAGACTGAACTGAACCTTGAACCAAATTCAAATTCAAATTCGAAATGCAAATTTCAAATAATGGCCAAACACATGCTTGTGAAACAACTCAAATTTTTGCATAACAACTCAGACAAACAAAAATACCAGTGGATAGCCCTGCTCAAGAGATAATTTTGGAGAATTTTTGGTGATTTTATAAATTCATTTGGCAGGCCAATAAAATCCCCAAAGCTGAAAAAGTGGTCAACTTTGAAATGTCGCCATTTGAAATCCCTTTGGATTCCAGATGTGCATGTTGGCAAGTGGATAGAACTTTTCAAGATCTTTCCAATGGTACCAAAATAGAAAATTTTGGAGTTCATTTGCTAGTCCAATTTGTGTGCACAAATTCGGGCAATTTCTGAGTTTGAATAATTTCGGGAAAAAGAAAGATGTGCCCGGGCCCGCTCGTCAGTGACGCTCGTCTCACTGAGGACGTCGGAGCCTTTGCTCCACGTCGCCGACGACGAGCGGCGTCCCTCCGCGGCGCCCTGGCCCGCTCTCGGCCGCGGACGGCGTCAAAACAGGCCCCGCTCCCCTCCGGCTCTCTCTCCCTCGTCATTTCCCCGCTCGCTCGTCGCCCGAACCCTAGCTCGCCATTGTCGCCGCCGAGCTCGACCTCACCTCGTCGCCGCCGAGCCAGGTCCGAGCCTGTCAAGCACGTGCGTGAAGCTGCCATGCCTTCCTGGGGATAGCATCGAGGTCTTCACCGTGTCTGTGTCCCGCGAGCCCGTGGATTTGAGCTTCTTCCTCAAGTCCGGCCGCGTGGGCTCCGGTGACCTCGCCGTCGATTACCCCATCTCCGGTGAGTTGTTCTTTGATTCATCGCACCTGGAGATTCAAGTCAAGCTTGCGCATCCTCCTCATACCCCGTCGTCCCGATTCTGCAGCTCCTCGAGGCCCCGCGTCGCTTTTCCCCACCGCCAGTTCTTCGTTGCCGTCCGCCTCCGCGATGAACTCCGCCATCCGGGCCACCTCGACGTCTTCTTGTTGGCTGCCGAGATCTGCGCCGAGCTGCTGAACCCTGTGCGCGCTCTGTCCTGTTCCCGCACCACCCCGACTCGCCGGAACGCCGCCGCGCAACCCCGGTCGCGCCGCCTCCTCGTCGCCGACCGTCGTTCCGCCCTCGCCAGCGTCGCCGTGCTCCCCGCCGTGAACCGCGCCACCGAGGTGAGCCTCCCGCGCCCGCGCATCGACCCCCTCTCCCACTCCCGTCGCCGGAATGGCGACCATGCCGGCGGCCGCCGCCGCATGCGTCATGCGTGCGGCGGTACTGGGCCGGATCCAGCTCGGCCCAGTCCAGATCCAACCTACCCAACCCAGATCCACACCCTACCGAGCCCGTTTTCTTTTTCCAGGATTTATCGATTTCTTTAAATCTCTAGAAATTCACAGGAATTTGTAAAATCGATAGAAAAATGAATACATCTCAGAAAAATGTAAATAAAATTTTGTTAGCCTTCTTGTACTCTGCTCTGTGAAGGAAAAATATCAAATCACACAAAAGATGTTCTCTGTTTTCTGTAAAATGATTTTGTACAGATATTGTTTCATTCATGATAAATTCTCTGTGGCTCAATAAATCATGAACTCTTGCATGCTTGTTAAGAAAATGATTACACACATACTGAGCATTTTTCTACTGTCAGATGATGTGTAATTATTTTCTTATAATTTAAATCATGTTCTGCACTGTATAAATTATTATAAATAATCCATACTTCGATAAATCATGAAACTTCACTGTAAATTACTTCCAGTGGCACTCTTCACCAGAAAAATGCCACTGGACATGAACTAAATTTCAATGTTCACTTCTCTAATTAATCAACTTGAATTAAATTAAGTAAGTAACGTAAATAAAAGTCAATGAAGGAAATACTTCAGACGAAAGTAATTAACAAAGTTAATTAATTGCACTTAAAGTATAAATGACTGTCGTATCAAGAAAGCAATTCCTTAATTGCATCATATTATCATTGCATCTGACATGCATTATTTATCCTTGTCATAACGTGTAGTGACAGAGACGACTTCGGAGCCGCTCGACTTCCAGCTGCCGGAGGAGCAGACCCAGGAGGTGCAGGAGGAGCAGCCGCAGCAGGACACTGACCCCGCTGACCCAGTTAGCTACGCTCCTGAGCCAGGCAAGCCCCGGTGCATGCCTCCCTATTTAGGATTTTATTTTCACACTTGATTGGGGCTAGTCATTGTTTGTGCATTAGGTTTATTTGGAGTTGATGTGAAACCTTAGAACTGCATTAGGTTACCCTTCCATATCCTAGCTTGTGTCCTATTTTTATAGATGTGGTCTAGGTTACGTTAGAAATTGCTAGGCTTTGTGGCTAGCAGACGGTAGAAGTCGAGTGGTAGGTCCCACTCGCGAGATAGGTTCACCCTGGATTGTACTAGCTGGATTTAGAATTTGTTGAGACCGGATGGGGAATTGCTTGTATAGGATGGTTGGAGAAAGCTGGGCCTTCACGGTGGTGTAGCCCCGTCTGTGTCGATTAAGGACCGTCCGTTGTTGACCCTGTTGAGCAAGTTCGAACGTACTGATCATATGCTAGTGTTTTTATGGGCCTAGTCAACTTAGTAGCTCGAGTTGCCCTGGTGTGCGGTGGATACCCGGCTCTTTCTATCATGGTATTCGGGAGAGAAAGGATGTTTCCCAATCGGGGCGTACGTCTGGGACGGGGACCGTGCGGGAAGGCCTTTCTCGGGAGGGGTTGGATCCGGCCTAGCTCTAGGGGGACACTTGCAAATAGTTGCCGCATGCGACTTTACGCGTGTGCGGCGTATGGTCAGGTTTTCTCCTGCAGGATGTACATCGATGCCGCCTCTCTCAGTCTAGAGCAACCTTGTTCACTGCGTCACATCGTAGTATGATATGATTGATGATATGATGATGCTAGTCTATTACATTACTGTTATTTATATTGCTATATACATACTGTCACTGTTGATGCATTGTTACTTTATACCTGTTTTAGAGATATGCACACTGTTTTACTGGATAAGTATTTAACTGGAAAAAAAAAACTTGAAAGTAAGGATCAAGTAATTAGTGCGGTTTATGCTATCGCGTCAGCCACCCCCTTGTAGCCTTTGCATAACTAGGAGTCGGCTGTAGATAGCCACGTTGACAGGTTAGACTTGTTGAGTATTAGTTGCTCAGGGTTTGACTCTTTATGTTTTATTGCAGGTACTACCTTTATCCCTGACTCTACGGGACGAGGTGGACAGTGGGATGGCCAGCTGCCTTTTGGTTGGACAGCCCACTGGGAGACCGAGGAGTGATCTCCTCTCGAGTTCGCATCTTCATGGCTCTGGATACGGATTCATTGTATCATGAGCGCGTGCGCTTGTACCTTTATTTCCTAGACTTGTATCGTCAAACCTCCGTTGTGGTACTCATGTTTTTAATTGGACTAATGTAATCACTTTAAGACTTAATTTGTGCTTTTTATATGTTGTACGGTTGCGTCTGTTCATCAGCGCTATACCGACTCGATCCTGCGAAAAGCGGAGACGCTTCAGCTGGTACCAGAGCCGTGTTGGGACAGTACACCATATAAACGGCCTATTTTCGAAAAGCTAACCACGTTACGAGTGAGGAACGAAAAGTCCATTATAAGGATGTTAGAGTAATCAGGTGGTAATAGGAGTTGATTGTTATTTTTCTGTAACGACGCACCGACGCTAGGTAAGAAGGTAAGGATCATGTATGGCTCCGTGGAGATGATATTCTGGCATGGACCATCGAGTTCATGAGGTGATGATGATTGAGCCATGCATTTACTTTTGAAAGGATACGTCAGCTGTGTAGGTTGGTTGAGTGATGTTGTGTGGTTTTCTGCAGGTACACTAACTCGCGCGTAGATCGTGTAGAAACGTTTGCGAGTGCGAAATAGTTACCACCACTGTCTACGGCCTGCTATACTTGGGCACCTTTTTATTTCATGAGGACGTGCAGGACGAGCATGCATTGCATCATCACTTAAAACACTCCAACAAAATTCAGATCACCAGAAAATTCAGACTGACAAGCTAACTTCAAAAATTCATAAATCCAAAACCGCTTGACCAAATTCGATGAAACAAGACATTCTGGAAAGCTTATAATATAAACAAAAATTTTGCTTCAGAGTTTTCCATTTGATTCTGTCCGTATTCCCACCAAATCTGTCGACCAAAGGAATCCAGTTTTCAGCTTCGACCAGTTTTTCCAGAATCTGTCTCCAATCTTCAAAATTCGATATATTAAGTTCTGCTTGTCCGTTTGAGGTGTTTGAACACTCATTGAAATATCTCGAAGTTGTCTACAAGTTTCGTGTTCTGAGTTTTCTTGTTTGATGCCCCCAGAAGTGTCAGTTCTCGTTTTAGTGTCTGCTGTTCTTAGCGAATCAGAAATTCCTGCGTTACCGTTTTTCGTCGCTTTACTTGTGGGCTGTGTGTAGCTTTTGCTACTATTGTACAGCAGCCTGACCATGTTATATTCTTGTTTAGCATGGTTATTTTATTCTGTTGGAAGAGGTTTTGACGTTTTTCTCATATCTTTTCCACAGATGGCTGACTTGGACGATTTCCCGCACGCCCAGCTTGGGGAGGACGGTGCACTGCACACGGATGGTCTTTACCACGCCGGTTTTCCCTCGCTGTTCTGGGCTGAGCTGCAGCGACTTGGCTACCCCGACCCTCCGCGCTACCGTGGACAGCCCAGCTAGGTGTACGGACTTCTGCGCTTCTCGATGTGGGTGGATGTTCCCTCGCACCCACAGCGGCCCGTATGGTCGTACTTCTCGCTTCAGGGTTTTGGTCAGGACTTTGACGAGACCCTGAACCGTGTTGCTCTTCAGGCGATGGTGCGTTTCTGTGAGATGCACATTGCTGACCTCGACGACACCCCACTGAGCTTGTTTCCGGTCAGATCCACGGGTCACCCTCAGTACAGGAGGCGTCTCAGGATGGTTGACCGCGGCCGACTCCACCTCACACCGACGCAGCTACCTTCTATAGCTCGACACCTGTCTGAGCTGTACCGGGTTCTTGTGGCTTCTGACCGTGCAGGTGGGAGGACCTTGGGCCGTGTGGAGGAGTTGTCAGAGACCGTGGACACTAGGGACGACAGGATTGCGCAGCTGGAGCACGCCTTGGCCGTGACTACCGCCCAATGTGACCAGTGTGCAGCACAGCTCGACCAGTGTGCCGCCCAGCGTGACCAGCTTGCCGGCCAGCTCACTGCACGTGGCCACGAGATTTCAGAGATACTGGGCGAGCTAGCTGCTTCACTGAACCACAACGCCCAGATTGAGCAGCAGCTACAGGTCGCCCAGCACCAGATAGTGGGACTCCAGGAGCAGGTTGCTGCAGCAGTTGTGGCACCTCTAGCAGAGGAGGAGATACAGGAGGAGGCCGTGTCTGAGATGAGTGTTGAGCTGTTCCCTTCAGAGATCTTAGACACCGCTTCAAACCGTGGTAGGAGGCACCATTAGTTGCCTTACTCGGCATTCCAAGCATGACAGAGGCGCGCTAGATACGATGTGGATGACGCATGTGCATCGTAGTTGTTCGACAGGTCCTTAGTTAGCTTAATCTAGGAGCATCATAATAGTTGGTCAGGTGTCGCAGTATTTTTTTGGATGTCACCACCCTTCTGTATGCATGAGTGGGTTGTACCTTGAACTATGTAATGGATGCTCTGTAAGACTTAATTAATGTTATGGATGGATCTGTCAGTTTAATTATTTGGATCTGAGTTACTTTTATTTCTGCCTGTGCATGTCAATTTAAATTTCTGCCTGATAATGATATTGTATCCTGGAGCTAACGGTGATAATGTTTAATTGGCAGGATGCCGCCGCGTCGTCCGCCACCGCAGCCACCCCCGCCGCCTGAGCGCACGTTGGCCGATGTGATGTCCACAGCCAGGCTGCACCTACGCAGACTTCCTGGCCACTCACCCGCCTGTTTTCTCCGGGTCCATTGACCCGATGGAGGCGGAGTCCTGGCTGCGCACTATTGAGTCCAAGTTTGGGCTCCTTCCTGCCAGCACAGAGGTGCAGAAGATCCTATTCGCGGCGCAGCAGCTTCAGAGGTCGGCTGGAGGATGGTGGGCAGCTCACCTTGCCACTCTTCCGGCCGGTCAGCAGTTGACTTGGGCACAGTTCAGGGAGGCTTTTCGCTCGTTTCACATTCCGCCTGGCGTTATGCAGCGGAAGCTCAGGGAGTTCCTGGACCTCAGGCAGGGAGGCAGGAACGTGTTCGACTACGCCCAGGTGTTCAACCACCTGGCCCAGTTTGCTCCAGACCAGGTGGACACGCCCGCCAAGCGGAATGCGTGTTTCTTGAGAGGCTTGTCTACCAAGCTCCAGTCCCGGCTTGTCCTGAACGCCGGTGGTACCTTCGACGAGCTTGTCAGTGCAGCAATAGTGATGGAGGACGCCATCAGGGCCCACCAGGACGATAAGAGGAAGAGGAAGGCTGTGGCACCACCGTCTGGCAGCACTTCAACCAGGCAACGCCTTGTGTACACCGCCCCCAGTGGACAGAGGTACCTCGCACCTCCCCAGTACCAGTGCCCGCCTCAGCAGCAGCAGCAGTTTGCTCAGAGGCAGCCCCAGCAGCACCAGCGCCAGCAGCAGCAGCGCCCGCAGCAGCAGCAGCAGCAGCAGGCAGGCAGAGGTTTTCTGTGCTTCAACTGTGGACAGGTGGGGCACTTCGCGCGTGACTGCCGTGCAGCACCTAGGCAGAACAACGCGCAGAAGGCTCCAGTTTAGGCAGCAGGACAGCAGCGCCAGCAGGGCAGGAACGCGCCAGTCAGGACTGGGCGCGTTAACTACACGACAGCAGAGGAGGTTCCAGAGGGTGAGCAGGTTCTTGCTGGTACGTTTTCTATGTGTCGTCAGCCCGTTGTTACTTTGTTCAATTCAGGTGCATCTCATGATTTTATCAGTCTAGCCTGTACTCGCCGTTTGGGTCTTGTGGTATCATCTATGGAGACCCCTTATCTGATCAGTACCCCAGGAGGCCGTATTCTTACCAGGCAGATTATCTCTAATGCTCCACTTAATTTGGCCGGAAAGATCTATCCCGCCCACCTCATTGTTCTGCAGGATCAGGGTCTAGATGTGATTCTTGGTATGAGGTGGATGAAGTATCACAAGGCTGTTCTGGATATCTCTCGCCGTTCTGTTCTCTTGGATTCTCCTGTTCATGGCAAGGCCACTCTTCAGCTAGCTGTGTTGAGTCCTTCGAGACCGTCAGTGCATCAGACCATTGGCAAGAGTCTGGATATTATTCCTGTGGTGCGTGAGTACCCAGATGTGTTCCCAGATGATTTGCCAGGCATGCCACCAGATCGAGATGTGGAGTTTCGTATTGACTTGCAGCCAGGCAAAGCACCTATCTCTAGGAGGCCGTACAAGATGCCCCCTAATGAGTTGGCAGAGTTAAAGGTGCAGTTGAAGGAGTTGCTGGACAAGGGTTTCATTCGCCCCAGCTCTTCACCTTGGGGTTGTCCAGCCTTGTTTGTGAAGAAGAAGGATCAGGCACTCAGGCTATGTGTGGATTATAGGCCACTTAATGTTGTGACTATTAAGAACAAGTATCCGTTGCCTCGCATTGATATCTTATTCGATCAGCTAGCTAGAGCTAAGGTGTTCTCCAAGATTGATCTTCGTTCTGGGTATCATCAGATTAAGATCCGTGCAGAGGACATTCCGAAGACTGCTTTCTCTACCAGATATGGACTCTATGAGTACTTGGTGATGTCTTTCGGTTTGACTAATGCACCTGCTTACTTCATGTATTTGATGAACTCAGTATTTATGCCAGAGTTGGACAAGTTTGTCGTGGTTTTCATTGACGACATTCTGATCTATTCAGAGACAGAAGAGGACCATGAGCAGCACCTCAGGATTGTATTGCAGCGTTTGCGAGATCACCAGCTGTACGCTAAGTTCAGCAAGTGCAAGTTTTGCCTTAGCGAGGTGCCTTTTCTTGGCCATGTCATATCAGCTGAGAGCATTGCGGTTGATCCAAGCAAGGTGCAGGATGTTCTGGATTGGAATGCACCTACGACTGTCTCTCAGATTCGCAGCTTTTTGGGTTTGGCTGGTTATTACCGTCGGTTTATTCTGAATTTCTCTAAGATCTCCAAGCCCATTACTGAGTTGCTGAAGAAGAATGTGAGATTTGTGTGGAGCCCGCAGTGTGGTGAGGCATTCCAGAATCAGAAGAAGCTTCTCACTACCGCTCCAGTTTTAGCTCAGCCTGATATCACCAAGCCATTTGATGTGTATTGTGATGCTTCCGGTACTGGTCTTGGTTGTGTGCTGATGCAGGATGGAAGGGTAATTGCTTATGTCTCTCGGCAGCTTAAGCGACATGAAGAGCATTACCCCACTCACGATCTTGAGCATGCAGCTGTCGTACTTGCTTTGAAAGTATGGCGGCATTATCTGTTGTGAAATCTGATGCACATTTATACAGATCACAAGAGCCTCAAGTATATCTTCACGCAGTCAGATCTGAACATGCGTCAGGAGATGGTTAGAGCTGATCAAGGACTATGATCTGGAGATTCACTATCACCCAGGGAAGGCTAATGTGGTTGCTGATGCTTTGAGTCGCAAGGCTCATTGCAATAATCTCATCGCAGCTCCTTATGCAGAGGCAGAGCCCAGTCTTAGAGTGTATGCTTATGGCTCCTTGGCCAATATATCACTTGTTCCGACCCTGCGTGATGAGATTGTGGCAGCGCCGAAGAAGGATGAGAAACTGAATCACCTCAGGAGAAGACTCAAGCTCGGGGAAGCTAGAGTCCAGTGTTTCAGAGAGGATGAGGATGGAGTCCTATGGTTCCAGGACAGATTGGTGGTTCCTAAGGACTTTGAGTTGCGCAAGAAGATTCTTGATGAGGCGCACTTGTCCAAGTATTCTATCCATCTTGGCAGCAACAAGATGTATCAGGATTTGAGGAGTCGCTTCTGGTGGACCCGCATGAAGCGGGAGGTCGCACAGTATGTTTCTGAGTGTGACACTTGCATGAGAGTCAAGGCAGAATATATTAAGCCTGCAGGTTTACTTCAGGCTTTGAGTGTTCCTGCTTGGAAGTGGGAGGATATTAGCATGGATTTCATTGTTGGCTTGCCTCTCACCTCACAGAAGCATGACTCTATTTGGGTGGTTGTTGATCGATTGACCAAGTCTGCTCACTTTATCCCCGTGCACACCCGTTACAATGTGAAGAAGTATGCTGAGTTGTATATTGCTCGGATTCTCTGTTTGCATGGAGTGCCCAAGGCCTTTATTTCTGATCGAGGACCTCAGTTTGTTTCTCGTTTCTGGGAGCAGCTTCATGCTTCTTTGGGCACCACTTTGATTCGCAGTGCAGCTTATCACCCTCAGACAGATGGCCAGACAGAGACGGTGAATCAGATTTTAGAGGATATGCTTCGTGCCTGCGTGATACACCATGGCAAGTGTTGGGATGAGAGCTTACCCCTCGCAGAGTTCTCATACAACAACAGTTATCAGGAGGGCATCAAGATGGCACCGTTTGAGGCTTTGTATGGACGTCGTTGTCGGACTCCCTTTAATTGGGTTGAGGCCGGTGTCGTACCCCATTTCTGGAGTACTCTATGCATCATGTATCAGTCCCTCGATCAGTAGCTGATACGCACAGGAACACATATATGGTAATCACAAGCATACTTCGAATAGGTAAATAGGTATAGTACCTGATATATTGAGCCTTTAGTGGCGGTACAACAAGGATACAGAAGTCTCCAAGTCCTTCCGTCAAATAAAGGCGAAGCAAACACACACAGACAGCGGAAAGCACGACCCAAAGTCACAGGCAGACTTGAGAAGCAGAACCGAAAACCAAAGCGTCGTCGTCTCCTACGCAGGCTTCTCCTACTAAAAACAACAATCGCAAACGCGTGAGTACATAAGATACTCAGCAAACCCTAACACAAAGGGTATGATATATGCAAGGGTATAAACAAAGATGAGGCTTAGGTTTATCGTATCGGCGGAAAGCCAATTTTGGGCAAGGGTTGTTTTGAAAACAAAACAGTTCGCAGACTACTGTCAGGTATTGTTATCATATAGTGGGGTTGGTCGGCCCTGGGGGAGATAATGGTTCAATCCCGCCAGTTCCTCACTTTTAATGCTGGCCGGAAACTAGCGCACGGCTCCACGCCGGTGTATTCCAAAAACACGCCAAGGATAACTCACACAGGAAGTCTAATCATAGTGTGGCCATTGCTTTCGCATTGTTCAATACCGTGGAACACGGCTATCCGGATAGATTCTTAACCTCGGCCGAGGGTGCACAACTTTCCCCACAAGGTAGTCCAGTCCTCCCCGGGGTCCCGGTTTGGACTGTCCTATTAAAGGACCCGTACCTACTTGGTACCACCACGGCATCCCCCACGGACATCACCAGGGGCTTCACAATGAATAATATGGCCAGATTCACAAATGCCGGATCTCGAACACCCACCAACGAACGAGTCTTCTCCTGGGATTCCGTTGCAATCTCCTGCCTCCAGGGGGTACCGGGTGAGTACTAGTAGGGTGTGGTTCCAATCCCATGCCCATTCATGGCTTGTGGCTGCGCGTATGGTGCTAGGCAAGGCGGCACAAGAACCGGTCCTTATACGACCGAACCAGGCATCTTCAATAGCCAATCCTCACGAGGAAAGGCGTCCCAGAGATAGCCTCCCCACTGAGGACTACCTCGCCTGGTCCCGTCAAAACATCCCCCACTATGGGTTGCACTTTATCACCAAACCCACCCATTTTCACATTTACACACACCACCAAGACTCACGCATTTTAACACAAAAGCATGTGAGCAAGATTAATTAAACACATGGTGATAGTCCTAAGCGGCAAAGCAATCCAACATATCATTAAGTAATTTAATGATGTTGGTTCCTAGGGGTAACAAGGAATCAGGATAATCAGGATCAAGGCATGGCAATCAAATAATACTTAGGATCTTCTAGCATTTAAATCACCTTTAAATACCATGCATGTTTATTTAAAAATCAGGCTCTAGTTAGGATTATTTTGCAATCATGGGATCAACATGATCAAAGGGAGTTAGGGCTTGCCTGATAATCGCTTTTCTAATCTTTAAGTTCTGGGCCTTTAGTCTTTTATGTCGAAGTTGATGCCTTCGAGTCCTTCCATGAAGCTCGTATCTTTCGACGGGTCCTTACCTGAGATTTCTCGACGAGTACTTGGATTCTTCTGGCTCTTCCTCGATTCTCGCGTAATCTAGCGCATAAAACACTACGTATAAATAAACTACCGCAAAAGGAAACAAGGAGCAAAAAGAGTCGGATAAGATCCGATTAACTCCAACAAAACCGATAGAAAGCAAATGAAGAACAAAAGACTCAAAACACGGATGATGCATCCAGTTTTACTTTAACAAGGTTTTGTTACCTTAAAAAGGCCATTAGGGGTGATGCATCGTACTCTATGGCTTTTGGTGTAATGAGATATGCTAAACACGAAGAGAAGAGCATGAATGTATGAAGTGACGGGACAGCGTGTGTTTGTGCTATTCGTACATTCGTGGCACTAGCCTCCATACAGGTAGTAACCTATATAAAGGTTCATGCAACACGTGTACGAAGTACAAGGTGTGTCAGCTTAGGGCTCCTATACCTTATGTCGTTAACTAATGATGATTTAGCTACTAATTACTTACTAGATTGATTAATTACTAAGACTAAGTTATTATTGATTAAGTTGGTTGTCACGCGTCGGACGCATGACGATGGTACGTGTACGTGAGCATGTATGACATGAATGCACGACTGCAGATAAAATACCAAGATCAAATAAAGACAACTGACAATTAAGATAACAACGAATGAACAACTCCAATAAGATCCAATAAATGGGCACTTATAAAAGAGGATAACGAATTGATAAGGTTTGGTAGGATTTGGCGAGGGCTTTGCAATAGGTGTTGCCGGCATTGTTAGGTTAAGTTGATTGAGCGATGATCGCTCAAGGCTAGGTTGGGAATTGAGTTCGTTATAGAAGGAGGTTGTTAGATCTTGAATTGAAACGACATAAAAGATCGTTAGGTTCAAGGCTAGCGAGCGAATGAGTAAATGGGTGATACAAGGATGAAGCGGGGTGTATGTGGTGATGTGGAGGGTACTAGATAACTAGCGTCACAGGATTGGTTTGGTTTAGGTGAATAGTAGTTCGACGTGTGAGACATCGCATAACTGTCGGGAAAAGATATAATAGGTGAGAGGGTTTTGGGTTATCGATGGTGTCTAGGACAAAGATGGTGCTCCAATAATAGTACCATGAGGTACTATGCGTTTCTACGAACGCGTGGGCGCAAGAATCGCCCAAAACGGAGCTATGGTTGAAGAGATATGGGCATTTGAAGTTTTGGGGCTTGATTGTAATTATAAAAAGGTTTTAAGGGCTTAAAGATAATTACAGAAAGTTCTAGGGACCTTTCTGTAATTAAAGAAAAGGTTAGGGACCTTGGTGTAAGAAGACACGGGCTAAAATATAATTACATAAAAGTTTGGGTAATTTTCTGTAAAAAGGCAGGGCTTAGACATGATTATTGAAAAGGTCAAGGACTTATCTGTAAAAAGGTACAGGGATCGGGATTTTCAGAATTTGGGAATTATTTTTGTATTAAAAAATTATTTATTGCGTGGTGCTGACGCAATAAAGGGAATTATCGATTTAAATTAAATCAAAAACCCGGTGGACTGGGTCCACGGGGTCCATGGACCGGAGATGGGCGGCGGTCCACCGGTCCACGGTGGACCGGGATGACGCGCGCGGTGACAGGCGGCCGGGATCCTCGCCGCCGGTGGCTAGAGTGGACGACGGGCTGCGGGA
Source organism: Eragrostis curvula (assembly GCA_007726485.1). Lineage (NCBI taxonomy): Eukaryota > Viridiplantae > Streptophyta > Magnoliopsida > Poales > Poaceae > Eragrostis > Eragrostis curvula. Next base: position 44,322,830 of record CM017440.1, read on the forward strand.
GGTCGTCGCGGAGGAAGAGCGCACGAAGGCGGAGCGGTGGGTGGTACACGTCGACGACGGAGATCAATGGAGCGGCCATGGTGGCTCGCCGGAGTTGGCGGTGGCGGCGGTGTTGGACGGAGTTTCGTGCGCGGTTCGAGAGAGGGAGAAAGGAGGGGAGGGGGAGCGAGAGGAGAACAAGGTGAGCCTCACCGAGGGCTTCGATGCGGCGGAGCTCAAGGGGGGTTGGCCGGCGTCGATGGCGAGGTGGCGGCGGCCCGGGGCGCCGTCGATCTCCTCGTGTGCGGCGCGGCTGAGTGAACCGAGGCGATGTCGGAGCGGCGCACGGAGCGGGGATGCTCGGAGAAGAGGAAAGGAGAGGGGGAAGAGCCGGCTCGGTGGCGAGCAAGGTCGCCGGAGGGCTCGCCGGACCGAGGTGAGAGAGTGAGGGAGAGGAGGGACTCGCGGGTGCCGGAGAGAGGAGAAGAGGCGCGGCGCGGTGTCATTTTAATGGCGGCGAAACGTGGCGGCTACGGCAGCGGTAGGGTAGCGGCCACGGCATCTCCGGCAGGGCGGCATGGGCGGCGACTGTGGCTGACGCCGCCGACGGGACGCGACGGAGGAAGCCGATGACAGGTGGTCCCCGCCTGTCAGCGAGCGGGAGCGGGAGAGCGGGCCGGAGGAGCTGGGTTGCGTAGTTGGGCCGGGGAAGCGCGGCCCACTGCGGAGGAAAAAGAAAAGGAAGGCGAGCGGGCTGGGCCGACTGAGAAGGAAGGGGAAAAAGGCGGCCCGAGAGGAAAGAAAAGGTTTAAACATATCTGGGATTTGAATTTGAGGGAATTTGAAATTCAAACAAAAACAAAGGTTGATCGAACACTCAAAATAAATCAAATAAAACACAGAAATGCATATGATGAGATTTTGATGCAGATTTAAATTCAAAATTTTGAAAATCAACTTGGAAATAAATTCTACTTTAGCACAAGTTTTATATTTCAAAATTTTCGTATTCAAACTAAGTTTAATTTATTTAGTGAATTTTATTTTGAAAAATTCATTTCAAGGTGAGAGGTTGGACAAAAAAATTTAATTTAGAGTGATTTTTATTCCATTTTATTCTTCTTTCTCTCCTGTTCTTCTTGGCTCCAAAAGTAGGGGTGTTACAGCCGGCGAGAGAGTCATCTTCAAGGCAAAGCCCGCAGCTATAGTAGAGGAGACAGTTGTGACTGATGAGGAGGTCATTCCCACACCAGATTTAGTGGCAACGGCAGAGGAGACTGTTCGCCGCATTCAGTCCAACTTGAGAGCAGCCAAGTCTCGACAGAAGAGTTATGCTGATAGAAGACGCCGACCGTTGGTGTTTGCAGTTGGCGACCACGTATACCTCCGTGTCACTCCCATGAAGGGTGTACGTCGGTTTGGTGTCAGGGGAAAGTTAGCCCCAAGATACGTTGGACCGTTCCAGATAATTGAAAGATGTGGACCCGTTGCTTATAGATTGGAGTTGCCCTCCAACCTCTCCGGTGTTCACAATGTGTTCCACGTATCGCAGCTAAAGAAATGCTTGAAGGTTCCTTCAGACAGAGTGGTCAGTGATGTTGAGCAGCTTGAGCCAGATTTGACCTACCCCGAGCAGCCTATTGGTATTGTCGATCAGAAGGACCGAGTCACCAGAAAGAGCACTACCAGATTCTATAAGGTGCAATGGAGCAACCACTCTGAGGCCGAGGCCACGTGGGAGACAGCGGAGTTCTTAAACTCCCATTTTCCGGGTTTTCTACCTCCGAGGTGTGTTATTTAGTTGTTCCATTTTGCATCTTATTCTTCACTTTTTCGCCTTTCGTTTTTCCTCCTTCTCCTTAATCTCGGAACGAGATTCTTTTAAGGGGGAAGGGCTGTGACACCCCGTGTCACTACTGCCCAACAGATGCACCCTAACAGACTGAACGGAACCTTGAACCAAATTCAAATTCAAATTCGAAATGCAAATTTCAAATAATGGCCAAACACATGCTTGTGAAGCAACTCAAATTTCTGCATAACGACTTAGACAAACAAAAATACCAGTGGATGGCCCTGCTCAAGAGATAATTTTGGAGAATTTTTGGTGATTGTATAAATTCATTTGACAGGCCAATAAAATCCCCAAAGCTGAAAAAGTGGTCAAATTTGAAATGTTACCATTTGAAATCCCTTTGGATTCCAGATGTGCATGTTGGCCAGTGGATAGAACTTTTCAAGATCTTTCCAATGGTACCAAAATCACAAATTTTGGAGTTCATTTGCTAGTCCAATTTGTGTGCACAAATTCGGGCAATTTCTGAGTTTGAATAATTTCGGGAAAAAGAAAGATGCGCCCGGGCCCGCTCGTCAGTGACGCTCGTCTCACTGAGGACGTCGGAGCCTTTGCTCCACGTCGCCGACGACGAGCGGCGTCCCTCCGCGGACGGCGTCAAAACAGGCCCCGCTCCCCTCCGGCTCTCTCTCCCTCGTCATTTCCCCGCTCGCTCGTCGCCCGAACCCTAGCTCGCCATTGTCGCCGCCGAGCTCGACCTCACCTCGTCGCCGCCGAGCCAGCTCCGAGCCCGTCAAGCACGCGCTTGAAGCTGCCATGCCTTCCTGGGTATAGCGTCGAGGTCTTCACCGCGTCTGCGTCCCGCGAGCCCGTGGATTTGAGCTTCTTCCTCAAGTCCGGCCGCGTGGGCTACGGTGACCTCGCCGTTGATTACCCCATCTCCGGTGAGTTGTTCTTTGATTCATCGCACCTGGAGATGCAAGTCAAGCTTGCGCATCCTCCTCATACCCCGTCGTCCCGATTCTGCAGCTCCTCGAGGCCCCGCGTCGCTTTTCCCCGCCGCCAGTTCTTCGTTGCCGTCCGCCTCCGCGATGAACTCCGCCATTCGGGCCACCTCGACGTCTTCTTGTTGGCTGCCGAGATCCGCGCCGAGCTGCTGAGCCCCGTGCGCGCTCTGTCCTGTTCCCGCACCACCCCGACACGCCGGAACACCGCCGCGCAACCCCGGTCGCGCCGCCTCCTCGTCGCCGACTGTCGTTCCGCCCTCACCAGCGTCGCCGTGCTCCCCGCCGTGAACCGCGCCACCGAGGTGAGCCTCCCGCGCCCGCGCATCGACCCCCTCTCCCACTCCCGTCGCCGGAACAGCGACCATGCCGGCGGCCGGCGCCGCACGCGTCGTGCGCGCAGTGGTACTGGGCCGGATCCAGCTCGGCCCAGTCCAGATCCAACCTACCCAACCCAGATCCACACCCTACCAAGCCCGTTTTCTTTTTCCAGGATTTATCGATTTCTTTAAATCTCCAGAAATTCACAGGAATTTGTAAAATTGATAGAAAAATGAATACATCTCACAAAAATGCCGAAAGATGTCCTCTGCTCTGTGTAGGAAAAATATCAAATCACACAAAAGATGTCCTCTGTTTTCTGTAAAAATAATTTTGTACAGATCTTTTTTAATTCATGATAAATTCTCTGTGGCTCAATAAATCATGAACTCTTGCATGCTTGTTAAGAAAATGATTACACACATACAGAGAATTTTTCTACTGTCAGATGATGTTAAATTATTTTCTCATGATTTAAATCATGTTCTGCACTGTACAAATTATTATAAATAATCCATACTTCGATAAATCGTGAAACTTCACTGGAAATTACTTCCAGTGGCACTCTTCACCAGAACAATGCCACTGGACATAAACTAAATTTCGAAGTTCACTTCTCTAATTAATCAACTTGAATTAAATTAAGTAAGTAACGTAAATAAAAGTCAATGAAGGAAATACTTCAGACGAAAGTAATTAACAAAGTTAATTAATTGCACTTAAAGTATAAATCATTGTCTTATCAAGAAATCAATTCCTTAATTGCATCATATTATCATTGCATCTGACATGCATTATTTATCCTTGTCATAAGGTGTAGGGACAGAGACGACTCCGGAGCCGCTCGACTTCCAGCTGCCAGAGGAGCAGACCCAGGAGGTGCAGGAGGAGCAGCCACAGCAGGACACTGACCCCGCTGACCCAGTTAGCTACGCTCCTGAGCCAAGCAAGCCCCGGTGCATGCCTCCCTATTTAGGATTTTATTTTCACACTTGATTGGGGCTAGTCATTGTTTGTGCATTAGGTTTATTAGGAGTTGATGTGAAACCTTATAGATGTGGTCTAGGTTATGTTAGAACTTGCTAGACTTAGTGGCTAGCGGACGGTAGAAGTCAAGTGGTAGGTCCCACTCGCGAGATAGGTTCACCCTGGATTGTACTAGCTGGATTTAGGATTTGTTGAGTCCGGACGGGGAATTGCTTGTATAGGATGGTTGGAGAAGGCTGAGCCTTCACAGTGGTGTAGCTCCGTCTGTGTCGATTAAGGACCGTCCGTTGTTGGCCCTGTTGAGAAAGTTCGAACGTACTGATCATATGCTAGTGTTTTTATGGGCCTAGTAAACTTAGTAGCTCGAGTTGCCCTGGTGTGCGGTGGATACCCGGCTCTTTCTATCATGGTATTCGGGAGAGAAAGGATGTTTCCCAATCGGGGCGTACGTCTGGGACGGGGACCGTGCGGGAAGGCCTTTCTCGGGAGGGGTTGGATCCGGCCTAGCTCTAGGGGGACACTTGTGAATAGTTGCCGCATGCGACTTTACGCGTGTGCGGCGTATGGTCAGGTTTTCTCCTGCAGGATGTACATCGATGCCGCCGCTCTCGATCAAGAGCAACCTTGTTCACTGCGTCACATCGTAGTGTGATATGATTGATGATATGATGATGCTAGTCTATTACATTACTGTTATTTACATTGCTATATACATACTGTCACTGTTGATGTATTGTTACTTTATACCTGTTTTATAGATATGCACACTGTTTTACTGGATAAGTATTTAACTGGAAAATAAAACTTGAAAGTAAGAATCAATTAATTAGTGCGGTTTATGCTATCGCGTCAGCCACCCCCTTGTAGCCTTTGCATAATTAGGAGTCGGCTGTAGATAGCCACGTTGACGGGTAAGACTTCCTGAGTATTAGTTGCTCGGGGTTTGGCTCTTTATGTTTTATTGCAGGTACCTCCTTTATCCCTGACTCTACGGGAGGAGGTGGACAGTGGGATGGCCAGCTGCCTTTTGGTTGGACAGCCCACTGGGAGACCGAGGAGTGATCTCCTCTCGAGTTCGCATCTTCATGGCTCTGAATGCGGATTCATTGTATCGTGAGCGCGTGCGCTTGTACCTTTATTTCCTAGACTTGTATCGTCAAACTTCCGCTGTGCTACTCATGTTTTTAATTGGACTAATGTAATCACTTTAAGACTTAATTTGTGCTTTTTATATGTTGTATTGTTGCGTCTGTTCATCAGCGCTATACCGACTCGATCCTGCGAAAAGCGGAGACGCTTCAGTATGTACATTACTCATTTCCCTATTGTAAAATTAGGATGCCACCTATTACTATGTCTACTGCTGTGCCTTTCTTGTTCATGCTGTAGTATGATGTGGATGGCATAAATAATTATGAGTAATCTATATGTTTGTTATATAGAAAATGGCATGTATCAAATTTTTCTCTGGACTCGGTGATGAATTCGATTGTATGAAATTATGGAATATGTGTCTCTTTATTGACTAGCTTAAGTGATTTCTATTAATAACAAGGCTACCAAAGGAATTCACTTTGCTAATTCCGTTTTCCCTGTGCAGATGGATATGGCTGATGCTATCGTGGACCTGGTGAGTAGCGAAACGACCTTGCGCGAAAACAATCTGAAGGAAATCGATGGCGGGGTGGTTTTGGAAAGTCAGGTAAACCTCTTTCCCAAGCCTTGGAGGCCACTCGCGATGTTTTGGAAAGTGAGGTTTCATTTGGTACAAGAGGTTTTTTCCTTTTATGATATGCCACATTCTATGCAGGCCACTCTTGTAGCGAGTAGAAGATCTCTTCACACGCGTGAAAGTGTATTGGAAGTTACTCGCGAAGTACTCGAAAGATTAGAGGCTCACCTCACAGCGAGTTCGGAGCTGATGGTATGTCTCTGTATAGCTTATGTAAACAATACATATGATTGTACTTGTTTAATTTCTTACCTTACACTTTCCGTCATTATCACAGGTCACACTAAATATAAGGGCCAGTAGTGCTTTGGAGGCTGTACAGAGAGTTAGCCAGACATCCATATGTGGATTAGAGGTAATAATTACGAATGTTTAAACTATCAATTGAAACTCTATGGATATCTCCTAAAACATTAAAATGGTATGGAGTGAATTATTTTTTAAGTTATATATAATTATCGGTCATTTCTTATGGAATGGATATTGACATTATTCAAACTCTATAATTAATGGGGTTGAAACTGATCATGATTTGGAGTATTTCTGTAATAGTTTCAAATATCAAGATTAAATTCATATACCTAACTATGCTTATGATTTTGTTTGCTTCGTATTAATGCTAATATCAGGGCCCAAATATAAGTTCTGTCTACAGAACTGATGGCAAAGTTGATGTGGAATACTATTCCGTTGATGTAGTTGTTCCACAAAAGTTACTTTACAAGGCCATACAACAACTCAGATCTGTAAGCAACTTACCCTATTTGTTTACCTAATATATACAACTAAGAAGTATTAGGTGTCTCATATGTACATATTTGCAGTTAACCAATTTATTTGCTCTCATACTAAGATTTAGACCTATTGCACGGCAAAGTGTATATTTATGCCTACCCCAAATAGCATCGGCCATTATGCTTTGTTCTTTTTTAATTATATGCTACGAAAAATATATGATTCTTGGTGTTAAAAATATTTCGAATACTCGTATACCTGTATCGGTTAACTTGGATTCACAGATTGGTGGCAGTGTAGTTTTGGTTAAAAAGCTTACTTACACATTTGAGGAGGAGACACCAAGGTGGCATAACCTTCTCACAGAGCTGGGGCTTGTGTAAGATTGGCATTTGTTCTCTTTTTCAACATTCTCTGTTCAGCATCACATTAGTTTTCCATTGCTGATGTTCCTGAATTTATGTGCAGAAGCGAGCTACAGTACAGTGCAGAAGGTCTGATGTGCACCGCTCCATGACAATGAGTCAGAAGCTCAACTGTCTACACTCTCAGCATCAGTTGGATGGACCATTCATTGACATACTTATTGATAGAATTGGGAAACCGTGTTGTTGACATGTATTTGTGTATCCTGACTTGCGCTGAGTAAACTGGCATGATTCTTGTTGTCCACCGGGACTTGAACGTGATTGGTACTTGAATGTTCAAGTAACACATACAAGTGCCTCCCTTCAATTTTCCACACAGTCAAATGTCTCCTACACGCACACACGGACTGACAACTCAAAACCCATGCGACACACACACGCTAATCCAGAATCCGACAGGACATGATTGATTGCTAACAAACCCTTTAAATCTTGCGACCACTGATGCTACTCCTCCCGTCGCCGTCGTCACCAATGCTGCCACTAGAGCCAACTGACTTGAGGCGACCCCCCCGCAACATTCTTCATCTCCGCACGTAATAGCAGCAATCAGCATCTCGCACCTCCACTGGCCACGGAGCTTCAGTAAATGACAGGCATCTCTGACGGACCAGCCGCCGAAGAACATTGCTTCGTGACGGGCAGCGCCAGGATGCTTCCGGGTGCAGGGAACCACCTCCCTGAACACCAACTATTGGAACTGATGGATCAATGGAGCATAAACACACACGAATCAGCAGGGTGAGTAACGCTTCCGGCAACAAACACCGGAATGGCGTGAGTACATGATTGTGTTATAGGCCCGGACGACCCACATGAAGCACGAAATCCATGACCCAGCCCTCACCATGATCCGCACAGCAAGGCGTGTTGAAACTCACTGGTATACACAACCGGCTGGGACAGCCAGTCACCCACTATGCGCGGCAATGGTCACCAAAATTGACAGCCGTTCACCAGCCAGCTGTCACCCACTGTGCGCGCGCGTGGACTCAATCACCCTCTCCGCGTGCTTCCTCACGCGCCCGGCGACTGTGGACTCATGCAGCATTACTCGTACGTCGGCTTTCCACCCGTACGCGCGTTCCGCTCACACACACGAATCAGCAGGCAGACATCGGGGTGTGTGCTTTGTTCCATGCAATTGTTTGAATTATTGTGAGGAGATTACGCAATTGGGAGGATCCTTGTATATAATCACTTACATATTCATCTCAATCATCAATCTGTACGGTCTACTTGTACAATGCTAACTCATCATCATAAAGTTGACATACAAGCCTATCAACCAGTTTACCCTTCATCACCTAATAATGGAAATCAGCAGGGTGAGTAACGCTCCCACACAGCACCTGATCCTCAGTCCACAGCAGAACTCCCATCCTCAGCACACACCCGAATCATCCAGCGTACGGTCACGAACTGGTGACGGCCAGTTCGTGACCGCTCACCCACACACGGAACTGGCCGTCACCATGTCTGCCTAAAAACCCTCCCACACAGCACCTGATCCTCAGTCCACAGCAGAACTCCCATCCTCAGCACACACCCCGATGTGTAGGATAGCATACAAACATGCGCACACACAGGCTCGCACAACACACGCAAACGCACGCACGTCCATGACACACACACACACACACACACACACACACACACACACACACACATGCACGCGCGCACGCAAGCACACGCACGACACACACACACACATGCACAACACATACGCACACACAACAACACAAGTCCACTGTAGCGGCGGACTAGTAAAACACATAGTGGCGGTTACGAACGTGGGCCACCGCTACAGTGGTGTTGGGGCTACTATTGTGTTGGACCGCCGCTAGAAATATTTAGTAGCAGGGGCGGATTGAAACGACAACCGCCGCTACAAAATAAGAGGATTGTAGCGGCGATTTTTTTTTAAAGGAGCCTGTACAAAGTTATTTGTGGCAGCGGGTTTAGTCTCACACCGCCGCTTCTAAGCTTCCCTCTCTCCTCCCTCCCTTTTTAGAATATTTTACATCATACTGTAACACCTAAAATTTTAATTGAAAATAGATAGTTGCCATTGATTAAAATGACTTATATACAAACATATCACGATTAAAATGACTTATATACAAACAAAACATGATTAAAATGACTTATATACAAACTTGACATGATTACATTAGAAACTAAAACTACAAAAATTGATTAGATAAAATAACAAAAGAGCCTATGTTCGATGCCGGTCTTTCTTCACAGGGACACCATATTCTTCACAGGGATGCCGGGGGCCAAGGAGCCCAAGGGGACGCAGGCGCCTCCGGCTACGGCAGCCAAGGACCCAATGGGGATGCCGGCAGCGCATGTAGGTGGCCCAAGAGCCCGCTTCATGGCGTCCCTCTATATAAGCCTCCAACCCTAACCCTAACCCAACGATTTGTAGAGGCGGACACCCTTACGGGCCTCCGCTAAAAATGGGTGCTGAAGAACATCAGCAAAATTCAACTTTGTTTTTTTTAATCCTTAATTAAAATTTATAATTGGTATTTCTCTCTCATACAAACTCCAAATTTGATGATTCTATTTTCGTCTAAAATCAAGCTTGTTCAAGTAAGAATATAAGTTTGTATGTTTAGTGTTGTATATTATTTTTGTTTTCACATGACTTGTTTTCTTCAAAAAATTTATCACTAAGATAAATATTTTCATATGATTTTTTTATAACAATTGCTAATTTTACATCATATTTTTTTGGGGCATTTGTGTTTTTACCCTCACTTTGAACTCTAATTCTGATTTTACCCTCATTTTTTTAACTTTGTGATTTTACCCCTGGTTTTCAACATGAAGGCAGATCTTACCCTCAGTAGGGGTAAAATCAGAATAATTCTATTGCGAATTTACCCCCAGTAGGGGTCAACTCTGGCTTCAGGTTGAAAAAACAGGGGTAAAATCACAAAGTCAAAAAAGTGAGGGTAAAATCATAATTAGAGTTCAAAGTGAGGGTAAAAACATAATTGTCCCTATTTTTTTATATTAAGGTAAAAGTAACCTTGTGTCCAAATTTATGCCCCATGTGTGTTCGAAAAGTGTTTCAAATGATGCAAACTTCAATGTTTGACTTAAGTTGTATGAAACTATAAGAGTAATGTATCTATTTGTGAACAATGTACATTCGCACTTTAGTCAAATCATTTGAAACTATAAGAGCTTATACACCCAAATATATGTTGCCACGCCAATTTGCCGTTATGATGCAGCATCAGCATCAGCACGGGATATTGCTGATCCTGGCGGGGCGATCAGAGCTGCGCTGGCCGAAGCTCTCATAAACTGTTATCCTTTGGCAGGCCGTCTCCTGGAGCTCCTGGAGGCCGGAGGGAAGCTGCTGGTCAACTGCACGGCGGAAGGGGTGGTGTTTGTGGAGGCAGACGCCGACGTCAGGCTAGAGGACCTTGGTCAGGCCCTGGCGCCGTCGTACCCATGCGTGGAAGAGCTCCTGTGTTGTAACACCGGCGAGCCTGAGGAGAGCGTTATTGGCAAGCCGTTAATTTTTTTTCCAGGTATCAGTTTCCTCCGTTATTTGGGCTTCAGGTGTCTGTCAAATCCCTTTCTTAAGTCCACGTATGGCCGATACAAAGATTGCTAGCAGTGTTCCATCTTGGTCTAGATTCAGGTTAACTAGCCAAGCGCCAGTACGTGCAAGGTTTTTTTTGAATTATGTTCATGTTTCAATCCAAACACTCATGAAAAATATATTGTTCGAAATGATTAAATGGAGCTTGCAAACAACCACCAGGGCTTTTACGCTGATAACTGTGTTTCAATGTGGTAGTATGCATTTGTCCGACGGTCCTAGCGCTTGTGATTTTCTCTCTCCAGGAGGATTTTCTTTCTTAAGCTAGAGGCTATGGAAGGGGATAGCGGCTATCTTCCATAAAAAATGATAGCAAAGAAAAATTAACTATCGAGCACCTATCTTCTAATCTTCTTCCTCCCGTCTCACATCCCCAACAAAAATTCACGCGGCCAAACGATACGCGACTCGGGCATACAAAAACAGAGGCTATGGAAGGGGATAGCGGCTTGGCATCGTAAAGTCCATCCTATTTGTTCCTAGGTCAAGGTTTAAGTCTTCTCATGGTGGTCGCTCCTAGCAGCGGCTACAGCTATTGTTAGGGTTTCTCTAGTGGTCTGGTCGAAGATGATGGCGGCGTTCAAATTTGTCAGCTTGGACCAAACAGGATGAACGTGCATGGACGGGCATGCGATCCAAAGATGATCGTGCCACCATGCCCCAAAGAAATGAGAGCTGCCGATGGAAGAGCCCGCAGGCCATCGACGTCGACTTCGCTGCCGATGGATGTGTGTTTGATAGATGAAACCCACCGATCTACAAGAATAAGGTACTCAGCCCCTTTTATTGTCTTGTTGTGGTTCTTCTTGACCATGTTGTAGGCTAGTGTGTGTTTGGCTTCCGGTGACATCTATATGGGTGTCTTTCGGATTTGTGTTCTCCCATGATGAATCTGGTGAAAGAGACGGCGATGGGTTTGATGACGGGCTCTACGGTGGCAAGTTCATCGTATTTGCATGTTGAAGGTTCAACCTCTATTTTGAAGGTTGTGGATGGTGATAAGGATGTGTTCATTCAGATCAGAGTTCACATCCGTGGCATATCCATCTGGAATGGTGATCGGTGGTGGAATTTGCGACTCTTTCAAATTTTCTTTTTTCCCATGATCCCATCAATAGAGTTGGAGTTGTTTGGTGGGTTTTTTCATAATAAGTGGATGAAATATTCTTCAATATTAATGAAATTCCCTATTTGCAAAAAAAACCCCCAAAAAATCCATGAGGCCGCAGCCCAATCCACCTGCTGCGAGAGTAGATATGGCTGCTGAGCTAAAATAAAAACAAAATCCACATGGTACTCCCTTCCCATGTATTTCATTCCTTCTATTGTGGCACCAAAAACCCAAATCGACATGAGTTCATGCTCTCGACACAGCTGTTCTATGGAATCTGCTTGGCGAGGCGTTGTTCCCTGTCATGTTGCACCGTACTCTTGCTCCACACTATAGGCACCCGAGTCCAGAAATCTAGATATGCGTTCAGCCGGCTTGTGCATCCTGAGACATCATGTTCAGCAGCGTCGATGGAGGGAGGGTGTTTAGGGCAACCAGCACAAGCCATATCTGGTTGCCTTGTGCTGCAGCCTGCAAGCCTAGGAGGAAACTCACTGATGCCGGCTGTGGCAGGCTTTGCCATGTCTCATGAGCTCCGGCGGAAGGGACCGTGCTGGGGGTGGGTGGGAGTTGAGGTCCACACATATGTCAGATTGGGGTTGGGCTGGTGGTGGTAGATTGACCATCGCAACCATCTTCCATTTTCATTTTAAATGTACTAGAGATCTCATGTTTGGATGGCTACGTTGATGACCCATGCTATTGCATACAACAATTGTGTACATCCCCGAGTTAAACATTTTTTAGATCTTTTACGGTGTTTGCGAGGTTTTTGAGATCTTTTAGAGTCATATGGCAAGTGGGTAAGACTATGGTAACCAAGAGCCATTTGTTTGGTTAATTTCACAGTGACATCGGTGAGTCTAATCTCCGGTCCTTTTCTCCCTCTGTCTGTTGTTCATGTTTTGTTTACGAATACGTTTAAGATTCTTGCATTATAATAATCTGAGATGCCATGCAGGATGATTTGACTATCGTTGTGAGGGATTTATCTAGCAGGCGTCATAAATATGTAGTGCGTGAAAGCCTGCAAGGCCCGATTGGCAGCTACACTCCATAAGAACATGAATATTTAATCAATTTGTTCACTGATTACTCAATTCATATATTTGTTTGTCTGCCTCAATTCCAGGATATTGAGAGACCTATAGTTGGGAGTGGATTTAATCAGGATAACGTGTTAAATTTGACATGCAATTAGTGATAGGCAAATCAGGCTCTTCGCCTATTTACATGGTTTACTATTCAGTTACATCATTTCACAATTTCATATTTCGCAATTTGCAGACGGTTTGTCTACAATATTTGTTAATTTTGGAACACAGTATGAAGCCTACATGAGTAAAATATTTGAAAAGCGTGTAAAAGATCAAGTAGATATAAATGTGTTATTTGGACTCCATTAATGATGGAATTATAAACAAGTAAGTCTTATCAAAACAATGCAAATAGTCAAACAAGAAGGAGATTATGAATTCGAAGAGCATCGACATGGGCACATGCATAGGTTTTCAGAAAATAAATTAATTTTCATATTAAGAGGTGCTCCCTTGGTCCACAAATATAGTGTCTTTCTAGGTTTGTCTTTGGTCAACCAACAATATCTATAAAATATATTATGGCTTTCTTGTACTGGAAAGTCAAAATTTGAAAAATTTAACATAAGAAGAAACTAAAGAGACACTATATCTGTTGACAGAGGAGTATATATTATCATAGTTTGGCTCATTACATTGAATCTAGCATCACGATTTTCATGCTATTATTCTTAGTGTTTTCTTGGATATTAATAAGCAAAGTCGAGAACGTTGACTTTGATCAGACCAATATATAAATGTTTACATTTTAGGCATGCAGGAGTCCTATCTGGAGTGACTACATGTTTTTTATTTTTGCACCTTATTTTTTTTCTATTTTACATATAGAGTAAAGTGCATTCCAGGTCCTTAAACTATTTCAGGATTCTCATATAAGTCTAGGAACTCTTAAAACGAAGATTTGGGTCCCTAAACTATTTCAGGGTTCTTGTCTGGGTCTATAAACTCTTAAAATGGCAATTTTAGTGTTCTTATCTCAATTGAAAAAGTTTCAAAATAAAGATTATGATGCCCAAATAATTTTTGATGTTCTTATCTGGGATCAAAAACTTTCAAAATGAAAATTTTGGCTAGGTGCTTGATAGCCCCGTTTTCACTGCGGTAAATTAGATGGTTTTTGGAAACACCAGTTCGGTCTGGTTTACACTGTTCCTCAGTTTTTGTTTTTAAATTTGAAAAATGTTTCTTTTTCATTTTTTGCAACTTTTCTATTTCTTCTCTCTGAACTGGTTTTTCAAAACTTGGTCCGCTTTCCCAGACATTTTGACTGGTATTCAATTTTTAGATTCAAAATTTGGACTTTGAATTTTGTTATGTTTTCGGACTGGTTTTTCGGAAAACCAGGCATTTGGGTTGTTCCGGTATTACCGGTAGCAACAGAAATTCAAACATTGCACATGATATCATTATGATTCAAACGCAAGCCATATTTTGAATGGTTGTCTAAGCACCAAACAAGATTAGAGAACCAAATTTTGTTTTGAGTGTTTATGGACCCAAATAAGAATCTTTAAATAGTTTTGAGACCTAAATTGCGATTTTAAGAGTTTATGGACCCAGATGAGAATCTTGAAATAGTTTAGGGACCCAAATCTTCGTTTTAAGAGTTAATGGACCCAGATGAGAACCCTCAAGTAATTTAAGGACATATGATACACTTTACTCTTACATACATGTATGGACAGGTGACACGTTTCCTATACAACGATGGGTTCGCCATAGGGTACCGCTTCTGCCATAACATCACAGATGCCTTTGGCATGGTGCAGCTTTTCAACGATGTCTACGGACTCGTGCGTGGCGAAAAGCTGACCCAGCTCCCAGTCTGGGAGATGGACCTCCTAACCGCCCGTGCCCCAGGAAGCATGACGCACAAGCACACCGCGTAGGATGAGGTGCCGGCGGCCACCTTCGCTGCGGGTGCGGATGTCATCTGGAAGACACCATAGGAGCAAATGGTGACCCTACTTCCGTCTTGGCCTCAAAGAGATCGCAGCAATACGGAGCCAGGTTCCGGCTAGCTAGTCTGGCGTTCCCGGATGGCAGCACTGGAGTATCCACCGTTCTAGGTGGTGCGTGGGATTTTCTGGTCCAGAGTTGGAAGCCTCTACCCAAGGGTTTCTACGACAACACGCTGAAGATTTGGACCAGGCCATGGAAAGGTTTGCTTTCACTAGCTCAAAGATATCTGCTTTCTGTTTTTTATTGAATTTCTACCTTCATTTGATGTTCACAGTAATTGTTTCGGTGTAGTTTTATTTCCGTTTGTTACCATATAGCTTGTAAATAACGCCCGTGAAAATCCATACAGAATAATGGCTGCGGAGAAGTTCAGCACTTGAGATGTAAAATCTTCGAGTACTCTGTCCCATAATTAGTATTTTATTTTGCGTTTCGGGAGGGCTGTCTGGTAAGAAAAAATCTATAATGTACTGGTCGAGTAGAGTTTTATATTATATATCACATACTGTCTTGTGTATACTGAAAGATGTATTTCTCTCTAAATGTACTCTTATATATACCGGCCGAGAGGCTCAATGTAATACACTCCACCGTAATATATAATGGTCTATTCCTGTTACATGGAATCAGAGAGGATTACGGTCATGCGACCTTCACGATCTCTCTCGGGGGCACCACACCTGATTCGCCGTGCCTTCTTTTAAACCGCTGCTCGTCGTCACTTTAGCATGTCGTTCAGCAGCACACGATCTCCTCAGAAGGCTCCATCATCGCGTTGTGGCTGTCGGGTCCCGGACTGTGCCACAAAACGGTTCTCCTCCGATCCGCACCATGGGTGAGCAAGCGCCATCCTAGTGCCATGTTATCAGGGAGGGCCACGGTCGAGCACTGCTAGGGGCCGAGCAGGCCAACCTCCATAGACGCATTCACTTGCACGGTCTTGCAGGCCTCTGTCTTCACAGGCCACGCAGATCGCGGCCAGCCGCACCTGCCCCAGCGCCTTCTTGCTCGCACCAACGGATCTCCTGTGCTGTTTGGCTGTCCAAGGTAGGGAATCTCAATTTCCTTTGCTTGGGTTGACCGCGGCCAATGGCGGAGCTAGGGGGAGGGGCAGGGGACCCCCTCCTTCTGGAAAGCGAGGGGTTATCGCGCGTCTGTACGCGCACGAGCGCGCATCCCCTCCCAGCGGCTGCCACGCATCCGACCAGCGGCCGGAACGACACCGGTCGGAGTGCCGCCGCCCGCCTGCCGCGCCGTCTTCTTCCCCGACGAGCTCTCCCCTTCCGGTCCCGGCCACCGCCCTCCAGCTGCCCGCAGCTCCGGCGGCGCCCGCGCCGCCTCGCCGCACCGCCGTGCCGCCTCTCACCGCCTTGCCGACCGCTGCCTCCCCCCCCCCCCCCCCCCCCCCGAACCCCTCCTTCCAAGCTCATCGGAAATGGAGTCTTCATCGCCGGCGCCACCCCCGCAACCCAAACCCCTAACCCCGCCGGCGCTAATCCGCCACCCGCGACGCGGCGGCGCCCTCGCCTCCACGTTGCACCGCCGGCCATCATCCCGCGCTCCGCCGCTACCTCGACGCCGAGCTCCGCCGCCCGCCCTAATCCGCCACCGGCGACGCGGCGGCGCCCCGCCCGCCATCACCCGCGCTCCGCCACAAGCGCGTGGGCCGGGCCGCACACGGACGCGCGTTAGCGCCGCAGCGCGTCCGTGTGCGCGATAGACTTTCCGTTCTGGAAATTGCAGAGGACCCCCTCCTCTTCTTATGCCTTGTAGCCCAACCCAGGAAAAGAAAACGCAGCAACAGCACAGCCCATTAGCTCTGCACGTTTCGAAGCCAACTGATGAGCGAAGCAGCAGCCCAAGAATCGCAACCAGGCAGCGCATCAGAAGAAAACGCGTCCGAGCGCTCGTCGCTTCGGCTGGAAGGAACCGCGACGCGAACTCGAACCAGCAACGCGCCAGTGCCGGCTCGGCTGCTCCTCCAGCGAGATCGCGGCGGTGTGGTCGCGTGGAGACGATTGAGGGCAGCCCCGAGTCGCGGTTGCCGGAGACAGAGGAGATCGCAGCAATACCAGCAACTGCTGCCAAGCGACGCGGCCAGCTGCGCCTGCGAACAAATGTAAGCCCAACCTAGCCCTTCTCCTCCCCAAACTCGAATCATATTTTTGTATGAAGAAAACTGGAATTGATGTTTGGTATTGCAATAGGATGATACATTATAGAGTTGTTTTTTTGTTCGACTGATCGGGAACAATCTTTCCAGGAAACCAAAGCAAAACCAAAAAGAAAAACACTTTTTTTTTTCTTTCTATATACAAGAAGGTGACTGCAAAAGGGGCCGTGGAAGATAGTTTGGTTGATCAAATTACTCAATTAGATATATGCAATTCCAGCTGCAGCTCCAAATGTATTACAAGATGAAGCTCCACCTGTACCTAAAATCCAGAGATTAAATTATCGATGGATTTTTAAGAGATTGCTTGGTACTTTATATTGAGAAAGAGATAGCAATTGAAATAACTATAGATTCAATTATCGATGATTTTGATGCAGTTAAGAAGCGTGCAGTTAAATTCAAAGACTATGGGCACATGGTGTTGTTACACGGGATCTTCCAATTGCTGCTATTGTCCTTTTTTTTTCTCGATCATTGATCAGGATTCCGTCTCCCATCGTCGTCGAGCTCGCAGACCTCTATTCCGACATCGGCATTGACAACACTAGTGAGACGTGTATGTAAGCAGCAAAATGTTCCACTGAGTGATGGCCTGACTTCTTGTTCGTCTTTGGTCTGAGGCATGCATTCTTTGTTTTGTGCCAAGCTTCTTAGATGTGTAAAGCAGCTACAGATTTTTTTAGACGATAATTTAAGTTAGCTATGGTGGTCTTGTTTTTTGAGCATTTTTTGCTATAAATTTTGGCACAAAATGAAACCTTTTTTTTTTGTCTTTGGCCTAATGAACTTTGTTGGATGCTATACCATCCTAGATGCGTAAAATGCCAAGGGTCTATTGAGATGATCACTTTAGTTATTTGTGACAGTCTAGCTTTTTTTTGCTTGTTTTGCTGTAAAATTTGATAGAAATAGAACCATTTTTGTCTTAGGTCTAGCAATCTTTTACGTTCTCATTTGTATAATTAGATAAATCTTTCCAAGGGATCATCACTTTAGTTAGCAGTGGAGATCTGGCTTTTTCTGCCTTGTTTTACTATAAATTTGGGCCGACATGGAACTATTTTTGACTTTTTTTGTACAAACGAGTTTGATAGCCGTCGTATTTTGTGATCACAGGGCCTCGTGCCCACTAGTTTGATAGCCGTGGGATGGTTCCTTGCGCATGAGATTTGTGCTTCCATTTGTAACGGCGTTAGTAGAGAACTGCTAATGCATGTGTGCTGACACCTTTTCACGATGAAAAGGTGCAAACGGTTATACCTTGTGGATATAAAAAATGCTAAGTGTGGCAGAGCTATCTTGTGTCAGTAATCAAGTGAATATAGAAAACACCGTTATACTTTCCAAGCTAGGTGTGGCAGAGCTATCTTGTGTCACCAGGACCAGGTCATCAGACACCAATGGCTATTCCTAGATATTTTCCCAAACTGAAATTGAATTATTTTGCAACTGAAATAAATCAAAGCAGCAGATAGTGAAACAGTGATACCATTCCATTTTGTACTGAGATGCAGCAACAGTAGATCATGAAAAAGAGAGTGTGAGACATAATAGAAGCACATCAGGAAGCAACAGTAGCAAATCTTGTCTCAAAAAAAAAAACAGTAGCAAATCCGACAAGCAACAGATCGGAAGAACAAGAGTATGAGAAGCATACAGTGGAGTGCGTCAAAATAATAATAATAAACAATGGCATGCCATAAACAATTAGCAAGCAGGCAACAACAGCTCGCCATGGCAGGGTGGAGAGAGAAATAGAAGCATGCCCGGGTAGAAGAGGAAAAAGGAACGCATGCCTCGATCAGATTATTTTATTTGACAGGTGAAAAGTGCCTTTGCAAACCAAACTTAACGCATGCCTCGAACGCATGCCCCATATGCGCTTGGAGTAATAGCCGTTTACAAATTTTGTCTTATGTCATGTTATGTCGACTAAAGGTTCTTTAGGGATGATCACTTCAGTTACAAATGATGGTTTCAGTTTATTGGCTATGTTTGCTGTAAATTTGACATAAGTGAAACAAATTTTGTCTTAGTCCTCAGAATGATTTTGTTATGCCACGCTTGTCATGTGTGTCAAGCAGCTAGATAATTTGTTGGAAGGATTACATCAATTAGATGTTGCAGTATGGCTTTTTGTGTCTGTGTTGTTATAAAATGGGCATACGTAGAACAAATTTTTTTCTTAAACCTAACAAGTTTTGTCTTATGACACACGCTCTTCGGATGTGTAAAGTAGCTGAAGTTTGTGTTAGGACAATCACTTCAGTTAGGCTTGGCGCCACGTGTAAAGTACTTGAATGGAAAGCTTCTAAGCAACAATAATGTCATGCATGTATAATAAAAATATGCTTCTAATTCAACCTCAACTAAAGTTTTGATCGTTCAGAATTGTTATCGGATAAATGCAGATTAGTGATATTATATATGTAATACAACATACACTACAACAAAAGCCTTCTTTAGCGACAGTGCCTAAAATCCTGTAGCGGCGGTTCCGAAAGCCAACCGTCGCTATAGTGGACGGCGGGGCACTGTACAAGTCACCCATCGCTAAAAATGATTTGTAGCGGCGGTTGATTTGTAAGTAGTATTTCTCCCATATACGAACTCCAAATTCGATGATTCTTTTCTCTATGTTTTTCTAAAATCATGCTCTTTCATGTAATAATGTATGTTTGTATGTTTACTGCTATCTATTTTTATTTTTTTTCATATGCTTTGTTTTTGTCAAATGTTATATTATTAAGATAAATACCTTTCATATGACTTTTTCATAGAAACTGCTAACATTACATCATATTTTCTAATATTAAGTCAAATGTAAGCTTGTGTCCAAATTTATGACTCATACAAATTCGAAAAGCATTCTAAGTGATGGAAACTTCAGTGTTTGAGTTATGTTGTATGAAGTTGTAAAGGAGATGTATACATTTGTGAACAATGTATATCCTAACTTTATTGAAATCGTTTAAACTTCGTATGGCAAGCTTATAGACCCAAAATATGTTGCCGTGCAAATTTGAAGAATTTTCTGACAAAGTTTTGATATTATAATAATTATTTTTGTGGTTATTTAGAGATAGGACATTTGAATGTTCATAAAAAATAATTTAATTTTTCATCTCACTCTCTGTAATGGGCTATAATAGAACATATGAGGCTGAATTGATTTTTTATAGTTTTCTGCATAATTGTTTAGGTACATATTGTTCAATTTGAAATTACTTTTGATAAACACACAAAATTCGTCTAAACTATGATAAATATATAGTAAATAGATTTAGAATTTGAAACTCACATCCAACGTATTTTATGTATTTTCTTACATGTTATAAAGGTATATATTTTTCTTTACAATATACTTTAATATTTTGAAAATACTAAAAAAAGCTTCGGTCCCTGTAGCAAAGGTGCGAAGTTAACCAAAAAAAAAAAAAATCGACGCACAACAGGATAGCAGTGGCACTCGTGACTTCAGTGATATGCCCCATGCGACTTATCACTGGAGTAGTTTATCATACTAGTTTCTCAGTTCCTCCCGACGGGCCCCGCAGAAATACTGTTTCACTGTTTTACTGTTATCCTGTAGCATCTGTTCAGGACCGTCCGATCCTTTAGCAGCTCCATCGGATCGCAGCCACCCAAGGATAGTCTCGAAGCGTCGAGCGAGGCAGCGACCTCTTCCGCTCGACCGCACGCCTCTCACTCGGTCACTCCCGACCCATCGCCCACCTGCTCTACCCGCCTCTCAGGCCGTACGGTTTCCTCCCCTGCGCCGCCGGCTGCCTACCCGTCTGGCTTCCTCTTCTGCCGCAGCACCACGGCGTCGGTGAGCGGCCGCCTTAGCCCAGGCCTCCTCGGGCGGGCGGCCTCATGCACCGCTGCTGCAGACCACCACCGCCGGCCGCTTGCCTTCGATTGCCATACACCACCACCATCGCCGTACTTCGCCTGGATTGCTCCACAGCTCCTCTGCGAGGCCATGGCTACCCTAGCGCCTGCTCCAATTCCGAGGCCGGCGACGACCCAAGGCGCATCCGCGAGCGCTCGCCTCACCTCCTCTCGGACGCCGATGCAGCCGATGGCGGCGCCCACAGCCTCCCCGAGGTGCAACCACTCCTGCTCCCTCCTCCAGCGCCTCCACCCCGTATTCTCCTCGGCTCGATGGTGCGGCGCATCGACAACAGCGAGATCCACCTTTCTCCCTGGCGCCACGGAAGATGAGGTCGAGCCCCCAAACGGAAGAAACTTCTGAATGAAAATGGTATGAACATTTGACATTTCTGAGTGACCTGCTTTACGGATCCTGTCTCCTAGCTTAACAGTCTCCTATCTCTCTTAATATTTGTGCTGTTTGCTGAATGAACTTGGAGGCGATAGCAGATTATTATTGCAGGTTGCTCTGTTATGTCGAATGGGTAGTAGATGGCCTATTCTTCTCTGCCTGTTAACTGTTTTGATTGATACATTTTTCTGGTACAATCACAGAATGCATGGCCGTGTACAAAGTTTCCATTGGAACTCCATATCTATCAGGTGGTCATACACTATGGAGCTATTGATCCGGTGGAGTGATGTTATTGTCCAAATTGCTTTTGGGCATACCAATGCTAATGACTTGGATGTTGTAACACGGTCCCGATGATAGAGATATGGGTAGACATCATAACAAAATTTGAACTTTTGAATTCTTTACCTCAGCGTTGGTTCTGCAAACCCTGCAGGTGTAATGTTTGCTGCAAAATTTTAATTTATTTACAGCTGTGTCATGCCTGACAGTTCAATTAGCATTTGACAGCAAAAGATAGCAAATAAAATGTTTAGCATTCAAATTTTACACTGGCAGGTATCTGTTTGGAAAAGAACCAATGGAACTTAACTCCAATGATATTTTTGTATCACAAACCTGTCGATGTGGTATGTGCTGCATATAGGACCAGTGGTTGCTGCCACATGGCTTCTACTGAAAAAGAAAAATGCCTTACTTTCAACATTTAACTCCTATTTTGATAGTATGCTTTGAATATCTGGTTGCAAAATGAAGATTCCAAAAAACTCAGCCTGACTATTCATGTAGAATTAAGCATGTGCGCATCCAGATGAACCTGTGCTTACATCAGTTATATCTCAAAACGATTTTTTGGTTGTGCTAAATAGTTGTATCGTGCATTTTGGCCACAGAGCTATAGCCATGTCCAGTATTTTACATGGTCAATTCTATGTTGCATTCATGCGGGTAACATCACTAGAAGCTATTTGTGTTTTCATTGAGAATAATCCCCATTAACATGCAAATAGAACCCGCAATGTTGTATAGACTGAAATATTTGGTGATCTAGCTTGATGGTAAGTTTTGTTTTGAAAGCTTATTCAGAGATATTTGCATCCTAATTATCTCGATTTTACTATTCTTTATTTAGATTTTACTGCATCCATACTATTATGCATTTTGCCTCCTCTCTACATCTCTTATTATATATTTCGATTTACATGAATAAACGCTCATCTCCAACTGTTTTCTGCATCCATACTGAATAATGCATTTTGCAGTATATCATTTTGTTTTCTTCATCTACTCTAATAGAACACACCATGCCTTTCATACTGTTGCAGCTTTCATGTACAATATATTCACATCAATGGATTAGCTTGCTGGACCAACATTACAAATGTTGTCAAATTTTCCAGATGTTCTCTACTATAAGGTTTGATGCTTGCCTTTCCCCCCTCCTGCACAGTTCCCTTACAAATTTACCGTTCATTTTGTTAATTTACCTTAAAGCCAAACTTCCATACATAAAGATTTATGATCAGAAAAGAATAATTAGTATCCTGTTTTTCATCTTCACAATAAGATGTCAATAAAATCTATGGTCAGTTTAAGTACATGTGCTCTGAGCTTTCAGATTCAGTGACAGAATTGTTTACAACCTCAATTATTTGCATGTCCTGGACCCTTCTTTCTGATTTCGTCCATGACAAGTTGACGTGAATATACCACCACATGCAGAACCATTCTTCATAAGTTAATGACATACTCATCCAAAGTAAGATCACAGAATGCAACTTTTGGTAGACATGCAGTCTGCTGCCTGCCTCTCTTTATGCAGTGTAACCATAGTTTTTTTTTCCCTCCATTGCTTCAGGACTCATGAAAAAGGCGTACATTTATCATGTACATTTTTCAGCTTACAATATACCTTTAACTATACAATGAACCACCCAGCTCTTACTAAAAAGCTGAGTAGCAGTCCACATTTTGTTTTGTTGAATCTCTCTGATAAGAATCCCAAATGGAGATTATTGCATATTTCAAAGTATTGAATAACAGTTTGGTTGTGAAATTACTGTACTTACACTTTTTACAAAATACAAAGCCAACCAAAGCGAAATATCAGAACTCCGTGGAGATGTAGATTCTTGCATTCTAATTCTGATAATTGTTGCACAACATTTTTCTAACTGTCTTCTTCTGGCTGGTCCCTTTTCGTACCTTCAAAGTATTTTAATTCTACTCTTCATTCATACGTTTAATGCTTTTTCAGGTGCATAAATTGCTTAAGATTGGTAGCACGATGTTGAAGACCCTGCATATTTGTTGTGTGCTTCACAACCATATCATGTACTTGCTAGGTACTCATTCCTACCCGCGGCAACGCGCGGGGTATTTGCTAGTTTGACTGAACCTGTAGCGCTGGGACTTCGCATTTGTGCTCCTTGTGCTAGTCTGTTACTCCAATGGGCCGGCCATTTTAGGCCCGAAACCTGCCATATCCTATACCCTGTTCGTTTCTTTTAGCGCTAAATTTTAAAGGTTTCTAAACAAAGAGAATCTAGTACTAAATAAAGTTTAATGACAAAACTTTTTTACAGATGCGTACATCTTTACGAGACGAATCTAATGAGCCTAATTAATCTATGTTTTGTTACAGTCATGCTACAGTAATGCTACAGTACCATCATCTAATCATTGCTTAATTACCCTCATTAGATTCGTCTCGCGAATTAGACCAGGGTTCTGTAGTTAGTTTTGTAATTAAACTTTATTTAATATAGCTTATTTAGAATTTAGACCCCTCTAAAATTTAGACCCCCATACGCCGAACACCCCCCTAATATAAAATTCTGAGAAACCCTAAACTCATTACGTCTCTCCCATTCTCCTCAGCCAGCGCCGCCATTCTCTCCTCTATTCTCATCCGCATCTTCTCTTCCATTCTCCCCGTCACGTCGCGTGCACCACGGCCTCGCCCTTCCGATCAAGCTCGCCCTGTCCATTGAGCTCGTCGTCAACCTCGGCCTTCATCAGATCTACGCCATGCCTCGATCTTCCCCGACTCGCTCGCTGGCCTCACTCTCTCCATCGAGCTCGCCGTCATTTGGGCCGTCGACCTCCTCCGAGCAGATCCAGGCTCGCCGTTCTCCTCTACATGGTGCCCTCCGAGCGGATCCTGGTGACGACAGCGCCCTCCTCCGAGCTGATCCATGGCTTGCCATGCTCATCCTCTACACGGCCCTCTCCTCCTTCCCTTCCTTGCGATTCGTTGTATGATTGCTGATTTCCTTTTGTAGGTGGACCGGCTATGAAAGTTGGAGATGGTGTTCGTTGCAGCCATGGGCGATGGTGTTTACTGCAGCCGTGGCAACGCGACGGCGCGGCCCTGGTGGCGGAGCCACGGCTCGGCACATGGTGGCGGAGCCCCGGCCCGGTGAGGATCTGCTCCTCCTCCTGGCAAAGGCGCGTCGGCGTGGTCTCCCTCATCTCGCTTCCTTGCAGCATCATCACTGACACCTCTTGCTTTTCCTCGATACTATGGTGTACTGAACTCAGATTCCAATAATGTTAGAGATCTTTCTGCTATGCATCTTTGGATGGTTTCTTGAATCCGTTGTTGCTGTGCAAGAACAAAGCTGGAGAGCTAATCCAGCCTCTTTTCTTTTTGTTTTCGAAAATCAGTAGTAGCGGCGGTTGACGGCAGCAACCGTCGCTACAAATCAATTTATAGCAACTGTTATTTTGAACTGCCGCTACAGGCTCCTGATTTCTAGCGACAGTAGCATAGCGACGGTTGGCCTGATCCGTCGCTATAGGCTATTTTGAACCGTCGCTACAGGATGGTTCTGTTGTTGTGATAACATCAATTACTTCCACGTCTAAACCAGAAATGTGCACCCCTGGACACACAAACACGTACGTGGCTCTAAGCCATGAGGAACACAGGATATAGCATCAAAACCGATGTGGATCCATGTCAGTCTTGTCTCGGCGTCGGCAAACCTCTCTATTTTAGCGACCCTCCTCTCAGACCCTTTCTTACGTGTAAAGCAATTAAAGGTTCCTTTGCTATGGTCACTTCAGTAACCAGTGATGGTTTTGCCCTTTTTTTTCTTATGTTTTGCTGTAAATTTTGACATAAATGAAACTAGCTTTGTGTTAGTCCAAATAATTATTTGTTATTGCATGCTTCTCATGCGTGAGAAATAGATAAAAGAGTGAATTGCACCAAACTACAATTATTTGTGCCAATGTTTCACAAAACTACAACTTTTGTATCATGTTTCACAAAACTACAACTATTTTGACCTTGAGTTTCACAAAATTACAACTTTAGTGAATCCTGTTCTTGTGTAGTCGCGGATCCCGCCTGTCAGCTCATTATGATCTGTTGCTGCCGTTTAGTGCAATTCACTCTAGATAAATAATTGTTTGGTAGGATTACTTGAATTAGATGAGTATGGCCTTTTGTGTCAGTATTGTTATAAATTTGACATACATATGGAACAAATTTGGTCTTCAACCTAACCATTTTTGTCTTATGTCAAACTTCTCAGACGTGTAAAGTAGCTTAAGTTTCTGGTAGGATGATCACTTCAGTTAGTTGTGTGGGCCTGACTTTTTGTGCCTATTTTGCTAAAAGGTTTAGCAAAAATTAACATTTTTTTGTCTCATACTTAACAAATTTTGTCTTACGCCACTCTTCTCTGACATGTAATTCAGCTAAATGCTTTTTTGGGACGATCATGTCATTTAACTGTGGTGGTGTAGCTTTTTATGCATGTTTGTTATAAATTTGGGCTGATCCGAAATCTATTTTGTATTATGCCTAACAATCTTTTTTGTCATTTTGCCACGCTTCTCAGACGTGTAAAGGAGCTAAAGGTTTTGTTGGGATACGATAATATCAGTCAGCTGTGGCGGTCTGGATTGTTGAGCATGTTTGGCAATAGGCAAAATTGTCTAAGACACACTGAGAAATGGTGGCTTCGTCCGCAACACACCAACAAAGTCGAAATTGTCTGCAACACACTACGATTTTGAAAACTCTTGTATGTGACACACTATTACCATTTTGTAATTGTTTTCAACTTTTTTATCTGAATTCATAAGATACATTAGAATTTGAAACTTAGCACCAATGTACATTGTTGTGTTATCTCTCATTAAAAAATGGAGACATATTTTTTTCCATTGTTTGCATCGCATGCTCATTGTTTTAATATTTAATTTATCGATCAAATCATGCAAAACAATCGAAAAAAATCAGGCTCCATTTTTTAATGATAGACAATACAACAATGTACATTGGCGCCAAGTTTAAAATTCTAATGTATATTATGAATTGAGATAAAAAAGTTGAAAACAATTGCAAAATGGTAATAGTGTGTCACAGACAAGAGTTTTCAAAATCGTAGTATGTTGCAGACAATTTCGACTTTGTTGGTGTGTTGCGGACGAAGCCACCATTTCTCAATGTGTCTCAGACAATTTTGCCTTGGCAATAAACATTGAAAGAAACTCTTTTTTTCTTAAGCCTAACAATCTTTGTCTCATGTCACCTTCTCAGGTGTGTAAAGTAGATAAAAGTTTTGTTGGGACAATCATTTCTGTTAATGTGGTGGTCTGACCTTTTCGCATGTTTTGCTATGATTTTTGTCTTAAGTATTAGAATCTTTTTCTTATTCAATTTTTCATATGTTTAAAGTAGATAAAAATTCCGTTAGTGCAAGCACTTTAGTTAGCCGTGAATCCAATTTTACTATAAATTGAATTTGCAGAATTGGAGCCATTTTGTTCCAGTCTTTTGTTTTATGTCAAGATCTTAAGCGGATAAAAGTTTCTTTTGGGATGATCACTTCAGTTACTAGTGAACGTTAACCTTTTTTCTGCCTTTTTGGAGTAAGTTTTGATGTAACTGATATTTTTTTTGGCCGTGGTTCTAACAATTATTTTGATATGCCATGCTTTTCATTCGTGTAAAGCGGCTAATACAACACCAGCAACGATTTTGATGTAAATTGTGAGGACCACTTCAATTAGATGTGATGTTATGACTTTTTTTTTGTGTTGTCAAAAATTTTGGCAGTAATGCAACAACTTTTGTCGGAGGCTTAACATTTTTTCCTATTACACGCTTCTCGGATGTGTAAAGTAGCTAAGTGTTCCGTTAGGATGCTTCTAGAGATAAAAATGGTCCGAGATGGCAGAAAATGTCTTAAATCATTATCACTTGTATATTTTCTTTATCATAATCAAAATAAAAACTGATAATGTCCACAATTATGATATCTGGGAGATAGCAGAAACAGAAAAAATAAAGCATGTGAGCTAAAATAAATTGATATCAGTCAGATAATGATAATTCATGTCATAAACACCAGCACAAAAAGATAACCAATGTTATTAGTTACATAAGTCTTAAGACTTATTATTTCATAGAACAATTCAAATAATAACAATATGTCACAATAATTAAATTGAGTTGTTATCGGCAATGGAGAGCAGTAACCACTACAACAATATGTCAGGCGTTGTGCAGCGAATTGCTAAGTTAAGGCAAGCAAAACCTTTGGAATTGAATGAACATGGAAATGGAAATGCTAGAGGAATGGAAATATTAAATATGGAATGATGAAAGTACTCGAGGAAAGCTTCTTGTCAATAGTAAAACCATGCAGATATAATAATAAAATGCTTCTATTCCAACCTCAACTCAAGTTTTGATCATTCATGATTGTTATCCGATAAATGTGGATTACTGAAATTATGTATGACTTAAGGAACAGAAAATGCCCAATCAATTTCAAGTTTCTCAATCCAATTCCCTCCGTTTTCTATAAAATTTTGAATCTAAACAAAATGATTGGGAAACATGTGAAATACAGCATTGGCGTAATGTAGAAAACTTCCACGTATAAACCAGAAATTAAAGGTGCACCCTGGACATGGAAATGTATGGCGCCATGCCATGAGGAACATCTCTATTTAAGCGACCCTCCTTTCACCCTCTTTCTGCCATTCCATGCATGATTCAACTATTATTGAGTCCTGATGTCGGCGTCAAGGCAAAGATTATTTATCAAGGCAAGAGTATTGTTTGACGATTGATCCGATTCCAGATCCGCGGTGAGGCAACGAACCGGTAAAGTGGCCAAGGGATTACAAACAACCTCCTACCGATCCACGTCGCCCGCTTTGCGGAGGGAGGCGGGCGAGGAAAGCCAGCAGGCTACGGCATATCGCCAGAGAGGAAGCGGGCCCCATCCCGCTCGCCAGCCAAAAAGGCGCACCACCAGACATGGAAACGAGTGGCGCCACTCCACTCTGCTCGCCTCTACCCCGTGCCTCACGCAGCGCCTCAAGAAAAATGAGCTCAAGTGTGAGGGGACCCGTGCCAAAACTGACGTGGATCCACATCGGTCTTGTCTTGGCGTCTCCCAAGCATTTCTATTTAAGCGACCCGCATCTCGTCCTGTTTCCCATCCCACTGCCCATTTCCTCGAAGAAGCATCCGAGATAATCGCACAACTTGCTTCGTGTCTCTGCCCCTGCTCCTTAGCTTCGTCTCATCCTCTGAAACCATTGCCAGCAACTCCCCTATCGACTGCGTCCTTCTGCGTGAGTAGTTGTTGTGAGTTCACGACTCACGATCTCCCTCATGACCCATGAGACCAGTTACTATGCTGCATCTCTTGGCTACCGCCACCGTCGCCAATCGTTTGGCCCACCCATCGTGTTGTTCCCAAGCAGTCCTGATGTCGGCTTCAAGGCAAGATTATAGATCAAGGCAAGATTATTGTTCGTCGTCGTCGGAACTCTATAATGGAATCAAGGTACTATCACAATTTATGAGTTTGATTCAGTTATTTTTGTGACATGGTTGTGGTTCCCTTTAATCTATGTCGTAGCCACCATGGTGCGTATTAGAACCAAGACAGTTGCCATATCACGCAGTAGTTCTTGCCTGCTCCCGCCGTGCGCCCATGGCTGAGGCTTAAGAAGCCGAACAAATCACCACCCATCGAGGCGGGGAGGCAAGCCAGCAGAGCAAGCCGGCCCCGACCCCCTTGCCAGCCAAAAAGGCGCGGCGTCACACACTCCACTCTCCTCTGCTCCGCACCCCACGTCCGCAAGCGCGTTCACAGTCAACAAGCCTCACGAGCCCGGCGGCTGTGGACTCACGTGCCTCTTCTCTCGTACGCGCGGGCCGACGAGGTAGTGGAATTTTTTTTTTTTTGGCTTCTAGCATCACCACGTCGCACTGATGTGTTAAAAAGTCTCGCACGCAGAACTCCACTGCAGAACTCGCGCAGGTCCGTCCCCTGGCAGGGACAAGGTGGCCAACCGGCCAGGGCCTCCAATTTGCAACTCAGTAGATATAGGACTGCTAGGAAAAAGAGACAAATCCAGCTCAAAAGTCAAGAAAAACCTAAAGCATACTTGTTCGGTGAAGCGAAAGGCAATTTAGGCTAGCATTATCAATCGACGAGCCGAAGCCACCCGGCGCTGCATGTCTAGCTTCTTCCTTCTATCCCCAGATCGCTCAAGCCCCAAATTGTAGCAGGATTGCTCCTTCCCAATTCCCGGACGGCCGACTTCATGAGACATATGCACGCTCATTCACATCAGCAGAGCAGCGTGTTGCATGGGCTTGCAGCTCATGCGTGAGGGCTGAAGCAATTGGCAAGGCAAGCAGGCAAGTAGCCATGTTCTTTTCGTGTTTTAATCCAGCATCAGCGGGGCTCTCTTTTTTTACTCTTGGTAAGGCTAGCTATGTGTTATTGCTTAGCGCTTAAGATCTAAGCCTGCACTTAGAGATGGCCCTGTTATGGCTCCTCTGTTTCCTCCCTGCATATCTCTGCACCGGCCCTAGGTTTTGGACAACGGCGAG
Source organism: Eragrostis curvula (assembly GCA_007726485.1). Lineage (NCBI taxonomy): Eukaryota > Viridiplantae > Streptophyta > Magnoliopsida > Poales > Poaceae > Eragrostis > Eragrostis curvula. The sequence goes on from CM017440.1 coordinate 44,352,957, forward strand.
GTGCGACGAGCCATGGTTGCGGAGGTACAACCGCAGAGGTCCCCGGAGAGGAGCGGATGGCAGCCGAGGTCCATTGCAGAGGGGTGGAGCCTGGGCCCCGTTTATAGTTTCGCACAGGGCCTCCGATTTTGGCGGGACGGCCCTGACTCGCGTCAGTCCAACCAAGAACACTCCCGTTGCTCTCACCAATCACCAACCCCCCAGAAATGTCGACCACGAGCCTGTCCTCGCGTACGCGCGGACCACGAGCAAACCGGCCGACGTTGTAGTGGAAGGCGCGGCCGTCGCGTGAGGGAGCTTCGCCATACGTTGTTGTAACTTTTTTGCTGCCAGCGTCGCCACGTCGGACTGATGTCTGCAAGCATCTTAAAAAGTCGTATTCAAAGCTGTTGCATTATTGGGAGCATGCATGGTTGTTGGGAAATACTCCCTACGGTTTTAAATTGTTGACGTTTGACTATTTTTGAGTGACGTTTGACCATTTGTCTTATTCAAAATATTTTAGAAATCATCATAAATTTTATTATGATTAGTTGCATCACTAAAGGAAATTAAAATATAACTTATAATTTTGCATATTTGAGCTAATATTTTGAATAAGATGAATGGTCAATCGTAACTCGAAAATGGTCAAACGTCAACAATTTAAAACCGGAGGGAGTATACGGTACTTGTTAGCTTTGTTGGATATTCTTTTATGTGATATCGTAACGATCATGTCATTGAGGCCAGAGTCATAGTCTTTTGACTCCTATAATATGGTAATTGCAGAAGCGGCATACCGTTGAGGCCTTCTTTTCTCTCTTCGATTCTTCTTTGGGTGGGCTGTCCACTGAGTATTTCAGGTCTTTAGTTTGTTAGAGGAACAACACAATTTTTTTTTTGCCATATATCATTATGTGTTTGAATGTACAAGATATTTGTTTTGTGTTTCTTAAGATTTCTCTGATTAGAAATATTCTTTGTTTATACTCATTTCCTTCTGTTATCTGTTAAATAAATAAGAAAACAGTGGTGCCCAGGTCTACGGGTCAGTATATATTATGTTCATTTCATAGTAGTACATTGTCTTTACGAGCAGCTTACAACATTTTCCCTTTACTTAGACTTTATGCCTCTTTGGTCTGTTGCCTCGTATGACAGCTACTTTGAAATTACAAATATTTTGGAATTGAATGAGAATAGGTAGCTAATGAAACTGATTTCCTGTTTTAATTCATTGTGTTTCTATTCTATCAATATGCAGATTCCAAACATCCAGGTTTGGTTTCAAAGGCCTAAAGACATCGTTCGTAAACTGCAGTCAGGGTATCTTGATCTATTCAGTGAATATGGGATTGTAAGTTTCACTGGAATCTAATTTATATCTTGGCTCCATTTGTGCGTGTAACTTGTATCTAATCCTACCTTTTGTTCACAATAAAAATACTATTAGACAGAGCTGCTGTTTAAGAATATTGGTCCAGAGATGGAAACAAGAATGAAATTACGGCAATCTTTCTATCTTACAGCCCTATTTAGTTCCTTTGGACTGTATATAAGTAGGGCCATGTGTGGTCATTATATTTCTCAATAACTCAATCCTAGAGGGGGTGTTCGTTTCTTTGGCTAAAATTTTAGCCATTTAGAATTTTGCCATTTAAGGATACTAAATAAAGCCTAATTATAAAACAAATTGCAGAACCATGTACTAATTCGCGAGATGAATCTAATAAAGGTAATTAAGCAGTGATTAAAAGTTGGTTACTATAGCATCACTGTAGCAAACATAGATCAATTAGACTCGTTAGATTCGTCTCGTAAATTAGCATCCATCTGTAAAAAGGTTTTGTAATTAGACTTTGTTTAGTACCTTTAAATGGCAAGATTCTTTTTGATGTGACAGGGCTAAAATTTTAGCCAGTGGAAACGAATACCAGTGCTTCCTTTGTCTGCTCACATGATGGATGTATACGTTTTGTTTCTGAAATGGAGGGATTATTATGAGATTCTGATGATTGAACATGTGAACTTTATGTTTTTATGAAGCTTTCTTCTAATTAACACTTGCACTTATTTAAGATTTTATTTATGTAGCAGGGAAATGATGATTTAGTAGTTGTTCACGAAGCCCTTGCGTTCGGACACTTTCGTTTGTCCCTTGCGGTATTGTGTTATCCATGCGCCTTCCTGATTATTTGTCATTATATTCCGCTTTGAAGTTTAATATCCTGTGTGGTCAGGTACCTAAGGAAGACATTTTTAAAAAACATAAATTCGCTGGAGGAGTTGCGAAACATGTCAGAATGGACAGAAGAGAGACCTCTATGTGTTGTTACAGGTATTGGATATGTATGACCAATGACCCAAGAAATCTTATAAAGAGAATGATTTTTTGACCATTAACAAAGTTATGTTATTGTTCTGCAGGTAGGCGGTAAGTTCTTGAAAGAGAATGATTTTAAGCATGTTAAGTTTTTATCTGCTGATGGAGCCCTTGAGTCATACCCACCTGTAAGTTTTCTCCCTTTTATCTGGTTTCTTTCTGTTTCTTCTCAATGTTTTTGTCTTTCAGTTTCATTTTTTTATGTGTCTATCTTACGTATTTATTTGGAATTTGGATGATGCAATGTTTAAGCCATGTGTATCTCACTTTAGTACTTATATATAATTCTTGAAAAAAAGTAATTGGAAACTTTTAGCACTATATACATTACTCATTTCTCTTTTGTCAAATTAGGATGCCACCTATTACTATGTCTAATGCTTTGCCTTTCATGTTCCTGCTGTAGTATGATATTTGTGGCGTAAAAGATTATGAGTAATCTATATGTTTGATACGTAGAAAATGGCATGTATCAAATTTTTCTCTGGACATGGTGATGAATACGATTGTATGAAATTATATATAATTATTCTAGTAACACAAAAATTGTGTTTCAAGTATAGTGTTACAAAGAAATCAATCTGTCTAAATATAGCAAGCCTAGAACTCATAGTAACACAAATAAATGTTATTGTTATATGTTACTACAAGCTGTAGTAACATTTTCTTGGGCTATAGTAACATATATTCAAATAATTTAAAGTTAAAATCAATTAAGGATAACTTCATATCACATATGCATGCGTAGTGTAGTGGTAACTCAGCAACTTAGAGAAGCTGAGGTCTTGGGATCAAATCCTAGCAACCACTAATTTTTTGAATTTTTTATTTGTGTTACTACATTAATATTGTAACACATTTTATGAGACATAGTAACACATTCACATGTGTTACTACATTATTATTGTAACATATTTTTTCACAAGTAGTAACACATATATGTGTTACACTAGAATTTTTTTAGTAACATCAGCATATGCATCACTTATTTTTTGTGTTACTATAGATCTCTGTAACACTTTTTTCAAACATTAGTAACATATATATGTGTTACTAAAGGCCTGACCTGACGTAGTGATAATATGTGTCTAGCTTAAGTGATTTCTATTTATAACAAGGCTACCAAAGGAATTCACTTCGCTAATTCCTTTTTCCACGTGCAGATGGGTATGGCTGATGCTATCATGGACCTGGTGAGTAGTGGAACCACCTTGCGCGAAAACAATCTGAAGGAAATCCATGGTGGGGTGGTTTTGGAAAGTCAGGTAAACCTCTTTTCCATGCCTAAATAGGAACACACACACACACACACACACACACACACACACACACACACACACACACACACACACACACACACACGAAAGTTTTGGAAAGTGAGGTAAACATCTTTTCCATGCCTGCATGTGCACCGATTCGCTCCCAAATAGACAATATGTCCATGATCCAGTTGGGGTTTCATTTGGCGCAAGAAGTTTTTCCTTTTATGATATGTCATATTCTATGCAGGCCACTCTTGTAGCGAGTAGAAGATCTCTTCACACACGTGAAGGTGTGTTGGAGGTTACTCGCGAATTACTCGAAAGATTACCTCACAGCGAGTTCGGAGCTGATGGTATGTCTCTGTATAGCTTATGTAAACAATATATATGATTGTACTTGTTTAATTTCTTACCTTACACTTTCCACAAGCATGACTTTCCGTCATTATCACAGGTCACAGTAAATATAAGGGCCACTAGTGCTTTACAGGCTGTACAGAGCGTTAGCCAGACATCCATATGTGGATTAAAGGTAATAATTACGTATATTTAAACTATAGCAATTGGCATTATTTTCTCCTAAAACACTATAATGGCATGGAGTGAATTATTTTTTCAGTTATATATAATTAGCGGTAAGTTCTTATGGAATGGATATTGGCATTATTCAAATTCTATAATTAATGGGGTTGAAACTGATCATGATATGGAGTATTTATGCAGTAGTTTCAAATATCAAGATTGAATTCATATATCTAACTAATGCTTATGATTTTCGTATTAATGTTATTATCAGGGCCCAAATATAAGTTCTGTCTACAGAACTGATGGCAAAGTTGATGTGGAATACTATGCCGTTGATGTAGTTGTTCCACAAAAGATGCTTTAAAAGGCCATACAAGAACTGAGATCTGTAAGCAGCTTACCTTATTTTGTTTACCTAATATATACAACTGAGAAGTAAATATTTGATGTCTCGTATGTACATATTTGCAGTTAACCAATTTATTTGCTCTCATACTAAGATTTAGACCTATTGCACGGCAAAGTGTATATTTATGCCTACCCCAAATAGCATCGGCCATTATGCTTTGTTCTTTTTTATTTGTATGTTACGAAAAAAATATGATTCTTTGTATGTGTCTATTAACTTGGATTCGCAGATTGGTGGCAGTGGAGTTTTGGTGACAAAGCTTACTTACACATTTGAGGAGGAGACACCAAGGTGGCATAATCTTCTCACAGAACTGGGGCTGTGACCTTTGTGTAAGAGTGGCATTTGTTTTCTTTTTCAACGTTCTCTGTTTAGCATCAGGTTAGCTTGCCATTGCTGATGTTCCTGAATTTATGTGCAGAAGCGAGCTATAGTACAGTGCAGAAGGTCTGATGTGCACCGCTCCATGAACTATGGGTCAGAAGCTTAACTATCTACACTCAGAGCATCGGTTGGACGGACCATTCAGTGATACACTTTGTTGATAGAGTTGGGAAACCGTGTTGTTGATGTGTATTTGTTATAAATCCTGAGTTGCGCTGAGTAAACTGGCATGCATGATTCTTGATGTCCACCGGGACTTGAACGTGATTGGTACTTAAATGTTCAAGTAACACATTCAAGTACCTCCCTTCATATCTCCACGCACTCAAATGTCTCCTACACGCACACACACGCAGCTCTCCTTCACATCCACACGGACTAACCAACTCACGAACTAATGCGATACACACACGCTAATCCAGAATGAGACAGGACGGCATGTTCTGCCACTGAGGCTGCTCCTCCAGTCGCCGTCGTCACCTAATACTAGAGCCAACTGACTTGAGGCGACCCCTGCAACATTCCTCACTACGGGATCCGAGGATTGCTGAGTGTCAAAGGCACTCGGCAAAGACCAAAATACACTCAGCAAAAGGTTTGCCGAGCGTAGCACGTGGCAAAACGAAAGGCTACATGGCCGATGGGATTCAAACCCGCGACCTCTCCCTTGGTCAAGACCCCATCTACCACTACACCACAGGTGCCATATCCCATTTTGATTCCCAACATTCCTCATCTCCGCACGTGCTAGCAGCAATCAGCACCTCAGGGGACCCATGTGGTTTCTCCTTCTCTGGCGACACACACCACCTACCCAACGCGGCCAGAGCTTCAGTACGTCGCAGCCACCGATGAGCACTGCTTCGTGACGGCCAGCGCAAGGATGCCTCCGGAGCACGGAACGACAACTCTGAATGCCAACAGTTGGTACCACGAGGGATCGATCGAGCTTAAACACACACAAATTGGCAAGGTGACAAACACCTTTGGCGGCGAACTCCGTGATCATGGTATTCCTTGAATCCGACCACACGAATGTTGAGTACGCGAGTGTTTTATAGGCCCTGACAAGCCACACGAAGCACAAAATCCATGACCCATCCCTCATCATGATCCGCACAGCTAGGCGTATGCCATAGCCACTCACAACAGCACAAACGCACTGTAGCAGAAGTTGGTAACCCACTACAGCGGCAGTTCCGCTGGTCCGCCGCTACGCATGCGTCGCTACAAATCAGGTTTGTAGCGGCGGGTGCCGGGAACCGTCGCTACAGTGGGCATTTTTAGCCACGGCTGATAACATAGCCACCGCTACAATGTCCTTTTTAGCGGCGGTCGATGTTTTGATCCGTCGCTCCTGTGGATCTGCAAAATTTAAAAAAAGGGCCCCAGAAACCCATGTGGACCCCGCCGTGGGGCAGGTCATCGTCCCCTGCCACATTGTCGTCCAGATCTGCCACGGTAGAGGACGGAAGAGGTCCTTGTCCCCGGATTGTTGTGGATGCCGCCGTGGAGGTCCTCGTGTTGCCGTCCAGATCCGCAGAAGTGGTCGTCGTCCCATGTCGCCGCTGCGCTGTAATGGACGCTGCTGCGGAGGTCCCCGCGTTGCCGCCGTCGACGTCTCCGCGCGTCCCGGCCTCAGAAATCCCCTCCTCGCCGTCGTCGCGCGTCCTGGCCTCACATGGGCGCCCTGCTGCACGGCTTTCCTACCGCAACCGTGCCTCGCGACGCCACACGTCGCCGTCGTCGCGCGTCCCACTGCGCCGCACCTTGCCGTTGCCGTCGCCGTGCCGCACCTCGCTGTCGCCAGAGAGAAAGGAGGGGAGGGGTTGGAGAGGGCAGGGTTAGGGTTTAGGGAGCAGTCGCCGAGCCGTGGGGGCCTTAACATGGGCCATCCAGGTGGCCTGGTAAGGCCTAGGGTGAAGGCAGGCGGCTCCCTTGCCGGTGGTCTTGCCGATAGGCCGGCCCACATGTAGGTGACTGTGGCTTTAACCGGCAAGGTCAACCCCACAAGACATTTATAGCGGCGGCCCGCTGCTGCTATTTATAGCAGCGGATAGAACGTCACCAGCTGCTACAAATCACCGCTGCTACAAATCCGCCACCCTTCTCTGGCACTTGGTGCGCCACCGCCACGACCACAACCGTCACGACCGTCGTCGTCGCCAGCGCGCTCGCCGTCGCCGTCCACCTTCCCCGCCATCGCCATGGTCTGAACACAATAGTGTAGAGTCCGCTGACTCCTCGTGATGGCCATGGCCGGAGCCTTGGTTCCCGGCGCCAGAGCCAGAGTCGTAGGCCCCACCGTCCCCATGGGCACCTTGGCCGCCGGAGGTCCCGCCGTCCCCGTGGCCGCCTTGGCCATCGGAGGCCCCGCCGTCCCGATGGGTGCCTTGGCCACCGGCGCTCGAGCCAGAGCTAGAGCCCCTGGCGTCCCCATGATCGCCTTGGCCAACGGAGGTCAAGCCGGAGCCGGAGCTCCTGACGTCCCCGTGAGCGCCATGGCCGCCGGTGCCCGAGGTGGAGGAGGCCCCGCGAAGACTGACGTCCCAGCGCGTGAAGAAGAAGCCAAGCTCTTTTGTTTTTAGTTTAAGTTTGTAATTACCATGTTAATTTTTAATCAGGTTTATAGCTTGTATATAGGTCCTACTTATCGCGTTTAGTTTGTATATAGGTCTTTTTAAACAATTTTTATAATGTTTATATTTTCAATGAAAACTTTGTAGGGACGGTGTGAAACTAAACCCACCACTACCAACAGTTTTGTAGGCGCAGCTTCAAACAAAAACCGCCGCTACAATTCACGTCTTTTGTAGCGGTGGTCATCGTTTCACCCACCGCTACAAATGTTTACTAGCGCTGCTCCTCGTTTGACACCGCCGCTACTAAAGGTTTCTAGTGGCGGTGCATCTCAACAGTTGCACCCACGCCACTTTAGCGGCGGCCCATGTTTGTAACCGCTGCTACCTGTTTTGCTGCTCCGCCACTACAGTGGACCTGTGTTGTTGTGACTCGCTTGTGGTCCACGACTATGTCGGGACCTCCTACATGAATGCAGCTCACCTCCACACGGACTAACCAAATCATGAACACACATGTACGCTAACCCGAAACTCACCAGGACATGATGAGGACAATAATGGAGACCACACACGTTAACAATCGTCGGGGCGCACTACGGCTCGAGCCTCGAGGGGTCACGTAGAAGGCGCATGAACGTGAGCAGCAGCATGGCCTGGAGAGCACACATGTCCACACGGCCTCTGACGACTCCAAGAATCGGAGGATGTGCTGGAGGACTCCGTCCGGCAGGTCGCTGATGCAATCTTCGCCGCCGTGAATCATGCTCTGTGGCATTCCGTCGAACAGGCTGCGAGTGCACCCAAAACTTGCAAAACGCATGATGAGTGATGCGAAGATTCAGCGCCCATGGACGGCGGCGGGGTTGGGACGGGTGAAGGGGGAAGAAAACCCCTGATACACATGTAGGACTGTCTACATGGGCCTCCGTTACAACACACCTTTGGCCAATTGCTCATGAAATCTTTGCACCGAATCCATCGTCCCGATTCATCATGTGTGTACCAAAAGGCCCAAAAGTGTTTATTCAATTATGAATGTGATATATTTAACACAAAATGTAGCAAAACAAAAAAAATTAAAGAAACTGTCTTAATAATTTTATACTCTTGATTGCACTTTGGAATCCACGATCTACTTTACATAACACATAGGGATATTTTCATTTCTGGTAGTGTTGGAAGAAAAGGGCGCCACACTAGCTACCGTGCACAGAAAATGTAGAGGAGCAAACACTAAACATCGTTTTTTATTTGAGTTCCTGTTGCTGACCTGCGGGCCCTTTGATGTGACATTCCTTTGCCGCCCTCTTTTCGTCTTGATGTGATTCTTTGTGGAACTAGTCGGCACAGCGGGATTAGTGAAATGAAGAGCAGCCGTGTTAATGGCAGACAGTTACTGTTTCCCCCAAAAAAATGACAGACAGTTACTAATTGGTCTCTGTGCCAGTACAAAATGCACCGAATAAAATGAGGAGGGACTAGCTTAAATGAGAACCCCCACTATGGGGCCACTCTCTGCCGCGTCATCTTGTTTTTTGTGTATGCCCGCTAGCAATGTAGTATATTTGGTACTTCGTCCTTTTTTTTAGATGTCATTCTATCTTTAGGCACAATAATTAAGAAAAAATAAAAAGCGTGTTGATAATGATAAGCAGCAAATCGGAGGAGAGAGTTGCGTTGGAAAGCGAGAATGACAGTTGAGCTTGAAAAACTATATGTGTTGATAGAATGACACTTAACGTAGAACAGAGGAAGTTAGTGGTTAACCATTCACCCTTAAAGTAGGCTTCAGAAACATATATACAAAGTCCCACAAATCTAAAGTTGCAAGTATATAATCTATGACAGCCAAATCAGAACTCAGATGTTTCTGAATATTCAAGTGGTTAATTGAAGATCCATATCAACAGGCTTCTGAACAATGTGACTTCTTCATAACCCCAAACAGAAACCCTGCATAAAAGAAAATGAAAAGTTTAGTGTCTTGACAAACTGATATAACATAATCCTTGGAGGGACTCAGATACATGAATTCTTTATTGTCGTTTCCAGGTGTGCTGATCATGATTTTTCTCCTATTGTAACCACACAACACGTCGAAGCATACCTTATTTTAGTTACTGAACCAATGATAATTAAGCTAAAATAATGGCTGCCACAAATCTGAACCAATTGAACATATAAATCAATACTTAAAATAGTAACTAAAGGAAAAATTGCTCCATCAGTTTTTTGGAAACTTTGGAACAAACATAATGGCCTAAAAGTGCCAAATAACAAGCCTGTTCGTTTTGCTGCAGCTGTTTCTGCGGCTGCAGAAAAATAACTGCGAACACTGTAGCTGCTGCTGAAAAAATAACTCGAACACTGCAGCTGCTGCAAAGCAGCCGCTGCAAAGCAGCGAGACGAACACGCTGAACAAGTATTGTCCTAATGTCATCAATTTAAAACTGGAGGCGGTAGACTAGGAGCATGAATAAGCTTGACAAAAAGGATTTTGATAACTTGTAATCAGAAGCTCAAAATTAACTGCATTTAATAAAGTTTAAATCATCCATCGTCTAGGATCAAGAGCTTCTATCAAGAATGTAAATAATTCTCCAAAATGATCTGATCATTCCCGCAATAAGAGGATGCAAACTAGCACAATATCATTCTAAAATGATTAAATGTTAATAGAAGCAACAAAGCCCACGATCTTCGTACCTCCACTAGCTCAAACCAATACATTTAAAGTTTGCACCTGCAACAGAAGTTAACAAAAAGAAGAAGAATGCAATCAGAGAGAAGACATTTTCAAACTAAGTGAGAAAGTCCATCGACTTACTTAATAATTCTAAAACATAGGGAATGGAGATAGGTTCCCTTGGACCAGCGTGCATGTGTGCCATGTTTTTTGTTCTTAACCAAGTTGCACGATTTTAATTTATTACGATGAAAAACATAATAAAGAACTTTATGCACTCAGGAATAAATATTGGAGGAACTGGATAAATATTGAAGTTCGCATTAAAATGGAAGCCACTTATATGGAATAAATCAATAGGCACAAATTGAAACCATAGCTTAACTGGAGAATCATCTTGTAACAGATTCTATGAGAAGGAACTGGATGTTGTCAAAGTGAGCTTCACATAGGGCAACAATTACTTACAGGTAGGAACAATAAACTGGGCAAATAAATTAGACCAGCAAGACTCCCAAACACATTAACAAAAAGTTAAAACTACTAGATTTTGTCAACTTGATTACACGGATTCTGTTGCATGTTCTAAAGAACGTGGGTTTTACGATGCGACCAAAACTTACTAAACTGATAATTCTTGTTTCTCCTTACTTTCAATGAACTTGAGTAATGTACAATAGAAGTGTTATTGTGTAAATAGAAACTCACAGCCAGATCTTATAGGAGAACTTTGGATATTAATTTTCTCCAGTGGTATTCCAGAGGCAGCTAAGACGTTCAGAATTTTAATAACCATTGCATCAACCTCACGGCATTTGATTTCAACTGTCTTAAGACGATCAGATACAACAGATGGTTCCAGATGTTTGAATTTTCCTTCTGTTCTCACGGAATCTGTTTGCACCTACAGACATGTTTCTAAACGAGTCAAACAAGCAAGGATGGTAAGTCCAGTAGCACAGAGACGAAAATCAACATATCAATACCTCTGAAATTTGAAGTGTAAGCTTCTCTAGAATTGGAGAATTTTGGAGGAACCAAATTAGTCCACTGAAGTCTTCAGCCACAAACCAATCGGTAAGCACCAAAGTCTTTAGGTTCCAAAATGTGGGGCAACATTTTATATCCCTTCTGTAAATAAACTAACAAAAGAGCAAAGTAGCAAAGATAAGATAAATAGCTAGAAAATTTTGAGGTGCATGGTATAATAATGGACTGTGAATATTTAATTTCTTCTAGCTGAAGAGTAAAAAGCACAAACTAACTAGGAAGTCGAGAAGAACGTGCTAACTAATAACAAAAAATATTCAATTTGGTGTTTGGATGAGATGCCAAATTAACGTCACTCAATAATCATTGTCCATGTTTGGTTATCTGTAAGAATTTCACGAATTCCGGGTGCAGAAATTCTAGAAACAGAAATAAATTAACATGCTAACGTAATCATAAAGGGGGAGGCAGTCAAAGTAAGCGACTTTGAGGCTAATAGAACTGAATAATCATCAGGAGCAGATAACTAGAGAAAGACAGTTACCAAATCAGGATGAGCTAACAACTCCAAGTTTCTAGCTTCTGCCAAGCCATTCAGAAGAAGACAGGTTCTGTGGTCATTATGAGGCCCATAGTAATCTACACAGCCATCACAGGTCCCACAACCACGAATGTTACCAGTATAACATTGATCGGAGGCATGGCATTGATCAAGTTGAACAGTTGCAGATATTAACGATGGCATCCTTTGAAGCAATGGAGCCCTGTTCAAACAGTCTTTCAAGTTAAATGAAAGAAGGTTTGGCGCACGAATTCGAGTGCGCTTCACCGCACCAAAGCAACAGTTAGTAATGCTCAGACGCTGCAACGATTGCGACCGGATTTCTTTAGGAACGAGGTCGGAAGTATCAATTCCCAGATCCAACAGCGCTGGACAGGCTGAAAAATCAATGTCGTCACAGACATACACACCGAAAAGGTGTATCTTGGTTAGATGTTCCGAAGCAAGAGCCCCGGGTTCCAACTCCAAGCGGTCTCCTGTACAGTAGCCATGGTAGAAGTCGATCACGAGGTCTTGGACGTTGCAACGCAGAGCACTCCGGATCCAGCCATCCACGAGTGCCATATCCAAGAGTGCCGCATCAAGTTCCTCCTCCTCATCCGCATCGAAATCGAACTGACAGGAATCAAGCGGCGCCCACGAGGCGGTGCTGGCGGGGCGGGGGAGGCGGTGCTGCAGCAGTCGGGACACGAACTCGGAGAACTTGGCGGCGGTCCCCCAGCAGGTGATGTGCAGAGCGGGGGATCGCGTCCAGAGATCGCGCCAGGAGCGAGCGAGCACGGAAGTCCGCACGCCCTCGTGCGCCGGGAGGAAAGACAGCAGGTGCTCGCGGACACCATCGGGAAGGGCGCTGATGCGGTCCTTCGCCATCCCGTCGCTGCGACGGCACCAGAACACAAGAGTGAGTTAGGCATGCAACTAGGAAATTGGAACAGAGAGGTTGGGGAGCGTGGTTCTTTTGTCCTTACCCAAGTAGCATAACACTTTTTTCCTTACCCAGGTAGCCGGCGGCGGCACTGGAGAGGTGAGGCGAGGGAGCTGCACGTTCGCGATGCGGAGCTTATTTCTGTGGCGGCGGCGGCGGTGGGAATACAAACAACACCCAGTTGCTCCTGGGGCACTCAGCACACGTCGGCCCATAAGAAAAACGCTTGCGGCCCAGCTTCCTTGTCCCCCCACCATTATCCTCCGCTGTTCCCGGTGCTTTTACTAATTGTTCCAGCCCATTTTCAAAATTGTTCCGGATCTTTTTTTCCAATTGTTCTTGTTACTTTTGCACAAAAAAAATTGTTTCAGATAAAGGGAAATTTTGTTCCGGGCCATCCTATTGTTCCAATTCCTCTCTGTCTCCATCAACCTCACATCATGGTCCACGGCACATCACCGGAGCCATGCCGACAAACGGGGCACCAGGGTGACGAGTGGGCGCGTGGCTGGGGCGACGAGCGGTGGCCATGGCGGCATATGCATCCAACTTAAAGAATGGGGGCCATGGCGGCGCGAGCATCCATTCGGGGAGCGCAGGAGCGTCGTCGTGTCAAGCGAGGAAGGGCAGTGTGGGCAGCCAGCCAGGGGTGCACGGCGGCAGTGAGCAAGGAAGGGTGGCGCGTGCACCCGACTGGCCGACAAGTGGAAAATGGTGGCACCAGCGCGGTGAGTGGGGCGGGCGCATGCCCTAGAGTGACACGGGAAGTCGAGGGCTGCAAGCACGCTCAGGGGCGGCATTCTGGGAAGGGTCGCGCGCCGGGGAAGGCGGCACATCAGTCATGCGGGGGAAGGGTGGCACGCGAGAAGAAGAAAGACTCATGACTGTTGGTTGGTTGAGCTGCACGAATCCTAAAGTGGGTGGTCTAGGTGCTGGTAGCGTCGCTTGCTCCATAAGAAATCCTTGCCGATTATTTGTGAGGGGATCGTGCTTATTTGTGAGGCTGGCAACCCATTTTAGAGCGCAAGCGGTGCCAATTTTGTTATAGTAATTACTCTTCTTGGAGTAGGAAATGAAGTTCTAAAAGAAGCTATCTTAGAGCTAATCTATTATGTGGGCAATTTACGAAAGGGGTCTTTTCCTACTTTGTATAGGAGAGGCTCCACGAGTATAAATAGTAAAGTACCCCAATCATTATAATTTCCAGATTATTCAAAATTGATAAAACTTTATATACTGAAGGAACACTCAGATATGCATGAAAAGAATTCTTGTTTAAATCTGAACCGACATCAGATTCTTGATAAACATATAGAGCCTTTCTAAGTGACCACTGACCATTGTTTTCTATTTCTTACTGTAACCACACAACATGTAGCTTTCATATAGAATTCCTGCCCCCTTAACTGCACAATCTACATATTCCAGTATAATGAGGCAAAATTCATTTTAATAAATAACACAAAAAATACATTTTTTTATCGATCATGAGAATGAAGATATTATAAGCGACCCAGACTTCTTTGTTAGACAGAAAATTAAAGCTATTAAAATCGGAAGAAATGAAAACAATGATTATGATGAACTTCCAGTGCTCCAGTTGATCTGATGATAATTGAACACACTGGCTGCCTGTGAGTCTAATGACAAATTATTGAACCTATTGAACATAAATTATAAATGCTTATAACAGTAACGAAGGGAGGCATGTAACTTTTGTTCTGTCTGTTTGCTTTACTTAGATTAATATACACCCATACCATGGATGCAATGAAAAGTGGCACAATATCTTTTGGAAAATGGTTCAGAAGTTAATTGTAGCATCAAATCCAGGATCTTCTTACCTCTCTACTTGCTTAAACCAATACATTTAAAGTTAGCACCTGCAAATAAGAAAAAAACACTCAGAAAAAGAACTTTTTAAAACTAAATGACAAAGTCCATTGACTTGGTAAACAATCACAAATACAGGGAATGGGAAAAAAATCGCATGCACCAGCGTGCGTGTATGCTGACTTTTTTAGTGGTTAAGAAGTGAAGTTACTTGTATATTACAAGGAACATGATGTTGTCAAATTCAATTAAAATGGGTTCACAGAGGACATCAGTTACTTGCACAAGTTGGAAAGATAAACTGGGCAAAAAACTAGAACACCTGAACTTCGTTAACTCAAAGTTAAAATAACTTGATGCGGTCAACTGATTACACTGATAGTGCATCTTCCAAAAGAATTTGTGTATTACAATGAAATCAAAATTTATTACACAGATAATGCTTGTCTGTCCCTAGTTTCCATGAATTTTGAATATAATGTACAGCTAAAGTGTCACTGAGCCAATAGAAACTCACGGCCAGATCCTGTAGAACTCTGGATATTAATTTGCTCCACTGGTACTCCAGAGGCAGCTAAAATGTTCAGAATTTCAATAACCATTGCATCAACCTCATGACATTTGATTTCAACTGTCTTAAGGCGGTCTGATACAAAAGACGGGTCCAGAGGTTTGCATCTTCCTTCTGTTCTCGCGGAATTTATATGTCCCTGTAGAGTAATACACATTTTACTAAACAAGTCAAAAACAGATGGTAACTTTAGTCGCACGTATAGCTGAAATCAACATATTAATGGTACCTCTGAAAGATGAAGTGTAAGCTTCTCAAGAATTGGTGAATGTTTAAGGAACCCAATTAGTCCACTGAAACCATTAGCCACAAACCAATCTTTAAGCACCAAAGTCTTTAGATTCCAAAATGTGGGGCAACATTTTATATCCGTGCTGAAAAGAAACTAGTAGACAAAAACAAAGTAGCAATAAATTCACTGTGAATGATAAATATTTCTTCTAGTTGAAGAGTTAAAAGTCCGGACTAACTAGAAGTCTAGATGAACATGCAAACTATTCAAAAAGATTTAACAATCACTCAACCACATATGCTTCAGCCAGCCAGGTTCTTTCAAGTTCTATTTGAGTTTGTAAATTTTTCTCTGCCTACCGATCAAGTTCAAATCTGAGTTCAGATAAAGTAAGAAATAAAAAAATCAACCAACAAAATCCATACCTTATCGGTCATCATAACCATGCGGATAGGGGATCACTGTAGCATCGAGCTTCGCCTTTGCGTTGCGCACTCTGCACCCACCACCGGATAGGGGATCACTGTAGCATCAAGATGGAATATTGGGCTTGAGCATAAAGTGGGGCAGGAGAGATGGATGGCGGCGGAGGCGGCAATGGATGGGCCGGAAGGAGATGAATGGGTGTGGCTAGGGTTATGAACCCACGTAGTGGCCTTATATACGGCCTACGACTCGATGGGCTGGGTGGAATTTTTGGTTGGGACGGCCTAGTAGCGGCCCAACCGACCTCGGGACATAAAACATTCTGAAATTGATAAAATCTGGAACTTTTTGTGTAAATCTCTAAGGTAATAGAGTTTGATGTTTCAATATTGTTGCATCTATTGGAAAATAAAATAAAACCTAATGCTTCTGGAAATGAACCTCCAGTACATAGCTTCACATTTAATTCTCTTGTAGTCCTGTAAATTACTTTTTTTATATAATTGTTTGCCTTGTTTTTTTTGATTTTTTACCTTGTTTTCTATGGGTATGTAGGAGTTATCCGATACCCTTTAGGTACAATATGGGTACATACCATTTGGACCTTTCCTTATATAATATGATGGATCCACAATATATATATTAACGCACTACTACAAAACATGTATTTTGTAACACATATCTGTAACACAAGTAATAATGTGTTACAAAAATATTCATAGTAACAAAAGCATCCACAATATAGATATTAATGTACGCTGTTAAGTGGCTTGCAAAAAGACCAATATATGCCGTTTGCAAAATTGGTTCTATTTTATCAAAGATTTGCAAACCCAGTCCTGTTTTGACTACTATATATATGTGAAATTGAAATTCAGATGTTTGAATACTTTATTTTGTAGCAAAATTTAAAAGATTTTGAATATTCTTTACATTAATTTAAAATCAAGAAATAATTTTGGCAACATTTTGTATGAATGTTGACAAAAATTGATTACCAACAAACAACAGTCACGATAACTTTTTCTATTGTTGCTGCTGTGCTGCCCTTGTCCTCTATTGCCAGTTTGCTATGATTTTTCTTGCCCTGCTGCTTGGAACCTTCTTACATGCATGTATCATGGTCGAAAAAGACCCTGCATGGATCACATCAGGATCAAATGAACCGCATGGATGCGTGGAAAACGGATAACTGAAGGACAAGGAATTGCCGGCCATCTTGCTCAAGACGAATATACATTGCAACCCACCACGCATGCTCTGCACTGTGTTTTTTCTTTTCAAAAAGGGGACTATGACAAACGGGGTAGGAAACCAGACCTAATTGCTGCTTCAACTTTAGAAAAAGGGACCAATTTTTCAAAGTTGCAAAAAGGATCCGAATTGACATGGAAAACAGGACCAATTTAGCAATTCTCCCTTTTAAATAACACGGAGTGGAGATAAGGGATCAGCCCATTTGTGATGATGAAATTTGTCACTAAAAGTCCATTTTTCATCACTATTACCACCTTGTGACAAAATTCGTGTTGTCACAATGTCATCACTATTAATGGCGTCACAATAAACATAGTGACGAAATTTGTTTCACCACAAATATTTTTACTTTTGTGATGAACTGAATAATCACTGTTGGGCAACACTTCAGTGAGAACTTGTCATCACAATTTTGAGTTCAATTAGTGACGTTAAATTCGTCACTTTCTCTTTGGTTCCAGTGACAAAATTAGTGATCACTAATTGATTGTTATTTGTGGCAAGATACATGTCACAGTTGTTCATCTTAACTATGATGATTTATATCGTTACAAATACACGCTTACCTATGACAAAAAAGACATCACAAGAAACCAATTTTTCTGTGACCATATTATTTAAATAGTGATGAGGTGTGCGCATAAGTAATATACTTTGTTGTGCCAAAAAAAAATTGTTGCATCTGATAACATTTGTCACTAATTTAAAACGCATTTGTGATGACCTTTGTCTCAACTAATAAGGGCCCAAAATTAGTGTCAAAAGAAATTAACAGTGATGACTAAGTTTTGCGTCATTTCTATTTGCATCAAAGTTATGTGTGACAATTGGTTTGGCCAAAGCAATGATTTCTGGTGACAATCCAATGCAAACATATGAAGACGCAAAAATACAAAAAATTAGAGGCTGAATATCAAATGAATAATATATTGAATATTTTCTGGAGGCAATTGGAACTTAAAATAATAAAAAGCACCCAGGTCACAAATCGAGGGGTACACCTATTGTAATTTAGCTTCTTAAATGCTAGCTGATAATTCATTATGAAACTCCTAAACATAAATAAACTACTTTTCTATGAAGACAGTAACTCTGGCTAGTAACTAAATCTATCAATGAACTGAAATGTCGCTACCTCCAGGATGCTTCTTGAATAAAAGATACTTTGCTGTCCTGCTCCTTGACAACAATTCTTTTTTGGAGCTCCTGAAATTTCATATGTGGAGTTAATTATGTGACAAAAAATTATGTGATCGATATTTAACATCTGGTTATTGTCATAACAGCACCCACAAGAACTACTTGAGTTCCCAGAGCGCCAATAATATTGACAGAAGGCACGATCGTGAATTCTTCAAATGGTTCAAGCAACATGTAAGTTTTGATATGTAATATTACGTATTTCACTCTGATAGATTCTAATGGATATCAAATTACATATTTTGCACTCTATACAGATATTGGAGCTACATTCCAATGGATGCTCCTCAGATTTATTTGCTTTAGCCAGAGGTCCTGATGCTCGAGTGTACAATTATACTAGCTATATGATTAATGGATGGAGATTCAACACAAAAGACCGAGATATGCTGGTCAAGTCACAAAATAGTGGAGTATTTGTTCAAGGTGATGATGAGAGTGGAAACAAAGATTATTTTGGTGTCCTAATAGATATAATCAAGCTAACATACGGCAAGTATAGTGATGTATTGTTCAAATGTGACTGGTGGGATGTTCATGCCACAGGAAGAGGGGTAAAAATAGATAGGCATGGTTTCACATTGATATATACTTCTCGTACTTTGCGCGTCAATGATCCTTATATTTTGGCAAAACAAGCTGAGTAGGTATATTATGTCAAAGATACTGTAGATCCAAAATGGCTTGTTGTGGTTAAGACCAAACCACGTGATCTGTATGATGTGCCCCCAGATGAAGATGACGATGAAGATGAAGAAAGTGATATTACAATATCCAATAGTTCTAATAACCAAGCATGTCAAGAAAATGAATATATTACAGTTGCCTTGAGTGAAACTATGCCAGATGACATTGAAAGTACAATCCTAAAGAGGCCAGATGTTGAAGGTGAAGCTATTGTTGCAAACCCGAAGAAACAAACTCACAATAGGGAAGAAGATGATGAAGAAGAAGAGGAAGAAGACTCAGAAGTGATGGTGCTGAGTATATGGATACAGATGACAGCGGCAATGAAAGTGATGAAGACAATTCAGATGATAGCTAAATTACCAACTAGCATACGGTAGATATGTTTTTTCAACCATCCATATATATGGTGACTGAGATAAATTTAAGTTGTTCTCGCTCTAAGCAATTACATTGTCAACCATCTACTGCCCTGGTATTATGTCAATTTCTTTTCCTACTGCCCTGATATTATGTCAATTTCTTTTCATGTTTCTTATGAGATATTGTGAATGGCTTGAGTTTTCTTATGAAAAACATAGGGCACCATTTTATTTCCCTATGAAAAACAAACTAGGCAAAGAGCAAACAAGACATATCAGACCACGAACATGCTGATTCTATACATAAACATGTGATATACATGATGAATGTATCTGTACAGGTTTAAAAATGCAAACTAACTAGAAGGAAGCACATCTTTTCATACTTCGAACTTACAAGCTACGCTCAAATTAAAATCAACCATATGGTGTGAGCTGTAATATTAAATTTTCTGTTGCAATTAATGGACTTCGGTATTTAGCATACATCCGTTATGAAGTTAATAACATAGCAAGACCAGCAAGAATTAATGGACTCCTCGGACTAGAGTTTTTTGTCATAACACAGAAATGTGACATGCAAATTATTAAGTAATGAAATGGCAGGTATGTTACACACCATCTATTCAGTGCATGGATATGATTCTTGCAAGAAAGAACTGTAGTATAAACTTGAGGACATAAGAGTGAAAAACAATGTCAGAATAGCATACCACTGAAGGATAAGCTGCCAGTTGCATGTGCGTAGCTTCCGACACACCTTTGAGTAGCAAACTGTAGTTGACATCATCATCAGGCACCAAATCATCTGGAGACCGATTTTTGTAACAGCGACGACAGTTATATATGGCACAATCAACGGAGCAGCCATACCAACACTGGTCTTCAGAACCGTCACCAAAACTAACAGCAGCTGTTACCAAGGATGGCATACTTTCAAGAAATGGAGTCCTACCGGCACACTGGGTAAGCTCCAGGGAAATCACACTCGGGAAAGGCATTGTAATACGGACTCCAGGGTCACTGTCACTGCGGGAAACCGGTTCTTTGCCGGCTGCCCGAGGCTTTGCCGAGAGCAAATCGTCGGGCACTCGGCAAAAAACCGGTTTGCCGAGAGGCACTCTCGGCAAAAGTGGAGCACTCGGCGCCGTCACTTGTACCGAGAGCCAACCTTCGGCAAAGGTTAACACTCGGCAAAAAAAATTTGTTTGCCGAGAGCCCTAGCCAAGACACTCGGCAAAATTGCAAAAAGCTCTCGGCAAACTGCAGACGCTCGGTAAAACTTGACGGCCGTCCGGAATTCGCCACGGCGTTAGGGATGTGGGCCCCGGCCCGCTGTTTGCCGAGAGCAATTTCCGGGCTCTCGGCAAAAAAAAATCTATTTACCGAGAATTTTTGCGCGGGCTCTTGGCAAAGCCGGCTCCCGGCAAAAAAAAATTGGCTTTGCCGAGAGTCACTCTCGGCAACAATAATTTTGCCGAGAGCCACTCTCGGCAAAATAATTTTCATTGAATTATTTCATACGTTATATTTCTTCAAATCAAAAAGTTGTCAACTACAAAGTTGTCTATAATGTAGAGATCTATACTTTCTATTTTGGTCATTTGTTCATTCGACAAAGCGACAGTAAAGTTGTTCACAAGCCATAAAGGTCCCATGGAGTTCATAGAAACATGAAGAGGTACATTTGAAATTTGTGAACAATGTAACTACGTTTTTTCGGATAAAAAAAATACCAAAATAAAAGTGTTAGAGCTTCATAAGTGACACAACTTTGTTGTTGAACACTTTTAAATTTGAATATTTTATGTCAATAAAAAGTTCGTTTGTATTTCTCAAATTTGAAAATTTGAATTTTTCAAACGACCTCAGGTAGAGAAATTGTACAAATAAAAGTTGGAGCTCTCTCTCAACCAGTTACAAGACTTTGTAGTCAACAAACTTTTTATTTGAAATCAAATTGTCAATGAAAATACGAAAAAATTGCTCAAATTTGAAAATTTGAATTTTGAAAACACTATCGGAAGGCGAATTTGTTAAAATAAAAGTGGTGAAACTTTGTAGTTGAACATTTGTAGTTGAAATATTTTTAAATTTGAAATCAAAATGTGAACAAAGAGTACGTTTGAAATGAAAATTTAAAAAAAAAGAATTTTTTTTGCCGAGCGCCTTTGTATACAAGCTCTCGGCAAACAATAATTAATTTAAAAAAAAGAAAAAAAATGTTTGCCGTGAGCAAGATCGCGGGCTCTCGGCAAACCTTGGCACCAGGACTTAGCCGCGCGGCCCCCTCTTCCCCCTTTCTTCCTCTCTTTCTTCCCCAATCTCCTCCACCGCCGCCGCTCGCCGCGCAGCTCATCCCGCGACGCCACGCCTCCATCCCGCGCCGCCGCGCCTCCATCTCGCACCTCCCCTCCCCACCCCGGTCCCCAATCGCCACCACTCCTCGCCGCGCCGCGCCACCCGCCGCCGCCACCAGATCTGCGCCGCCACCGCCACTCCGCGCCGCGCCGCGCCGCTCCTCCACCGCCACTCCGCGCCGCGCCGCGCCACCCGCCATCGCCACCTGCCGCCTCCCCGTCGCACGGCCCCTCCCCGCCACCACTGCGCCCTCCTCCGCCGCCCGTCCCCGGCCTCAGCTCCCCGTCGCTCCGGGTCCCCGGCCTCCCCGTCGCCACCACCCGCCACGACGTGCGCGCCGCCACCCACCTTGACGTCCGCGCCGCCACCCTCCTCCCCTACCCCAGTCTCCTCGTTGTCCTGCAGGTGAGCTGCTTTTTCATTTTTTTTTTTCTGTTTTTCTCTCCAAGTCCGATGCTTTTCTTGCGATGAGTTGGTTCCAAAATCGTTTAGGCATTCCTCTCCGATGCCGGCGACGTGCTGCCACTGTCGACGTGCTGCCCCCGGCTTTCTGCTCCGCCGTGCTGCCCCCCTCGTCCTGCAGGTGAGCTGCCTTTTTTTTCTGTTTTTCTCTAGTGGAATTGAAAAGGAGTGATGCAAGAGTTGATGAAAATGGGTCGGTGTTGCTTGTGTGATGCTTGAATGAGCGATGCAAGAATTGAAGCCATGTTTAATTGTTGATGAGGTCAAGTTATTGCTACATCAATTAGCATTGAAAATGTCCGCTGCTGAATTGATGATGAATTTCTATCGAAAATGTCTGCCGGCCATCGTGCCGTTGTTTTCTTGCAGGTTTTGGGAACCTCTCCGTACAGGGGAGGTTCTGTCAAAATTTTGAATTGATGGCTTTATGTTTCATTCTTTGCAGGAGAGGAGAGGCTTTTCCTCCGTCTTCCACTCGGCACTTTTCAGACAGCAAGGTGAGACAAAAAAAGCCCCTCCTTTTTCCATTCATGTCTGTAGTTAAAGCGTAACCTAGTTAGTCGTCTCCCGTTCGAAATAGATACACAGTTGGAGATATGCCCGATGGTTGCATATCTTTGACCGTATCTGTTTCGAATTGTCCACGTATTTGGACAGCCCGATGATGCGTAGATGGGGTTTGTTTCCATGGTTTACTCCGGTTTGAGACAGAGTTTCGGCACCATCTCCCTGTTGTTCTCCGGATACACAATCTCCTTTCCAGGACGTGTATTTGGAGAACAGCGGGGAGGTGCTGCCGAAATTCTGTCTCGGACCGGAGTAAACCATGGAAACGAACCTCATCTACGCATCCTCGGGTGGGATTAGGACCTATCTTCACTTAGTAGACAGTTGGAACATCGTGTAGATGCAAATGATTTTTATACTACTCGCATATATGTTAGAGGATGGCGGACCGTCAGTGGATGTATACGGGCCGCTCAAGTCAGGGTGACTTGACACGTGAATGGATTGACAAGACCGAAGCTTTCGTGGAACTAGCATTTGCCAAGGTTAAGAATAAGAATGTGACTTGGTGTCCCTGCAACCATTGTACAACACGCGGCAACATACAAAGAGGATCATGGGTTAACATCTTATTAAGAATGGCTTTACGCCAAACTATACCCTTTGGACTTACCATGGTGAAGCCACACGGAGGAGAGACGAGGGCGTGAGACAACGCGTCCGTGATCTTGATTCTGATGCCGGGGTAGGAGACATGTTAGATGACTGTCATGAAGCACAGGCCGGTGTTGATGAAGAACGTAGGCCGGAGGAGCCAGAGGAGACCACAAAGGCCTTTTACGACATGTTGTCTGCAGCACAACAACCTCTTCATGGGCATACTAAGGTTTCTAAACTGGATGCAATTGCACGCCTAATGGCCATAAAGTCACAGTTCAGCTTGAGTCGGAACGCCTTCGATATCATGTTGACAGTTGTTGGCACCCTCCTTCCGGAAGGTCATATTCTGCCAAAGGGCATGTATGAGGCACAGAAACTCCTTCGTGCACTTAAGATGCCATATGAGCAGATACATGTGTGCCCGAACGCATGCGTGCTATTCAGGAAAGAACATGCGGAAGCAAAATACTGTCCAAAGTGTTCATCCTCTAGGTACCAGGAGGTAGACTGTGGTGATGGTCAAAAGAGGCAGCTCGCGGTCCCGATGAAAATCCTACGGTACCTCCCGTTCTTACCGAGGATTCAACGTCTTTACATGATCGAGGAGACCGCAAAACAGATGACATGGCACAAAGATGGTAAACGATACTCTCCTGATAAGCTTGTACATCCAGCCGATGCTCGATCCTGGAAACGGTTTGATGAGATTCATGACATCAAAGCTCAAGAGGCTCGTAATGTACGTGTGGCACTGGCAACAGATGGGTTCCATCCTTATGGTATGGGGTCTGCCCCGTACAGTTGTTGGCCCGTTTTCGTCATACCCCTCAATCTCCCCCCCCCCCCCCCCCCCGGCGTCCTTTTTCAACGACAGAACATTTTCTTGTCGCTGATAATTCCTGAGAACCCGGGGAATAATATGTCTGTTTACATGGAGCCTCTCATTGATGATTTGGAACTTGCTTGGAAGGAAGGGGTAGTGACATACGATCGAGCAACAAAGACAAATTTCAAAATGTATGTTTGGTACCAATACTCTCTGCATGACATGCCGGCGTATGGTTGTTTCTGTGGATGGGGCGTTCACTCGAAGTTTCCGTGCCCAGTATGCAAGCATCTTGTGAGGTTCATTTGGTTGAAGAAGGGTGGCAAGTTTTCTTCGTTCGACCAACACCGACAATTCTTCCCTCTTGACCATCCATTCAGAAGAGACAAAAAGAACTTTACAAAAGGTGTAGTAGTTCATGACCCTCCACCGCAGTTCTTGAAAGGTCCGCAGGTGCGTGCAATGTTAGATGCTCTCCAGGTTGATGAAACAAATGGTTGTTTTGTGGGATATGGTGAGCAGCATGCCTTCACTCAGATCATGGGCTTGTTTAGGCTTTCCTATATGGGTGGCATTCTTCTTCCACATAACATCGATCTAATGCACACTGAACTTGGCATTGGCGTTCCACTCTTCGGATCAATTATGGACATTGCTGATAAGACAAGGGACAACGTTAAGGCAAGAATTGATCAAGAAACATTATGTGATAGACCTAAGCTAAACATGATACCTCCTACCAAAGGCAAGGCATGGAAAAAGCCCAAGGCCGACTTCGTCCTGACGAGGCCACAAAGGAGGGAAGTACTAGAATGGTTCAAAACGTTAATGTTCCCTGATGGGTTTGCAGCGAATCTGAGTAGGGGAGTGAACTTGACTACTATGCGAATTAACGGGGCTAAGACTCATGACTACCACTTGTGGCTTGAGCGGCTTCTTCCAGTGATGGTTCGAGGCTATCTCCCTGATCATGTGTGGCTAGTGTTGGCAGAGTTGAGCTATTTCTTCCGCCAGCTTTGTGCTAAAGAGATATCTGAGACCGTTATTAAGGACATGGAAAAAATGGCGCCAGTGCTCCTCTGTAAATTGGAGAAGATCTTTCCACCTGGCTTGTTCACTCCGATGGTGCATATGATTTTGCACCTCCCGTCTGAGGCACGATTGGGGGGGCCTGCGCAGAATCGTTGGTGCTACCCAATTGAGAGGTGTCAGAAGGTTCTTCGAACGAAATGTAAAAATAAATGCAAAATTGAAGCTTCCATTGCAGAGGCATTCGTTTTGGAAGAGGTGTCAAACTTCACATCTAAGTACTATTCTGAGAACCTTCCAAGCGTGCATTATCCACCCTCTCGTTACAATATTGTCAAAAATGAATCGACCCTCAGCCTTTTCCAAGGGCAACAAGGAACTGGAAGTGAAGCGAGGCACAAGCAATTGACAAATGATGAGTGGCACATTATCATGCTATATGTGCTGACCAACCTTCGAGAAGTGGAGGCGTACATCAAGGAATTCCACTTGCAATTCTGGACTGCATCAAGGGAACCTACCCCATATGAATATGACACCCTTCTTAAAAAGGGTCCGGGAGCTGGAAAGCCCGATTTCATTTCTTGGTTCAAAACAAAGGTATTTAGCATTTTCTATCTGTCTTGCTCGTACGTGCGGATAATATAACTAACTGTCCTGCTTGCTTGCAGGCCCATACCGATGCGGCTATGAATCCCGAGCTGAGACAAATTGCCGATGGTTGTCGCTATAAGGTCAAGTCATTTTCAAGCTATGACGTTAACGGGTACCGCTTTCACACGACAACCTGAGCAAAATCGTCCCAATCGAAAAACCACCAATACCGGAGTTTTTACGCTCGGAGATGATGGGGTGGAGTATTACGGAAGAGTTGAAGAAATATACGAACTCTTCTTTGATGGTTACAAACCTCTTACTCTTGTAACATTCAAATGCCATTGGTTCGATCCTCAAGTAGTGAGACGGACTCCTAATATTGGGCTAGTCGAAATTCGACAGTCCTTCGTCTACACAGGAGACGATGTCTATATTGCGGGTCAAGATGCCAAGCAAGTTTACTATCTCCCATACCCGTGCCAAACCGACGACCGTCTAAAGGGTTGGGATGTTGTGTACAAGGTATCGTCACGCGGTAAACTACCTTTACCAAACAATGAAGATTACAATACAAAGCCAAACACATATGCTGGAGAGTTCTTTCAAGAAGATGGGCTAGAAGGGGGTTTCGTGATAGATTTAACCGAAGAGGTCGGAATGGAAGTAGACAACGAAACAGTTGTTGAGGACGACGATGCTGGAGATGTGGTTTTCAATGTCAACGACTTGAAATTACTTGAGCGATTACAATTAGGCATCGACGACGATGACGACATTCCCCCTTCGGTGCACGAGCAAGATGATATCGACATTCGTGATAGTGACGATGAGGAATGTGAACAAGATAATCCAGATGATGATGATTATTTCTAATACATGTATGGTGCATCTATTTAATATTTGCAGTACTATGTTCTATTTCTGTTTTATTAATTTTGCATCTATTTACTATTTGCAATTGTATATTACTTTCTAATTAAGTACTGATGGATTTAATCTTTTTAATTGTAGGTGATGAATTAAAGATGGTGGGCAGGGGTGTGGTGAGGTCGGTGAAGTCGATTTACGCAAGAGCCACTGGGAAGGGGACCGATGAAGCTGAGAGCTCCGGGGGCGGGAAGGGTCGAACGAAGAGTCGAGGCAGCAGAGGTGGCGGCAGGCGTCGAGGGAAGTCTGGGAGGGTTCCGTCGCCTTCTCCTTCTCCTTCCGTGCACAACTCTGGTGAGGAGGAGGAGGACGAGCGGGAGGTGATCGAGGAGCGGGAGGTGGAGGAGGAGCTACCTTCCGTGAATGGCTCTAAGACTTCTGAGGACGAGGAAGGGGAGGCTCCAGAGGAGCCTTCCGGTGTCTTTTCTCGCGGTCCCGCACAACTCCCGAGCCGATCGATTCCTGTGGATAGACGGCCTGTGATTCGACCTGTACTGCCTAGGTATGTAACTTGAAATGTTGTCGATAATTTATCATTTTATTATATGTTCAAAATCACAATAGAAACTAACAATTTGTCCTTTTCACTTGGCAGGAGTTGGGATGTGATCACTCCAGGTGATCACGATCGCCCCCCTAATGGCATCCTCGGTATTTTGTGCAGGCAGTGGTACCCGGGCGTGGTGCAGTACAAAGGCAAGCAGGAGCCGGCCTTGACGTGGGACCACTACAAAGTCGCTCAGGATTTGCCAGATTCGTGTAGCAGGTGTTTTGACCACAAGGCGGAGCGGGTGATGATGGAGCTCTGGGTAAGTCTTCGTTGCACTGCATTGTCAATACATCGCTTTTGTTGGATAATATTGAAGTAATGAAAATATGCATCGCGTCTTTATGCAGGATTTCTTCAGATGCGAGCCAGGCATGGAGGAGGTGGCGGCTCGTGTGGTGAACAAAGTATGTCAGAAACTCGATCCTGACATGTGGTACGAGGCGCGGATCCAAGCCGTCATAACCTACCACGCCCAGGTCCACAAGACGACGGTGAACAAAGCTCAGGCACGAACCATGCAACTGACCCGAGCACAATACCTTCTGGTAAACATGAATACTCAATTCTTCTCAAATACGCTTAATTTGAACTTCTCATATTTATATACTTGATGATGTGTAGGTGCCTCCGTCGTGGTTGGCCACCCATCACGCCACATGGGAATTTATGGCGAGGAGGTGGTGCGACCCCGAGTGGTGGGAACAGACGCACAAGGCTGCCCGGGAGCGGCGTTTGAAGATGGCTGGGCCAGCACACAATCAAGGCAGCCAAAGCCTTAACCAATACGCAAAGAAATGGGTACGTGACTTCAATTCCTCATTATGACACTCTTCAAATCAACATAATTTCTTATCATCTCTCTGTTTTCTTTGCAGTCGGCGGCACATGGTGGCCAGCCTTGCGGCCAGTTCATGGCGTTTGCTTTGGCCCACAAGGGCAAGGCAGAGTCTGAGGTCAGCTTCAACCCAGAGGACCCCCCCCCCCCCTCGGCGTACAGCAACGCAACCGTCCACAGTCGCATCAGTCAGTACACAGCAGCGGCAAGGCAGGTCCATGGGGAAGATTGGGACCCGAGCACCCACGACCTTGATGGAGAGCTCGTGATGAGGGTGGGTGGAGGCAAGAAGCATGGTCGGTACTGGATTGGCGACAGCACAATCGACACGGCCTCCACTCCGACCCTCTCGCAGATCCGAGCAAGGAGCACGGACTCAGCACCGCCGATACGCCCACGGCCGACCGCGACACAGATCCAGATTGAGCAAGTCCAGGTTATTTCTGTTTCATTCGACGTTCATTGATTTCGACATATGTTTGCTTTGCATTGTAACATTGGAATGTCATATTGCAGGCGTCGATGAAGGCGAAAATGGAGGAGAAGTTGCGGGAAGAGCGGGAGAGGTATGAGGCGCTGATGAGGTCGCAAATGCAGGCGATGTTTACTTACATCCAGAGTACCGGGGCGCCGCCGCCACCTCCAGACTTGTTCCCGGGACTAGCCGGCGGCGTTCCTCCTCCCGGCGGCGTTACTCCTCCCAGCGGTGCTTCTCCAGCCGGCACTCCGGTGAGTCACTTGAGATAGTTCGACTTTCATTTTTTCCCTCGCAATAGGATATCCAATGTCTTAGTTTCTATGAATCTTGTGTCACATGCAATCTTTTGATTTTGCAGAACCAATCCGAGGCATCCAACTTTCCGATCTCACCTACAAGCCCTTGGACGGCGTGGCCACCTCAATGAACTTGTAGTTGTGTTTCTATTTCATGAACCTACTATCCTTAGCTTGCATTTCATAGACTTTTACTTGTCGTTGTCGAGCACTTGTATTTGAACTACGTGGACACTTCGTATTTGAACTATGTGACACTCTATGTGGACTTGAGGTGAATGTGATGTGGTTTAGTGTTTGTAGTCATTTTATTTGCTTGTGAATGTGATGGTGATGATAAACATGTGTATCAGATGATGCTGATAATATCTGTGTTGTTTATTTGTGATTTTGGTCCAGGTTGTAGTAAAAATAAACATTTTATTGCAACCTGGAAATTAATTTTGCCGAGTGTAACAAATTTGCCGAGAGCCACGTAAGGGCACTCGGCAAAATATGGTCATTTTACCGAGTGCCCTCCCGAGGCACTCGGCAAACTGACCATTCTTTGCCGAGAGCCGTTTCCCTGGCTCTCGGCAAAGAGCCAATACTTTGCCGAGTGCCCGCGCTGAGGCGCTCGGCAAAGCACCAGGGTTTGCCGAGTGCCTGGCGTCAGGGACACTCGGCAAACCCCCCTGACGGACGTTTGGAGCCGTTACCCTCCCCGGGCTTTGCCGAGGGTCTTCGAGGCTCTCGGCAAAGGGTTTGCCGAGTGCCCGCGTTTTGACTCTCGGCAAACCCCTCTTTGCCGACTGGATTTTGCCGAGAGGGGTTTGCCGAGAGTTTAAGGGGCTTTGCCGAGTGTCCCCTGCACTCGGCAAACTCCCTGTTTCCCGTAGTGTGTCATCAGGCTCATCCAACTCACAGTGGGTGATGCTCACATGTTTCAAGGTCGGAGATGATACTATTTCAGTCTCAATGATGCACCTTTCCGCCTTCAGATCGACTAGCGCCGTACAGCCTGAAAAGTCAAGAACGCTGCCGCGCATACTGAAGTTGCTAAACTCTATCCTCGTGAGGGTCTCGGAGACGAGGGCCACATCATCAGAATCCAGACAGAAGAAACCTTCCTTGCTGCCACAGAACCGGAGAACCCGAACCTTGCAGCGCAGAGCGAGCAAGATCCATTCTCTCGGGATCAACCGAACCGGGGCAACGGATCCAGAGCCATCGTCGCCGAGGTCGAGTTCGAAGCAGCACGACTCCAGAGGCGCCACCGATTCTTGGCGGAGGTGGAGCAGGCGGTCCACGAAGCGTCGGAAGTTGTCGACGCTGCTCCACCCCTTGACGCCGGCGAAACAGATTCCCGGCGAGAATATCCAGAGATGGCGCCAGCGCTGGGCGAGCACGGACGTGGTGGAGGACGCCATCCGGAAGGGCATCGATTCGGTCTGCCAAATCGGCTCCGCTCGCCGTGGATCTCGAGCACCTCGTCGGCGGCATCGCGTCGAATATTCTGGGAGACACATGATAGAATGGGACACGTCAGCCGTCGAAACACCAGAGGAGGTGGAGAGAGAGAGGGAAACTACTTGCTCACCCTGAATCGCCGTCACTTCTTCGTTCGCCGGCCGCCGCGGAGCGCCGTGGGAACTGCCTCAGCCGAGCGCAAAGGCGGCCTTGTGTAGTGTTGTGCGGATTCCAACCCAGTCCCCCAAGGCCCCAACAAGTGAACGGAGATATTTCTCACCCCTAATAATAGGGTTCCCTCCCTAATATCACCGTAAAGATTATTGGGGGAATTCTTTTGCCGTAGCCCATGCGTTCTCACATTCTTTCAGCCCACTTGTCATGTGCAGATCAGTAACAAAAGAGAAATGATTGATTATTGGAGATCTGATGATTGGTGATTGTCAATAATTATGTGGGGAAAGGCGATTCTATTTAGAGAGACGAATGATTTTATTTTTTGTAGAGATAAGGCACTTACCAGCTTACTAAATTTGCGCCAATTTAACCAACTTCAGCCTGGACATCAATCTAGCTGAACACGAATTATACAACCCTACCCCTACTGACTTACGCTAAACGCAAGCAAAGAACATGTAAAGTTTAAGGATACTACAGCAAGTGGGGGAGCGGAGACGAGGCAAACGCCTTATTAGCTCCTGCCGGCTGCCGTCGCTTTCCAATCGTAAGTTTGCGAGCTCGCAGCTCTATGTGTATTTCCGTCGCTGAGTCGTGTATGGGACTATGGGAGCAGGCCATACATCTGCCGCTAGTATTCAGGGATCAGCAAGCTGACCTGGCATGCATTGTTTTGCACGGCAATAGCAAGATTAGGTCAGTGTGAACCTTTCTGGGCTGGTAAAATTGAAGAGTACGTGCAATTTTTCATCAGGAACGGGGGGCCCTCTTTCGCTAACATGATGCTCCGCCGGTGATTAAGCCATAGTCCACTACAAGAAAAGCAAAAAATAGCCGATTAGCCCATGACAGTCTGGTTGGCCGGTGAGTTGGTGTGATGCTGCAGTATTCTTAGGCAGTCCCTGATCCTCATCACCATGTCCTCCAACTTGATCTCTTCTCGTCTTCCCTACATAATTTCCCATCTCTGCATCATATGCAAAAACTTGTAAGCGACATTAACAAGAGAAATGATTGGTTATTAGAGATCTGTTAAAGTTACATGTAAAGTAACAAATGTTATCTACTACTATTTTGCTACTACCAAATTTGTACTTCCCAGTTACGATACTAAATTAATTTAGCTGCAGAAAACAGGGAAACCGGGGTACGATTTTAGCAAAATCAGCATGCGATTACTGGTAGTTGGGATGGAGATGTCACGGGATGGTTCAAAGAGAGGCTCGAACTACTAGCACACCACCCCGAAAGTGACGTGCATTTGTGAGCACGCAAAGAAGAGGTTCTAACAAGGTTCTAGCCTCTACAAAAGAAACAGTATCCCTTGTCTAACTAAAAGTGTTACAAGCTAGGAGATGAAAGACACTCTGTTCAGATCAGAGTCCCTCGGGTGCCTAAACTAGGGTGTTCTCCAATAGAGCCCCTCTCTGCGCCAGCCCTAAGTTGCATAAATTATGATCGGGAGAATGCTTCCTCCTCCCCAAGTGGCAAGAGCGGGAATAAGGAAAATTCAGTGAACTTAATGGGTGAGGTGTATAGTATGTATGTATGGTACAACACGTGTTAGATGGAGATGACTACATATATCAAAGAAGTAAGCAGAGAAAAGTAGCATGGTTGCGTTGGTAGTACACAAGAAACCCTTGGATCCTGCAGTTTCCAAGTGCAACAAGTTCAGAAACAGTCCCTGTCTAGCAAAACGTGGACTTTCCAAGTCCAACAAGTTCGGATCTATCTATACATGACAATTCTGACTGATATCATACTTACAAAAACTAATAACAGTTTTTTATCACGCATGCCATTAGCAACTGAACAAGTCTGACTTCTGGAAGCAAAAACCAACATCACAAAAGACGACTGAGCAAGTATTTCACATAATACGACCAGTTTAAGAGCAATATAAAAAAAATGGAAACAGAATCAGAAGGCACGACCGTTCTTCAGAAACCTTGCTGCCAAGGTCAAGATGACAGCTGCTAACTTTTTTCTTAAAAAACTCAGGAGAGCTGCATATCTTTATATTTAAGAGAGAACGAAGGGTCCCCATACAACGAATTCCCCCTCACAGCTGAGGCTTGAGCGGAGTTGTCTTGCTAAATTACATAAGCAACAATAAAACAAGAAAAAAAACCAGAGGATATAGCCTAAGCTATACTTCCTAGATGACCTTGGTAAAGCTCTATGAGCTTCTCCGCCGCAGCGAGATCCCATGGATGAGCCTCATCACGGAACATGCACTTGGCTTCCTGCAGTATATAGGCTTGGTTAGTTGCCCTCAAAGACGCAGCTATTTCGGTGTTTCCAAAGGGTCCACTCCCCAAGTATGATCAAACTATTCAGTCCTTTCCTCTTTGTTTTCCCTGATTTTCGTGCTTTTTTGCGCCGCCCAAAGCCAAAAGTATTGCAACATAACAGAAACCTTCATGAGAGAAATGGAAACTTCAATGAGTTGACAAATTTATAAAACATGACTACTCAAGAGACAATCAAATGCACAAATTATCCTTTAACATGATCTGAGGTCCAAATATAGATACACATGCAGCTTTCGAAGGGTATGCTAACCATTTCTTTTCTACTTCTTACTGTGACCACACAACAACACGTCAAAGCAGAGCTACTTTAGTCGAGAAAAGATATGCATTGATATAAAATTCCTGCCCCTAGAATACACAATCTACTTAGTCCAGTAATTAGGAGAAAGTACGTATTTGGGATTGGGAACATAATGATCAACATGTTATAAACAAAACATGCAACCCAGACAACTTTTATATGCAGAAAAACTACTGAGATGTTGGAAGAAAAGGAAATAAATTTATTATGACATATTTTATGTTAGTGCTCCATTTGACTTGAGGGTAAGCAAGCACATTGGATGTAACAAACTAGTGAAACAATTGAAGATGTCACCTAGCAATTATTAGAATAGTAACCAAAGGACACATATGACTTCTTCCCCTGCCTACTTTCTAGAAACTTTTGTAGCTAACATTCATCGGACTACAAAGATCAAATTGATAAATAGAATCCATTGACCACAACTTTGAGAAACACAGTAAAATTGGCTTCAAGCTAAGTCAAGGAAACATAAATCTCTAAAATGTACTGACAGAAAATGGGATCATTGTGGGAGGAAGTGGAAAACTCTATGCCATATATAATTAGTACAGCCTATAACCAGCTGAGATCATCTCACCTTCAGTTGAATCTGAAACCAGTGCAAACGAAATTACAGTCTGCAAACAAGAAAAGAGACAATCAACTGAAGAATGGCCAAAAAATAAAAGAAAAGACTTAGATGAACTGGTCATTAATCTTAAATTTTGAGATACTATCATGGACGAGTAAAAGCTTTACTTGCATCTATATAAATATCAGAGAGTGTAGGAATTGTAAACTCAATGAGATGAAAACAGTTTCATTACTAACACAACTGACAAGGGAGGAGGGGGGGCAACGGAATGATATGATGTAGTACCCAATAGATATGGTTTTGGATAATGGTTTCCATTTAGTGCAAGGCATCTATTGTCTATTACCTTCTCATCACTGAACAATGTGGACCGTCTAACCTTCCTAATTCATATATTTGAGTGTATTGTTTCAACTTGTGTAAGAATAGTTTCTGCTTTCAGCATGATTTATATACAAATCGACAAACAGAAGAAACAAGGAATAAATTAATACAGTGATCAGTGTTACTCACATGCAGATCTAGAGAATCCAATTGATTGTTGGATTTTAATTTGCTCGAGCGGTATGCCATAGTTACTCAAAATCTTCAAAAGTTTTGGAACCCTGTCATCAATTTCTTTACATTTGATTTGAACCAGTTTAAGATGTTCTGATGCAAATGGAAGCTCCAGTGACTTGCATGATCCATTCTTTTTCACTAATTTTCTGGGTTCCTACAGGAGAGATATATTAATTAATCATTGGTTTTGTTGAGAAGAATCAGAGTCTCAGTATAATTAAAACAGCTAGCTAATTATCAACAAAACTACATACCTGCCTAGAAAGATCAAGAGTAAGCTTCTCCAGAATTGGTGAATGTTGGATAATACAAATTACTGCATTCGGATCAGGTGCAATACACCATTCGTTGAGTGATAAAGTCTTCAAGTTAGTAAATGTTGGGCACCATTTCATATCCCTATTAAAAGCAAACTGGACAGAGAGCAAAGAAGGCAGATCAGACAAAGAACCAGCTAATTCCATGTCTAAAAATGTAATAGGCATGGTAAATGTAGTTGTAGAGATTTACAATGCAAACTAATTACTAGAAGAAAGCCCAGTATTTTTCTACTTGTAACTTGCAAGCTATGCTCAAATTTAACATCCACCAGAAAACACAAGATATAGCTAGTATTCAAGTTCAGGCACGATTTATAGACTTCACTATAGCATACGTATATTTTAGAATTAATAGCATAGCATGACCAGCAAGCATGAACTCTACGAATTTGAATGAAATATGATATTACAATGAAATGTTGAGTAACTATCATATTTCAGCAAATTTGATTACAATGAAATATGACATGCATTTATTTAAGCACAAAAAATGGCCATGCAACATCTATATATATTAAAGTCAGGTTTCAGTGCATTTCAGTGAATGGATATGTTTGATGCATGACAGCAGTGTATAAGCATCAGAGATAAGACATAAAGATATCAAAATTGCATACCACTGAAAGAGAAGCTGACAGCTGCAAGTGTGTAGCTTCTGACAAGCCTTTCAGTAGCATACGATATATACTCTGGAGACCCATAATAGTTGCAGCCACTACAGTGAAAACTGCCACACTCACCGGAGCCACCATACCAACAACTGTCTTCACACTCATCACCAAAGCTAACATTAGCGGTTACCAAGGATGGCATGCTTGCAAGAAAAGGAGTCCTACCGGCACACTGGGTTAGCTCCAATGAAATCATGCCCGGGAAAGACAGTCGAGTGTGGCCTGTAGGGCCACTTCCCACAAACCCACAGCACGTCATAATCAGATGTTTCAATGTCGGAGATAATATCTTGTCAGCCTCGA